>LPNX010427762.1:163308-293144 GCA_001517045.1 Pseudotsuga menziesii
ATGTTGGATGGTGGTATCAGAAGGCAGTAGAAATAGCGATGGCAGGATCGGGCGGAACTAGCATTTGATAGTGGAGGAAGGTGCGTTGAATATGGGGATTGCTGAGGGATAAGTGGATGGGGATTGAAGGGCGAGCTGCAGAGGCGTGGCGTGTTAGTGAAGAAGGTCGAGCATGGATGACGTATGAGTGACTGCGTAGAGCAGTGAGGGATATACAAGGGTAGTTGCGTGGGGTGAGCTAAGGAAATGAGAGATACGAGAGTGATATATGGAAAGGAAGGGCATGGTGGAGATTGGTTGCAGGCCGAGTGAAGGAGATAGGGAGAATTGTGATACCACGCAGGAGTGGATATGGGAAGTGTGAGGAGTAGAAGAGGGCATGCGGGATGTAAGTGGAGAGGAGTAGAGGGGGACGCAGTGGAAATGGTGCAGGAGAATCTTGTCAGAGGGAGAAAGGAGTGGCAGAGGAATGACAAAGTGGAGGAGAAAGTGGATACTGACGCACAGGACGGAATGTGCGCGGGTTAGTGTGCACGGTGAGAATGAAATGTAGGGGATGTGGTGGCAGTGTGGAGGAGAGGGAGAGGTGATGATGAATAGGGATAGTTGCAGTGTCAAGAAAAGGGTGTGGAGCTTCACATGGTTATATGGTTGTGGAAAAGAGAGAGTGAAGCTCTGTTGCAAGAGGGAAGGGATGTTGTAGAAGTTGGGGTGAAAAGATGGACGCACAGAGGTGGGAGATCTATGAGGTGGGAGAGATGAAGGATGCCAAAAATAGAGAAAATCTGTCAACTATGGGTAAAAGCCAGATTTGGAGAAGCTCCAAGATGGGTGACCAAAGGCCCGATAAGGAAACAAGGCTCTGATACTACTGAAGGAACAAAGTTCCTCAATAATAGGATGGCCAATATAAGTAGTGTAAGAAAGCCATAGGTGACTAAGTAGTAATATAAAATGTAATGTATGATAGATGATTACTAGTTACATAGGTTTGGGGATTTATCTGATCCCATCACATTAGGGGAATTTTGAGGTATAAAATGGGCATCATAATCGAAATAATAAAATAAGAGTTAGAATAATAAAATAAAAGCTCTAAATTTTGGAGGGGAAAAAAAAACTATGTTTCTTATCATATTTTTGGCATATCTCCTTATCGGTTCACCCAAATTTTGAGTTTGGGTACTCGTTGGATGTGGAATTAAATTATGCATCCAACCCATACTCACATGGCATGGTTTTGAGGTACCCAAGGCACCTAAAAATAAAAATTTCAATAAAAAAGTGTATTTTAATATTAAAATATGTTTAATTGAAATTTTCATTTTTAGGTATCGTGGGTACCTCAGAATTATGCAGTGTGATAATGGGTTGGATGAAAAATTAAATTCCACATCCAACGAGCCCCTAAACTCAAAATTTGGGTGAATCGATAAGGATATATGCCAAAAATACGATAAGAAAAAGTAGTTTTTTCTTTTTCCCTCCATTTTGTTTTACAAATTTTACCCTTACGGTTGACATAATTATATCGAATCCTATTGGTTCTTATAAAGTTATTCTTAATGGTGCAAATTTTTTTTTGTAGAAATTCTAAAGCCTTTATGGCATAAGGAATTTCATAAACTGGCTAAGGATCTAGGCACACAATTAACCTCACATAGAATTGTAGAGAATTAGCATAAGGAGAGAAGAAGAAGAATTAATGAACACACATTAATGAATGATAAATAAATGAAAATTGCTATTATTTCATAGGTAATACATCCTTATAAAGGAAAAAGGAGTTGCTAGAAGACAACTCAAGCTAGCTCATAAAGCAGGCTGACTAATTATGATAAACCCCATAGTTGACTAAAGCACTTTCCCAATCTACCAAGCACCTCACGAATTAGAAATAGCATGTGTGAGTTATGATGAGTGAAGGAAAGACTTGATAATCTTGGAATATGGATAGAAATTAATGGAGGATGGGTTGGCAACAAAAGCTGCCAGTTTCCTAGTTGACTAGCTTTACCTTATCCACAAAAAAGCAGGATAAAGCAGATAAAATAGAATAAAGAAAAATCTTCTGTAAAGTGCAGTTACCAATTCTGGATGGCCATAAAGTGGTCAAGATCAACCCAGAATCAGAAATAAATCATTCCTAGGATATATATGGAAAGTGTTGACTCTAAGGTGCAAGTGGATGCCAACTATCTAAGCTAGTGGGTAGGAAATTAATCAAATAATGATTAATTATTTTATGAGTGGGTTTATTATATTCCAACACCCCCCTTTAAGCCTAACTTTATGATGATATTCCTGAACTAATCAGAAATATATATACATATAGGGCCCAACAATAAAGCTATGGTCACCCTTTTACAACTTAACTTGTCCAAAGAAATGGGGAAAGAGGTAAAACCTCAAGGGGAAAATCCTCCCTAAAGAAAGGACATGAAAAGAAATACCAAAAATGATAAACTGTTGGTGTTGCTGCTTCTCCAAACTAAATGCTGATGTCTGGAGGAATCTTCTTCTTGGGAAGAAGATAAATCTGCTCACCTGGATCAAGGACAACTGTAGGATGGAAACTAGGACCATGTAGAACAATTGAAATCCAATGATGTGAAGGAAATATTGAATAAATTGAGACTTGTAATCAGCTCCAAGATGATGAGATGACTTAAAATTCGAACCAGTAGAGATGAATTGAGCTCCATATAGTTGAAATAACTGTCCAAGCGAATGTATCATGTCTCCATCTTCATTTACACAGAGAGGATGTGTGCAAGTGATCATGTAGGAACATAGAGAAGGCATGTGATCAAAGAGTGCGAATGCATGGGCTCCATGGGTTGATCTAGCTTCCAAATAATCCAAGATATCACAAATAAGCACAATAGTAGACTCATGGGAATATACTAGTAAATAATCCTCTATGGTAGAAGTATGAGAGGAGGAAAGATAGTGATGTTCAAAATCTTCAAGGAGGCTCTGAGAATGAGTGCCAAGAACAAAGGAGGAGCTGCAAAAGCACATGGGATCAAGTATGGTAAGTGGAAAAACACTGGAAGGACTTGATTTTGCTAAGAAAACATCCTGGAAGTCACTAGGTTGCGTACCATCAAGAAGAGAGGCATGCACAAGGTGTGAGAAGTTTGGCATATGGATCTCAGAATCCATGATAGAAGACATAGAGAATGTTGAATGTGTGAGTGAATCATCAATAGCAATAGCAGCTCCATTAGTCACTTCTTTTTCATCAACAACATCATAAGAAAATGAATCAATATCTTCTACTTCAAGAGACACAAAAAACCATGGCTCTTCAATATTTGCTTCTTGATTGAAAGAGGAAGTATTCGAATCAAAGAGAGTAGTAGCAACAGGAACTGTATGAGAAACTTCTTCTTCATGATCAACTTCATCAGAGACTGTAGAGGCCGATACATATTGACAGAGAGAAATCATTGAGGATCTAGAGGCACTCTCCACATAGCTAGAAGGATCCTCATTGTCCTTTCCCAAAACTCTATCCAATGTTGTCCATAGATCCTTTGGGTAATCAACAGAATCAATAAGGTCGCGCATGCATGGATAGATAGCTAGAAAAATAGCTCCAATTGCTCTATCAAAGACATTCAACCAGTCACTTGGCTCTTCATAAGATTCTTCACCAGCTCCAATAGACATCTCATAGAGACCTTGTCTCTTTAGATATGAAATCATCTTCAGTTTCCACTCTAAATAGCTTGTGAATGGAGAAAGAAGAAGAAGTGATACTCTTGAATCCATTCAAAGTTGAACCTGCAAAATAAACCTACAAATATGAAAAGGAGGATTAATTAATGAACTCTCAAAGATCTGATATCATGTAGAGATTTGATATCCTCAGCTCTGATACCATGTAGAAATTCTAAATCCTTGATGGCATAAGGAATTTCATAAACTGGCTAAGGATCTAGGCACACAATTAGCCTCACATAGAATTGTAGAGAATTAGCATAAGGAGAGAAGAAGAAGAATTAATGAACACACATTAATGAATGATCAATAAATGATAATTGATAATATTACATAGGTAATACATCCTTATAAAGGAAAAAGGAGTTGCTAGAAGACAACTCAAGCTAGCTCATAAAGCAGGCTTACTAATTATGATAAACCCCATAGTTGACTAAAGCACTTTCCCAATCTACCAAGCACCTAACGAATTAGCAATAGCATGTGTGAGTGATGATGAGTGAAGGAAAGACTTGCTAATCTTGGAATATGGAGAGAAATTAATGGAGGATGGGTTGGCAACAAAAGCTTCCAGTTTCCTAGTTGACTAGCTTTACCTTATCCATAGAAAAGTAGGATAAAGCAGATAAAGCAGAATAAAGCAGAATCTGCTGTAAAGTGTAATTACCAATTCTGGATGGCCATAAAGTCGTCAAGATCAACCCAGAATCAGAAATAAATCATTCCTAGGATATAGATGGCAAGTGTTGACTCTAAGGTGCAAGTGGATGCCAACTATCTAAGCTAGTGGGTAGGAAATTAATCAAATAATGATGAATTATTTTATGAGTGGGTTTATTATATTCCAACATTTTTTACCCCCATTTCTTACCTCCAAACCCCCTTAATGTGCACCTTTCCGTAAAAGCGAATGACTATTGAATTTAGATCATGTTTAATTAATAATAAATCGATACTAATATTAATTTATTATTTTATTGTTACATCCTCCTCTTGCTCCTATTTCTCCAAGAAACCTACAAAACTATTTATACCTTCCTCAAACCAATATAAGGACATGTAAATCAATAATAATCGTAGAAATATGAAATCCTAATCTAATAAAGAAAATCATGTGATCATAATCAGAGATTTAATTTACAAGACAGTTTGATTGGAAGAGGAAGTGCATCATATCTTTATTAATCATGAGAGAAGTAAAAATATTACCTTCTCTTCAAGTCAATCACCTCATGAAACCTTGATTTGGTTATGATGCTTCTATTCTCCAAGGAACTTATCATCCAATCTTTGCAACATAAGGAGATAGCTTCTAGGGAAAAGGTGGGGGGAAAGAGAGTCCCAATTCCTCCAACATAACATTGCAATAATTTAAGTCTCTTCTCATGGACCTCTCTACCTCTATGTATACCTTTCTGAAGAGATAGGGTCAAACATGAAGTAGTTACAATCGAAGGATTCAACTGTATAACCACCCAAACTACCCAAAATTTGAGAAGCAATCATTTTTGGATGTGTACATGACATATTTGTGGGTTATAATGACAACAATCATGAATGCAAAGTGATAATTGTGGCTTGTAGTAACAAGAGTCGCGAATAGAAAGGGATTCGTGGGTTGAATTGCATAAAAGTCATGAACACAATAGTAATTAGGGGTATTCACACATAACATGAAGGGAAAGTCGCAAGTACAGAGGTGAAACTCGTGGGTACCATGTAGTCCAAGTTTCAAATAGGTCAAAGATTCTAATTTTTATGGTACTTTTGGGAATTTTTAGACTTTGGAGTCTTCTAGAAAGTTTTTACTGACTTAAATAGTTTTCTAATGATGCAGAGAAGAGGTTAAAAAGAGTTACAGAACTTTATATATGGCTCCTCCAATTTAGGTTTTTTTTCAATGAATTTTAGTGACTTTTCTGAAGTGTCGTCATGGAAGTGTTGACATGGGACAAAATCATGGGAAAGTTGTCATAGGAAGAGACTGTGTCATTTTGCGATATAACAACAACTGCATGAAGAATTCCATTGACAAGTTGACAAAACTCCTAGAACAAAACAATATTTCCCTTCCATAAGGTTCAAATATGTCTGAACACGGAGAGAACACTGAAGAGTATGAGAGGTGCCATTCTTTGAAAGCATGGTTCACTCAGTCAAAGGATTACTTGATAAGTTATGCAACATCCAAACACATGGTTTCCTCCAAAGAATCATTCACTACTATGGATCTCTCAGCAGGACCTGGCATTCATATTAGGGATAATTAATAGTTCCCAGCTATTGGGAAAGGTTCTATTAAAATACAACATGGAGACTTCAAGAATTTACTTTATGTTCCCTCTCTTGCAGCACATTTGTTATGTATTTATCATATGACACATTTTGGATTGCCAATGCAAGTTGTATTTGGTCCTGACTCGGTGGAGATATCAGATATCTCAAATAAGAATATTATAGTGAAGGGTGTTTCAAACCATGTCTCCAAGGTATATGTATTCTCATGCTTTCTTCCATACTCAGCTCCAGTACAATCTCAGCAACCATTCGAAAGGGAAGGTAAAAAACCTCTTTCATTTCTGTTTGTAGATAATGATATCTTATCTAAAATTTAATTTTCAAAATACGAGGAACAATATCAACTTGATCTTGATATTGATATTGTAAATCAAGATGATCTAGATTCAGATCCAAATCCTAAATGGGTTGAAAGCTCATTGAGGCAGTTGGGAATGTTGTTGGGGGTCTAGATGTGTTAACATGAAAAAATGTTCGCTTATCTCTCCATGGTATAAACCATAATTACACATCATATTCCCACAATTATTTCCTCCATTTTGACCTTCACAATAAAAAAATCCACTAAATATGGTCCAAAACATTATTATTCCTTCCCCATAAATGAAGGAAAGTTGATCATTTATTGTGATTTATCCCCACTCTCTCCAAAGAGGTAAAAAAACCCTAAAAATAAGAATGGGTCAAAAACCATAGATAAATACCATGGACAATAAAATACCATTGGTCAAAAACCCTAGAGCCATCCTATAAATACATTGTGAAGGCCTTCCCCAATACACTTTTTGACCATTCCAGAAAAACACTTTTTATCATATAACACATAATTACTTCTCATTCACTTGTCATTGTTTTTCCATTCTATAAATACCATTCCCATGGTGTACTTTGAGTTCAATCCATACCCATTTGGATCCATTTCCCTATTTGACAATCATTCGTGGAAGAGATTAGAGAACCAAACCGTGGAGCCGCGGGACCATTTCCTCGAACGGCTACGCTATCCCACATTACAAAAAAAGGTATGAATTCTCTTATGTTTATTAATTAGTAGAATATATCTGAAAAAAAGTATAAAAAATATTATTGTTGTTGTTTTTTTTTCCCCGTTTCCATTGTTCAACTCTATCCTATGATCTTGACGATCTAGGGTAGTTGATTTTGCACGTAGTATGGGATAAATATACACTACAAGATGATAGAAGAAGATTGGGGTCCCAATATTAAAAATAATATGTTGCACTCTCTCATGCAACTTCATTACCTACAGATTGGTGTAACAAACTTCCATGAATACACTACTTAATGATAGCGAATGGTCCACAATTTGTCCCACTAACAAACAAAATGGATCATTCCATTCTTCCTCCAGAAATAAGAGATAAAAGAAACATTCAACATATTAGAAGAATATGGAAAGGTTCATATTCACATCCCAGAATGTTGATGCACAAAAGAACCATGAGTTTGCATGGTTTCTCCATAGAGTTGCAAATTGCAACAAACTTTTCACAAGTTTTTGCTCAAAGAGAAATTTTTTTTCTCAAGTATTATAGCATGTTTCCTCATTCACTACTTATTTTGAGGGAGGTGGGTGGGGGGCGGGTTCCCATGATTTTTTCCCCATTTTCCTTAGTTTATTAAGAATATTTTATTTCTTTCAGATTGTATGGGTGACTTTTAGCCTAGTTTCTAGGGCCCAAATTTGTCCAACTTAGGATTAAGAGGGGGTTTTAGGATTAATTAATCCTCCCTTGATGAAATATATTCTAATTGGTCATATTTTTAACTTAGTAGGACATTATTACTATAATAGAGTGTGAGGAACACATATAGAGGTTATCTTCAAGTTACTGCATGTTCCTGCATGATTTTATGTTCCTCTGAGACCAATTCATACATTATAGGTTCCCACTTTGAATGCCACCAGCAACTTCCATAAGTTGGTCATTGTTGGTAAGAAGTTATGTTGAGTTAACCTATAGTTACAATAATTCATATCACTTTCAAATATCCTAGAACCGGTTTTACATGCATGAAGAGAGTGTGGCACCTTTTTCCACCTACCTCATCAGTTAACTAATAGTAGAATGATTTAGACATTTGTAGTTAGACATGTGACCTCTGACAATGATTTTGACACACCTAGTTATCTATTAAAAAAAAATTCATTAGATATTCAGTCATCTTGAGATGGTATATTCGAATGCTATCCATGTCATTCGCATTCTATTTATTGTGTAATCATTGTATTATTCATTGAATGGATGAAGATTAATGTTGTAATTAAATGATCAATTCTTATCAGTTTTGTCTCAAATTTTTCTTGTTCAGTGTACATTGTCTTTGATATTCCAGTACATAATTCTACCTCTCAATTGATCTCATTTTCCTATAGATCAATGGTTCACAAATTTAACAGCAACACCATCATCATGAATTCAAATATATATACCAATATAGAGACTTGCATACTAAGATCAAAGATGAACTCTATCCACAAGAGACATGTGCCATCCCAAGAGAAACCCAAAAGCATGAACCATACCTTTTCTAGATCACAAGATGAATAAATAGTAGAAAAACTAAAATAGTGTCTATATCCTTTCACCAAATATCCCTCATAACAATCTTTCCAACGAGCTAAGAATTTTGTAATTCTGGTTCCATATGAGAAAGTTATGTCAATTTTAGTGAAGATGCCCATAAATTTCTCCTCCACAATGTTTCGCACTTTTCTCCAAGAGTTGCTAAATACCAAAGAGAGACTTGATTGATGAACAAATGAAATGTTTGATATTCTATTTATATAGTTAGTAGAGGAAATTTAGTACCTCAAACTGAGCCTCTATGTAATTCAAAATTACAAATAATTAAATTCTCTTTTGTTTGGTCAGTTGACCAAAAAAGGCGGGGTACAATAACTTCAAAAACTAATATCTCTTAAACAGTAAGTATTTATAATATTGTCCACATATAAATCGAAATGGATTGACGATTACTATCTCCCTATAATGGTTTTATTTGCAAATTCCTTGTCTAATACCCTTAAATTATTCAATTTGTACGCGACATCAAGACTCCACAGGTAAAGGTGCCAAAGACCATGTTATATTATGCATAAGTTCCAAGGTAAAAGGATTCAATGGACATCATCAAAGGCATGAGGAATTCAATGGTCTTCACATCCACATAATTAACACCAACAAGGAGGAGGTATCCACCATATACTCATCATATCAAGGGTATCAAGGACCCCAACACCACGAATGAAGTGGGAACAAATACGTTTTCAAGAATATCATCATATTCAAGAGCTTGATATCATTAAAAACATATCCAATGGTTCCATTATATGTCTTCATCATAATAAGAGTATCAGAACCCCAAAACAAGGGTACAAAGACCTCACCACTAGTTTGCAACACCTTATGGGATTCATATGCATGATCACAAGGCTACAATGTGCCAATGAACATATAGCATCCAAGTGCCATCAAACCACCATATGTGTGGGTTCAAGACACAAACTTCCAAGGACACCAATGACCTCTTCATGGGTTTCATAGCATGTAAAATACCATACATGGTCATAATCATCATACAAGAGCTCCGTGATTCCAATAAGGGTTGCAAGATCATCAAACCACTAAGTGTGGGTCCAAGGAATTATGTGGAGATTCTTTATCAAGAAAAATGCTTCATGGGATTCTTCAGCCATATCAACCACACCAAGAGACCTAGAAGAACACCCAGAGCACAAGTATGAGAGAGCTAGTCATGAGAGAACCTCTTCACCCCTTGATTTGATTACAGTGAAATTCCTAGTCCATTCCCTCACATGTCCATGAGTCAAGCCAAATATGCATTCACCTTCATAGATGACTTTTCTAGATATTGTTGGGTTTACTTCGTAAAGCACAAGTCTGAATTTTTTGACCTTTTCAAAGTCTTTAGCCTGCCTTGGTTTTGAACTAGTCTGGGAAGAAACTAAAGATCCTCATATTTGATAATGGTGAAGAGTATGTCAAGTCTTATTTCATATAGTATTGCAAATATGTAGGTATCCATATGCAACATTCTATTCCTTACACACCACAACAAAATGGTGTTGCTAAGAGAAAGAACAAATCATTGAACGAGATGGAAACTTGCATGATGGAAGCTCAAACTTTTCCAGCAAATTTTTGGGCCGAGGCTATAAACTGTGCATCCTATATGTAGAATAGGGTGCCACATAAGGAACTTTATGGAATGAATCCTTTCAAATCTTGGAGTGTGCACAAGCCAGATGTGACCCATTTCAAGATTTTTGGCTCAAAGGCTTGGGCTAGAATTCCAACTGAAAAGAGAAATCCTTTGCAACCCCAAAGCAAGGAGCACCTATTTTTTGGGTATTCTGAATATTCAAAAGGGTACAAGCTTATCAACTTGGGAACTAACAAATATTTCATTGAAGGAAGTGTTCAGTTCGAAGAAGATCCTTTAGCAGCAGTTGAAGTTGGAGATTCCTCTTCACCACCACAGCCATTGACTGTAAGTGAAGAGACTAATGAGTTTGATGATTCTGATATGTCTCATAATGATGAATTAAATGTATATCCTAACATCCCTACAAGACAAACTGGGCAGTAAGGACCATTCATGTACCTGGGGAACTAGATGGAAATCCTAATGACACTAGGAGGACTAGATCTCAATTTGAGAGTGCCCTTTGTTAAAAGATCCACTCTTTGATGAGAAGTGTTATTTGATGATAGATTCTGATCCACAGACATATGAAGATGCATCACATGATCCAATATGGAAAAAAATATGAAAGAAGAATTCAGCTCGCTCTAGAAGAACAACACATGGGAACTGGTTGATCTCCCCTGAGGGAGAAAGCTTGTGAAGTGTAAGTGTGTATTTAAAACTAAGTTTGTTACTGATGGTTCACCTTCGAAATATAAGGAAACATTGGTATCCAAGGGCTTCTCTCAGGTACATGGTATTGATTACAATGAGACCTTTGTACCAGTGGCAAAGATGGACTCCATAAGGCTAGCTCTAGCCATTGCAGCTTCAAGGCAATGGGAGGTACATCACATGGATGTGAAGTTTTCCTTTGTAAATGGAGATATGAATGAAGAAATTTATATGAAGAAACCAGAATTTTTTGTATCTAAGCCATATTTATTGTGTAGGTTAAATAAATCACTGTCATGTGTCTCAAAACCGAGTGGCTGATAACAAGATTTCCAAAATTTTGTTTCCTGTCCATGTTTAAGGGAGGATTTTCCCACTGGGTTTTTTTTCTCTTTCCTTGGTTATATGGACATTCTGTATGTAAAAGGGTGACTAATCCTTGTTGCTAGGCCCTATAATTTTCTGATATTTACTCATAAAGTTAGGCTTAAGGGGGGTGTTAGAATAATCAACCCATAGTTACCCATATTTGGCATTAATTAATCTTTTTTTCTTATTCCTAGATTCCTAGATTCCCTCTCTATGCAAGTTGGATTCTACATGTTCCTAGAATTCAAGACTCAATACTTGCCAAACTATGTCATGGATCACTTTGGAATCATCATGGAAACATATTTAGCAAGTCTGCTTTTATTCCTGGTTCCTAAAAGTGCAAATCTTCTTTTTCTGAAAGCTTCCTTTCTTTACATCAATTAGTAAGGCATAAAGAAAAAGCTAGTCTAGGGGAACTTGCCTTGTTTTCTTCCCATAGGTGCACTCACGGAGGTGGGTTACAATTTTTGGCAAGGTGAATTCAGAAAAAACAAAAAACAAGTACCTCGATTGAGCTTTAATTAAACTTTTGATCGAAGTCTTAACATCTTGATCGAGGGTTTATAAAATGCTCAATCGAGATTTTTATAAAAGTTCGGTGAATGGTTCAAGACCTCAATCGAGGGTTAAAAAAGGCTTGATCAAGGGTTAAAGAATACCTCGATCGAGCATCTCTAATCGCCTATAAATAGGCAACAAACCCATCATTTAATTCACTTCGTTTGTTGGATATGGGTCGTAGAGTAATTGGGTTATAGATGTGATTAATCACATCTATGACTCCAATCAATCACATCTATAACTCGAATTACTCTACGACTAATATTTAACATAAAATATAAGGGAAGTGACAGAAGTAATGCTTCCACAAGTATCATTCTTCTAGTCGAAATTATGTTTTATTAAATTTTATTATCATATAATTCTATGTTTGATTTTAATTATATTTGAAGACCTTGTTCCCGTGAACAATACAAGATTTTAAAAACTTTGACTAAAGAAATTTTTGGGTGTCCATATTCGTGTTTTCAAAGTCATATCACATAATTGTAGTTTTCTAAAATTAAAAATTATATACGAAGGAACAAGGTATTTTTACTATTTAAATACTTTCACTACATTTTTGTAACTCTAATTCTGATCTTCAATTCCCACCCCCCCACTGCTGCTCCATTCCAGTCCTATTTTTTTTTTGAAGTAGTTTAATGAACATTAAAAATATTTTAACAATCCATTTCTCAAACCCTTCGCCCCATGGCGGTTTTTACTAGGGGCTTCTAGTTTCCAGGTAAAATGATGAAAATTCTATTGGTAGAAGAAGATGAAAATGTCATGATTGTTTATTCGTTTAAATTTTTAAGAGATTTATTATTTGCATATTTGGATGAATCAAATGATGTTGAAATTCATTATGTCCCAGAACCTCGATCGAAGGTTTACGAAACCATCGATCGAGGTTTGAATAAACCCTTGATCGAGGTCCTGTTAAGAGTGTTAGATTTTTATCATTCAGACAATATTATCTTAGGATATTTAACTGAGAGAATAACAAGAACAGAAATAAAACATAAGAGATAATAGACACAAAGATTTTCCTTGGGGAAACCATAAAGGAGAAAACCTTGCAGTTTCCTTAGAGATAGAATCAACACCAAAAGTAAAACTGAAAAATAGTAAGATGATTTCCCGACAGTAATAGTCTCTCTCTCTCTTGTCCCACCTTCTTATTTCTCTCTTAGTTATGCACTACAATTGAGTGTGAGTGAATGTGTGATAAATAGAGAGGCTCACTCTCTATTTATAATAATTCCTGAATTGACAATAACTCACTAGGTCCAACTTCTCTAGGAAAGTCTAATAACTCTAGGGCCACACAACTATGGGGACTTTAACCCTTGATCAATAAGGAGGGTTGTCCTCTATGACTTTACATGACTTGTTTACATTATTAAATCTCCCGATAGGAACATCGGGGCATGACATGACTCAATTACATTATAGATACTTCTCGGAATGAAAATCAGGGTATAATACATAAAATATACAAGTGAATACATTTTGAAGTTACAAATACATCAACACTCCCTCTTAACTAGGAAGATATTCTCTCGACACAATTTATCAGCACAAGTATTATTCTCTATATCATTTCGATCATCATCAAGTTATCTTCATCTTCAAGTCATATTCATCTTCAAGTCTGGATCATTACTAGATCTAGATCATCACTAGGTCATCATCACTGGATCTAGATCATCAATGGATCTGGATCATCACTGTTAGATCATCACTGGATCATCATCACTGGTGCTATCTCTCGATTCTTCTCATCATAGGAAGTTCTATAGAGCCAGCCTTTTTTCATGCTGGTTGTCGGCCTAGCCTCCATGTAGGTATTCTTCAACGCTTATATCTGATCCTTAGTCAGAATGGCCCACCCAACACTTACATATGACCATGGGAGGAACACATCCAAAAACCATGTCAGAAAGGCACACCCAGCACTCACAACTGACCATGGGAGGAACACATCCAGCAACCATGTTAGAAAGGCCCAACACTCACATCTGACAATGGGAGGCCTAGCTTGCCACCATGTTAGAATGTCCTAGCACTTACATCTGACCATGGGAGGCCTAGCCTGCCACCATGTTAGAATGGCCCACCACTTACATCTAACCATGGGAGGAACACATCCAAGAACCATGTCGGAAAGGCTCAACACATATATCCGACCATGGGAGGAACACATCCAAGAACCATGTTGGAAAGTATTAGTACTTATATCCAGCCATGTGGGGAACACAACCCACATCCATGCTAGAAGGGATCAACGCTTATATCTATCCATGTAGGGAACACATCCCACATCCATGCTAGAAAGGCTCTGCACTTACATCTGATCATGTGGGAACACATCCCACAGTCACATCATAATGGCTCTACACTTACATCTGATCATGTGGGAACACATCCCAAAGTCACATTAGAATGGCTCTCGAACTCATCACCTCCCCTTGGAGGGAACCTTGATCTGGAGAACACCAAGATTCTCCCAGAAGTACTCAAACTTCACTCTGGTAAAATGTCTTGGTCAACACATCAGCTATTTGTTCGTCCATCACAACATACTAGAGCTTCACTGCTCCTCTCTACACCATATCCCTGATATAATGATATTTGATCTCGATATGCTTTGACTTGTCATGGAACACTGGGTTCTCATACAACTTCACACAACTTTGATTGTCGCAATATATACAAGTAGCATCCAACTAGAGATCAAATAAATCAGATAGTAGCTTTCTAAGCCACATTGCCTCACAGCTAGCTGAACAAGATGCGACATACTCTTCTTCAGCTGTACTCAGTGCCACGCAATACTGTCTCCTGCTAAACCAAGAGTTCACACATGATCCCATATTGAAGTAGCACCCTGAAGTTCTCTTTCTATCAATGGAACTGCCTGCCCAATATGAATCAACATAACCTTCTAGGTTAATATTTTGATCAGCCTTACACTTGAGACCATAATCAACTGTACCCTTCAGGTACCTTAGAATATGCTTTACAACAATCAACTGAACATGTCTAGGATCTGTCAGGAACTGGATCAATGTGTTCACAACAAAGAAAATATCTGGTCTCGTATTTGTTAGGTGCATTGAGGACCCAATCATTTGATGATACATTGTAGCATCAACTGACTCTAATGAAGCATCACTTAAAAGATTCGGGTTCAATGCGATAGGTGTGGTCATGGCCTTGCAGTCCATCATCCCGAACCTCTTCAGGATATCTATCACATACTTCCCTTGTCCTAGGGAGATTCCATCTACATTTTTCCACACCTCCATGCCTAGAAAGTAGTGCATCATCGCCATGTCCTTCATCTCGAACTCAATAGCAAGATTCCTCTTTATATCAGCAATCAACCCATCCACACCTGTTACAAACAGATCATCTACATACAGTAGGAGTATTAGTGGGTTCCCTTTTTCAACCTTGTAATAAAGGTTGGAATCTGCTTTACTCTTGGTAAATCCCAAACTTGATAGGAAGCTGTCAATTCTACCGTACCATGTCCTGGGTTCCTGTTTCAAACCGTACAGGGATTTCTTCAATTTACACACATGAGTCTCCCTATCATGTGTCTCAAAACCGAGTTCCTGCTCCACATACACTTCCTCTTCCACTATACCATTCAAGAAAGCAGTCTTGACATCCATTTGGTGTATCTTCCATTTCATCACTGTAGCCAGAGAAAGTATTGATCTGATGGAAGCGTTTCTAGCTACAAGTGCAAAATTTTCTTCATAATATATTCCTTCTTTCTTTGAGAATCCACGAGCCACAAATCTTTCTTTATATTTCTCTATGCTTCCATCTGTAGCATGCTTGATCTTGTAGATCCACTTGGAAGTTACGACATACTTCCCCTCTAGTCTAGGGACAACATCCCAGACATCATTCTTCATGACTGAGTGGTAACCATCGATCATAGGATCCTTCCATTCTTTCTTCTCTTCTCCTTCTTGATAGTTGGAAGGTTCTTTAGCAATAATGTCACATAGTAGGGCCACATAACCGGAGTAGGACCTAATTGTTTTCCTCTCTCTGTGTATTTGTTCTGGATCCCCATATCTTTTTTCACCTTAGATAGCCTCTCGTACCCATGTAGGTTTCCTCTTGTAAGGATTCTTCTCTTGGGGTGGATCTATAGGTTCATGGGGTTCTTTTATTTCTCAATCTCCATCTTGATTTGCATCATTCATAGTTGTATCTTGAATTCTCGGTACTTTTGTTTCTTCAGAGTCTTCAACTGGTCTCTTTCTAGATTTGCTGTAAGCTGAATATTTGTCGAATGTTACGTCTCTTCTTATGTCGATCTTCTTGAATCCTGTGTAGTATATTCTGTAATCTTTTGAGCTTTCACTGTATCCCACAAATATACCCTTATTTCCATAAGGCTCTAACTTTGTCCTCTTTTATTTTGGAATGTGTATGTATACAGGACAACATAATATTCTGAGATGGCTAACTTCTGGTTTCTTACCGGAAAATAATTCTTCAGGAGTCTTGTTCTTGAGTACTCTATGTAGAGTATGGTTTCGTACATACACCATTGTTCTGGTAGCTTCTACCCATAGATGCATGGGAATATCTTGATCATGAAGCATGGCCCTTGTAGCTTCCATGATCGTTATATTTTCCTTTTTGCAACCCCATTCTGTGGTGGATTATATGGAGTGGTTAACTCCCTCTTAATCCCTGAATCTTTGCATAACTGTTTGAATTGATTTGATGTGAATTCTCTGCCATTATCTGATCGAAAGGTCTTTATTTTTTTCTATGTGGTTCTCGATCAAGGCTTTGGATTCCTTGAACTTGTTGAGAACTTCATCTTTGTTCTTTAAGAAGTATATCCATGTCTTCCTAGAAATGTCATCAATGAAAGAAACATAGTATAGATACCCACTTAATGAACTGGATGCCATCGGACTGTATACATCAGAGTGGATGATTTCCAATATTCCTTTTTCTTTCTCTCGCTACTTCAAAATGTCTTATTTGTGTTCTTTCCTTTTCCACATCCTTTGCAGACACCATCATGTTTTGTCTGTATTTCTGGAAGACCTTCAACAACTTTTCTTGCAAGTGGTAGTGCTCTATAATGCATGTGTTTAAGCCTTCTATGCCAATGTTCATTTGTCTCTACTGAGTTACGAACCAAATCTATTTTTGGTTGGCCCTTCAATTTGTATAGACCTCCTTCTTGTTCCCCGATCACTACTAAATCATCAATAGTCTTTCCCTTAGGCCACATAAGAACATGGCCTTCTACAAATGCAACCCTCATTCCTTTTGCATCCAATGCAGATATGGAGAGGAGGTTCTTCTTTAGTCCTGGTACAAACAATACATTCTTAATCTTCATAGACTTTCCAGAGTCTAGCTTATAGGAGGATTCACCACTACCTTTTATTGGATACTGGTAGTCATCCCCAAGTTTCACCTTGTGAGGTGACTCATGTTCAGATAGTTTCACAAAGGATTCTTTGAATCCCTTCATATGTTTGGAAGCCCCACTTTTTATAAGCCAATAATTTCTTTCATGTGTAATAGTTCCCGTGAGGGAGAAAATCATAACATATTCTTTTTCACTTGAAGAATCATCACTTTCTTGTTTGATTTTCTTTGTGGAGGGTTCATTATCCTCTATAGTATGAGCATGATGTCTTCTATTGTTTCCCTTCTTCTTGTGAGAGACATTTTTGTTTCTAGGGCAATATTTGGTCAAGTGTCCTCTTTCGTCACATGTATAGCATATTAATTTACATAAATCTATGTTATATCTTCTAGGGTTATCTTTTTGGTGGAAGTGCTTACCTTTGGGTTGATGAAAGTCTCTTCTACTTTTCTTGGAGTGTACTATGAGAGATTGATCTTCACTTCCCATATTTTCTTCTCAGTCTATTATTAGATCTTCTTCTTGTGAGAATTCTTCCCACAGGCTACTAAAGTTGAATAGTTTATTTCTTGCACAAATCCCTTGAATGAAGGAGTCCCATGATCTAGGTAGACTAGTCAAGGTGGTCATCACAATTTATGCATTATCCACTTCTTCATCCACTGCTTCAAGTTGTTCATTGATCTGGGAGACCCTTGTGAAGTATCATTGTATGGTATCTGCATTCTGGATCTTCACATTCTTCAACTGGTTCCTCAAAGTCATCTTCTGATTTATGTTATTTCCTTCAAATAGTTTCTTTAGGGCATCAAACGTAGCTTTAGGTGTCTTTAGGGAGGACACATGTGGTATGAGGTGATCCTTGATTGAATCAGCAATAATCCTCTTAGCCATGACCAACTTATTTTTATGTAATCCCTTAACCTCTTCTCCCTTTGGAACTGGAACCTCTTCATTGATGTAAGAGTCCAACTCATTTTCTTCCAGGACCAGGAAGATCCTATACTTCCAAGCTCGAAAGTTATTAGCTCCCTCAAGCTTTTCATCAAGCTTGGTATCATTAGAGGAAATTTCAATTTAAAATGGGCATTCCAAAAATAATAGAAATTCCATGTCATCATGTATTAGCCAATCAAAATTATTTAAAATTAAAAAAGGGAGCACCTCTTAAACAAATTTTGAATATAAATTTGGGGATAGGTATCATAAAAAAAACTACTTTTTTTGTTCGTATTTTCAGCATATCTCTGTGTGTTTTTACTCAAATTTCGATTGGGAGAGATCATTGGATGAGGAATTAAATTCCACATCCAACGAGTACCCACTTGGAATACCTTTGATGGGCCCCTCTATCCCAAAATACAAGAAATACCTGAAAAAATGTGGTGATGATGTCATCATCATGTTTTTTAGATATTTATTATTTTTGTGGTAGCAGGGCCCATCAAAAGTATGCTGAGTGGGTAATCGTTGGATGTAGAAATTAATTCCACATCCAACTAACTCCCCCAATTGAAATTTGAGTAAAAACACAGGGATATATGTCGAAAATATGAACAAAAAAAGTAGTTTTTTATTTTCTTCCTCCAAAATTAATAAATATTATTTATTATTTTAACTACTATTTTATTAATTTTCCTTAGGAGGCCCATTTTGAGTTGAAATTTCCTCTAATGGATGAGACATATTAATTGAGAACCTCAAATGGAGATACAAAATATCTAGATCTTACCAATTTGAGAAGCTAAAAACTGGATCTGGAGCTCATCTTCTACAGTGCTGGTTCTTTGGTTCTATGGAAAATTAGGGTTTGACTTTCCCAGAGTTCTACCAAACCAAAAAAATTGTTTCTTGTCTCTAAACTTCAATTTTTAGGAGGAGAGCAATCCTAGCCTTGGCTCACTAAAAAATTCTTCTTCAGTGAAAAGCCCTAATTTCCCGATGAAGTGGTATGCCAAAAACTGAAAATGCTCAAAATCAAATTCTGCTTCGACAAAAAGATGCACCCTTCAATGGAGGTTCAACCTAGACTCCTTTTTCTAATAGATTGTGGAGAGAGACCCAAAAAATAAGAATCCCTAGTTTCTGCATCTACAGAGTGTCTTGTTCTCAGGTTAGCTCTGATACCATGTTAGATTTTTATCATTCAGAAAGTATTATCTTAAGATATTTAACTAAGAGAATAAGAAGCACAACAATCAAACATAAGAGATAATAGAGACAAATATTTTCCTCAGGGAAACCATAAAGGAGAAAACCCCACGATTTCCTCAGAGATAGAATCAACACCAAAAGTAAAACCCAAAAACAGTAAGATGATTTCCCGACAGCAATAGTCTCTCTCTCTCTTGTCCCAACTTCTTATTTCTCTCTCAGTTATGTGCGACAACTGAGTGTGAGTGAATGTCTGATCAATAGAGAGGCGTAGTCTCCATTTATACTAATTCCTGACTTGACAATAACTTACTAGATCCGATTTCTCTAGGAGAGTCTAATAACCCTAGGGCCCCATAACTGCGGGGAATTTAACCGTTGATCAATAAGGAGGGTTACCCTCTATGAATTTACATGAATTTTTTACATTATTGAATCTCCCGATAGGAACATTAGGGCATGACATGACTCAATTACATTACAGATACTTCCACGAATAAACATCGGGCTATAATACATAAAATATACAAGTGAATACAGTCCAAAGTTACAAATAAATCAACAAAGAGCTCGATCGGGGTATTTGAATAGCTTGATCAAGCTCCAGACCTCAATTGAGGGCGTAAAAAATAGATAATTTACCCTCTTACAAGAAAATCAATGTTTCTATGTGTCTTCTAGGGGTGTACACCCTACCATTCATGGCACACAACTGAGTAGAGTTCATACCGATAGATTCATCACCGAATCATCTATCCATTGAGGTATCATTCATGCGTTTTGTAATTCATATGGGTTTTTTTAATTAGTTCTAAAACTTACACTTAGAAAACCCGGCAACAACTTCGAACCAACTTAAAGAAAAATCCACAAGGTAAAAAATAGACATCCAAAAATTTCATAAAAATGCACCGCCCACACATCGACACACCCTCTTCAAAAGGGTATCTTTGGTTTTTCAATTTTTGAAAACATTGAAAAGAAAGCTGGGATGGACACACATGTGTATAAATTATGTTGAAATCAAATGTGGTCACTTTCGAAAAATAATAAATAATTGTATATCGCAAAATAAATTAACAAAAAAGAATGCAGACCCATTGTAGGTACAATAGATCCCATGCTATTTAAAACACGGGAGCCCAATTACACATACACAGGTAACTGCTTGAAGTCCTTTAATCATTTTTATGGCCCCTATTACGTTTTTCATGGTTTCTTTGTTTTCAAACTTAGCCAAATTTATGAAATCTATGAGTGATTTGTGTGTTTTTGATGAAGTTGCGGGGAAATATATTTTAGTCAAATTGTTTCACCCCACAACCCACATCCCACAACCCGCAACTTGTGGATGGAGGGATTTTGAAGTTTGATTTTTCCAATATTTTCATCCCGCATCCCGCATCCGGCAACTTGCGGAACGCAGGATGCGGAAAGATTGTGTGTGTGTAAGTTTGTCATCCCGCATCCCGCATCCCACATGTGTGGAATGCATATTGTGGGAAAATAATTTAATTCAATGGTTTTTTTGTGTGTTTCCACAACCCACAATTTGCTACTTGCAGGTTGCGGATCGCGAGAGAGCTTGAATAAAATTTTGACGATTTTTGTGATCCCAAATCTCGCATCTACAGAATGCGGATTGCATGTCAGTTAAATAAAATTTGAAATTGGATCCTACATCCTGTAGGATTAATCTGAGCCATTCATTTATCTTAATCCTACGGTCCTAACGGAATCAGAAAAATCTATATATACTTTGGTCTTTTTTTATTTCTTTACCATTTTTACTGCTGTAAATTGCCGTGCTACGTTAAATTTCCTTGGATTTTTACTAGTCAACATTATCACTATCTGGTCTTATTACATGTTAGTATTTAAGTCGTTTTCCTAATTCAAATTGCTTACTGTTTTTCTAGGTTAAATTAGTTTAATTCTTGGTTTATGCATTTAACAAAATATTTCAACCCTAAGATGTCTCAAATTACCCACTGCAAGAACCTTCAGAGGGATATGCTTACTAAGGACCCGGATTTCGACATCTTTGTTGGTACTAGTGGTAGAGTCAGTGAAACCTACCAAGTAGATTGGTCTAGGATATACTATACTTTTGACAACGATGACCTTTCAGACATACTGAGTTACTAACCTTCCTACCAGAGAATTAAGGATTTCGGTATCCATTCCATTGGTTCCAGACCTGCTATTCTCCCTTACAATGATGCAGTTAAATGGATTATTGAAAACACAAACCTGAAAGACCGCTCCTTCAATTGCTGCATAGGGTTGCAACTCAATAGCTTCTGTCATGATATCTTCATCAAATATTATGCTCTCAAGGTAGTCAAACAACTCCTTAATGCTGATTTTTTCAAAGCCTCTAAGTCCATATATATTTTTGATGAAATGCTGAACTCCTGGATGAGCATCTTTGATAATTTTTCTCAGAGGAAATATGAACTTTACCTTGCTGATTGGTTTAGGGAACCCTACTCTCTTCTAGCATCTATGTTGTGCAGAATTTGCGGTCTCCCAAATTGCTCCTATTTTAAAGTTGAATGGGAACCAATAGATCATCACGTTATTACCACAGGAGAATCCCCCTCCCCTCAGGTGTCCATTCTTTCTCTAGAACTTAAGACAACCATCCAAGAATATCAAAAAGGTATTCCCAAGAAGAAACCCAATTTTTTCCTCTCAACCTTCATTGTTGATGTATATTGTGTTCAGTTCCATTATCCCAATTTGGGATGGAACTGGATCTTACCAGCCCCACATGTACACATTTACCATGCATAATTAAGGGATACCAACTATGTGACCAAGTTCTATGAAATTTGTGAAAACTTCCTTGGTCATATTTATTTTCTAATCTTCAAAAGGGAACCTGCAACCTTCTCATCTAAATCCAAGAATCTCATTGCTACCATGGGTGATTGGTACATTGGAGAAACATTTGCATACATCAGAATCTGGGGTAGCAATACTGCTCATATGTTACCTAAAGTTGTACTTGATAGGTTTCTTATTGAGGAGATATCCTTCCAGACATTGAGTGAAGGAGTTTACAAGAATATTGCTGGACCAAAAATAATATTTTGGCCCAAGTTGCCTCAAAACCTTGCACCACTGAGCATACCAACTTCGACCTAGGCTGTAGAGATTAGTGACCACATAGTTTCCTTGAAACTAGGTTTTTCTAGCAAAAGGAAATATGACCCCAAGGGGTGGGTTGATTCTCATCTAAGGTAGAATCATTCCAAAGTAGATCATACTCATGAAGAAGTACCAGATGATTCTATTTACTAAGGAGTAGATACTTTTTATGAAGCTTTAACCATAGCCAAAAGCAAAGAGGAACAAAGTCAAATCTTATGCTACCAAAAGGAAATAAGAGACAGGGGGGGCCGCAAAGAGCTTAAAGATTTTTCTTTTGGAGTTTCTGGAAACACTGCTTCCTAGATAGAGCTAGGAGCACTAGACAATTCATGGATATATTTTTCTTTCAAATCTGATGAGACGCTAACCAGAGGGGGACTTTTGGAATGGGAAAGATTTTGTTAGGAGACTGAAGATACCTCTGTGTACTTGAGGTTTATGTAATTCCTTAGAAAACTTTAATTAATACAGTATTGATATCACTTCATATCTCTTGTTATTGATTTGATTAAATTTCTTTGATAGATCATGATTTTTCCTATTTCAGATGGATCAATATCACTATTAATTCTTTGCAATTGATAAAATGCATTTATTTATAACTTTGATTTTTCTTTATTACTAATTCATGCATTGATAATATTTTGAAGAATTTCTTCCTTTAAAAGTATTTATCTATTTCTGCAAATGATTTAGCAGTGAAGTTAGAAACACAAACATGTTGGTTATTCAATTAACATGCATACATGCAATTTAACCTTGAATGATACAATCTTAAGTTGTTGTCAATTGATTTTTATTAATTGATTGTGAGTTAAGTGATAAGTTAATAGTCTCATTTACATTTCTGTCAATTGGATGAAAATACTTTTCTGTCTTACACCTCAGGTTAATTTGTAAATCAATTCAACATCCTCTTTGAGTAGCTTAGATTTAGATCAGGTTTTCTTTCATAGTTAGATTTGATTTTTTTTTATTTGCAATACCCATCCTATTTTCCAATCTAGGAAACAGATCCTTTAAGGATCAAATCCACAAGAGCTGGCAGAGGCTAGTAATATCCCTGGGAGATCACTACACCAAACAGGCTGGGGATAGGTCTGTCCTTATGCAGTACCTTTCAAATCCCTTCAATCTAGGTTTTCCCCCTATGCTGTAAGTATTAGACACCCTTTTCAGCCACACACACAATTGAGGCTTCAACAAATGGAACTAGAAGGAGGGACAACAAATCATGCCTAAACAAACAATAGAAACACCTCCTCCAACAAGAGATACAATTATTAATCTTGTTGCACCCACATGTCTAAGTCATCGGAACAAATCACATAAAGGTCAGATGTCATTCCGGCTACCCTTATAAATGAATAGAGAACCCCAACAGATAGATACATTCTCATATATCCTACTTTAGGACCCATAACCATTCAAAAATTAGTGAAACGCCATTTAGATAACAGTGCTGATATTTGAATACGGTTTACTAAACAATGTCTCCATTGGAATAATCCCCAAGCCAACAGTTAAGATAATCTTAATTCAGGTGACCAAAAATATGAAGTACGCAATGATCCTTCTAGTGAACCATCTACCCCTAGACTAGACCTTGATTAATTTTTCAGAGAGTCAAATACTCCTTGAAACAACATCAGAGTAGGAGGACCACCCCCTTTGCCTCCTTCTTCTTCATCCTCCTCAGACAAATTGTCAGACCCTAAATATTCCACCTCATCAGAGTAATCGATTTCAATGGATGACGAATGAGCTAACAAGCCCTGGATGGATGGAGATGTTGTGTCCATCTTAGGTGATTAGCATAGGTTCCGTAAAAACCCTGAGAAGTGGCTTCCAAAATATAATCCATATGACAAAATCCCTGTGGAAGACCACATCAAATCTTGTATGCAAGCTATCAGGCTTAGAAATGTCATACATGAAGACGTAGTCTGCAGACTGTTCCCTTATACTTTTGAGGGAAAATATTCAACTTGGTATTTTTTCCTAGAATCCAGTTCTATCCCATCACAGGGTGTGTTTTATGAACTCTTCACTTAGAAATTCGGGGATTGAAAGACCCCATAGGAGTTAGTCATAGATATTTCTTCCATGAAGACCAAAGGGAAGGAGCGAGTTATGTTAGATTTTTAACATTAAGCTAGCATAACATTAGTATATTTAACTGAGAGAACAACAAGCAAAACAATCAAAACATAAGAGACAAGGAACATAGTGTTTTCCTTGGGGAAACCATAAATGGAGAAAACCCCGCAACTTCCTCAGAGATAGAATTAGCACCAAAGTAAAACCCAAAATAGTAAGTGATCTCCCAATAGCAGTAACCTTCTTCTTATCTAGCCCCAGTGTCTTCTCCTTCCTCAACTATGCTCTACACTTGAGTGTGAATGTGATGTGTGCTAAATAGAGAGTCCAACTCTCTATTTATACTAATCCTGGCATGACTAAAACCCTACTAGGGCCGACCTCTCTAGGAGATTCTAATAACCCTAGTGCCCCAGAACTGCGGGGACTTTAACCCTTAGACAATAGGAGGGTTAACCACAATGACTTGACATGACTTGTTTACATTATTGATTCTCCCGATCGGAACATCAGGTCATGAAATGACATAAGAAAATCCCGAAATAAACATCGGGTTACAATAGATAAGAAATACAAGTGAATACATTCTGAAGTTACAATTACTTTAACACTCCCTCTTAACTAGGAAGGTATTCTCTTGACACAATTTTCATCACTGGCCTTCTTCTCTGGGTCTTCTCGTCATCCTCATATTCAAGTCATCTTCGTCTTCAATTTTTCTTTGTCTTCAAGTCATCTTCATCTCTGGATCTGGATCACCACTCAATCTGGATCATCATTGGACATCATCACTGGATCTGGATCATCACTTGATCTGGATCATCACTGGACATCATCACTGGATCTAGATCACCACTGAATCTGGATCATCACTAAGCATCATCATTGGATCTGGATCATCACTAGGCATCATCAATGGATTTGGATCATCACTCGATCTGGATCATCACTGCTGGATCATCATCACTGGATCATCGCGGGTGCTATCTCATGATTCTTCTTGTCACAGTAAGATCTATAGAGCCAGCCATTTTTCATGCTGGTTGTAGGCCTAGCGTCCATGTAGGTCTTTCTTCAACGCTTATATCTGACACCAAGTCAGAATGGCCTGTCCAACACTTACATCTGACCTACTCGTTAGAAAGGCATGCCCAACACTCACATCTAATCATGTAGGAACCAATCCTATAATCATATCAGAAAGGTCCAGCACTCACATTCACTAGCATGATAGGACACAAATACTATCATCTATGAAAAGGCTCAACACTTACAACCACTAGCCTCATAGGAAACAACTACTGTCATCTGTGGAAAGGCACAACACTCACATCCACCAGCATGATAGGACATAACTACTATCATTTGTGAAAGGCACAACACTCACATCCACTAGCATGGTAGGGCACACCTACTACCATCTGTGGAAAGGCCTAGCACTTACAATCACCAGCATGGTAGGACACACCTACTACCATCTGTGAAAAGGAAGAGCACTCACATCCACCAGCATGATAGGACACACCTACTATCATATGTGGAAAGGCCAGCACTCACATCCACCAGTATGATAGGACACACCTACTATCATCCATGGAAAGGAACTGCACTTACATCTGATCATGTGGGAACACATCCCTCAGCCACATCAGAATGGCTCTCAGTCCCAGACTGAGGATTCCTGGTACCTCACCAAGTAGCTCCATTCCAAGAATGGTGGTAGCCCTTATATAACACACCAAGTCAGAATGGCCAGCACTCACATCTGACATGGAAGGAACCTAATCCTTTAGCCATGGCAGAATGGCTCAGCCCTTACATCTGATCAAGTGGGAACACATCCCTCTATCACATCAGAATGGCAATGCACTCATATCTGATCACGTGAGAGCACATATCACGGTCATATCAGAATGGACCTCAATCCCAGACTGAGTTTTCTTGGTACCTCAAAAGGCAACTCCATTCAAAGAATGGTAATAGCCCTTATATCTGATCATGTAGGAACCAATCATACAGTCATATCAGAATGGCTCAGCACTCATATCTGACATGAAGGAACCAATCCTCTCACCATGAAAGAATGGCTCAGCCCTTACATCTGACCATGGAAGGAACCAATCCTTTCACCATGTCAGAATGGCTCACGGATTCATCACTTCCCTTTGGAGGGAACCTCGATCTAGAGAACACCAAGCTTCTCCCTGAAGTACTCAAACTTCACCCTAGCCAATGGTTTTGTCAACACATCAGCTATCTGATCATCTGTCACAGCATATTGGAACTTCACTACTCCCCTCTGCACCATATCCTTGATATAGTGATACTTGATCTCGATATGCTTCGAATTGTCATGGAACACTGGATTCTCTAACAACTTCATGCAACTCTGGTTGTCACAATGTATACAAGTAGCATCCAACTGGAGATCAAATAAATCAGATAGTAGCTTATGCAGCCATACTTCCTCACAACTAGCTAAACAAGCTGCGACATACTCTACTTCAGCTGTACTAAGTGCCACACAGGATTGCTTCCTGCTAAACCAAGATATCACACCTGATCCCATACTGAAGCAACACCCTGAAGTGCTCTTCTTATCAATGGCACTGCCTACCCAATATGAATCAACATAACCCTATAGATTAATTTTCTGATTCGACTCATACTTGAGCCCATAATCAACTTTACCCCTCAGGTACCTCAAAATATGCTTTGCAGCAATCAAGTGAACATGTCTCGAATCTGTGAGGACCTGGCTCAAGGTGTTCACAGCAAAGAAAATGTATGGTCTCATGTTTGTCAGGTACATCAAGGACCCAATCATCTGACGATACATCGTAGCATCAACCAAATCTGATGAAGCATCACTCAATATCTTCAGGTTCGATGTCATAGGTGTGGCCATAGCCTTGCAGTCCATCATCCAAAACCTCTTTAGGATTTCTATTGCATACTTCCCTTGTCCAAGGAAGATTATATCCATATTCTACCATACCTCCATGACTAGAAAATAATGCATCATACCCAAGTCCTTCATTTCAAACTCGGTAGCAATATTTCTCTTCGTATCAGCAATCAACCCATCCATACATGTCACAAAAAGATCATCTACATATAGTAGAAGTATCACTGGGTTGCCATCTTCAACCTTGTAGTAAAGGTTGGAATCTGCTTTACTCTTGGTAAATCCCAGAATGGATAGAAAGCTGTCAATTCTGTCGTACCATGTCCTGGGTGCCTGTTTCAAACTGTACATGGCTTTCTTCAATTTGCACACATGAGACTCTCTATCATGTGTCTCAAAACCGAGTTGCTGCTCTACATACACTTCCTCTTCTACTACACCATTCAAGAAGGCAGTGTTGACATCCATCTGGTGTATCTTCCACTTCATTACTATAGCCAAAGCAAGTACTGATCTGATGGAAGTGTATCTGGATATAGGAGCAAAGGTTTCTTCATAATCTATTCCTTCTTTTTGAGAGAAACCATGAGCCACAAATATTTCCTTATATTTCTCTATGCTACCATCTGCAACATGCTTGATCTTGTAGATCCCTTTGGAAGTTACAACTGACTTCCCTTCTGGTCTTGGGACAACATCCCAAACATTGTTTTTCATGATTGATTGTTATTCTTCGATCATCGCATCCTTTGATTCTTTCCGTTCTGTCGCTTCTTCATAATTGGAAGGTTCTTTATCAATGAAATCACATAGTAATGCTACATACTTGGAGCAGGATCTGGTCCTTTTTATTTCTCTATGATTCTCTTCTGGAGCCCCATATCTTTCCGCACCTTGGATCACTTCTTGTACCCAAGTTGGTTTCCTCTTGTGAGGATTCTTCTCCTAAGATGGATCTATAGGTCTTTGTGGTTCTTCATATTCTCGATCTTCTTCTTGAGTTTCTTCATTCATGGTTGTATCATGAATTCTTGGTGCTTATGCTTCTTCAGGTTCTTCAGCAGGTCTCTTTCTAGATTTGTTGTAAGTTGTGTCTTCATCAAAATTCACATCCCTGCTAATGTCAATATTCTTGTATCCTGGGAAATATATTATGTAAGCCTTCGAGCTTTCAAAGTATCCCACAAATATACCCTTCTTTCCTAAAGGATCTAATTTTGTTCTCTTCTCTTTTGGAATGTGTATGTATACAGGACAACTGAATATTCTGAGATGGCTGACTTCTAGCTTCTTACCAGAGAAGACTTCTTCAGGAGTCTTGTTCTCGAGTACTCCATGTGGAGTACGGTTCTGCACATACACCGCTATTCTGGAAGCTTCCGCCCAAAAATGTATAGGAAGATCTTGATCATGAAGCATTGCTCTTGCATCTTCCATGATAGTTCTATTCTTCCTTTCTACAACACCAGTCTGTTGTGTTTTATAAGGAGTGGACAACTCCCTCTTGATCCCTGAGTCTTTGCATAGCTCTTTGAATTCATTTGAAGTGAATTCTCTGCCATTGTCTGATAGAAACGTCTTGATCTTCTTTTTAGTGTGATTCTCGATCAAGGCTTTGAATTCCTTGAACTTTCTAAATAATTCATTTTTGTTCTTCATGAAGTAAACACATGTCTTCCTAGAAAAGTCATCAATAAAAGAAGCATAATATGCATACCCGGTTAGTGAGTTTGATGACATAGGACCACATACATCGGAGTGGATGATTTCCAAGATTCCTTTTTCTTTTCTTTCACTACTTGGGAATGTCTTCTTTGTATTCTTCCCTTTCACAAATCCTTTGCATACCCCATCATGTTTTTCTTGGATTTCTCGAAGACCTTCAACAGCTTTGCTTGCAATAGGTAGTGCTCTGTAATGCACATGTGCAAGCCTTCTATTCCAAAGTTCACTTGGCTCTACTGTGTCATGGACCAAGTCTTGTTCTGGATGGCGCTTTAATTTTTACAATCCTCCTTCTTGTTCTCCAATCACCACCGCATCATTGATAGTCTTTCCTTTTGGCCACATGATGACTTGACCATCTAGGAATGCAACCCTTGTTCCTTTTGCATCTAATGCAGATATGAAGAGAAGGTTATTCTTTAGTCCCGGTACAAACAATACTTCCTTCATTGTCATATACTTTCCAAAGTCTAGCTTATAGGAGGATTCCCCACTACCTTTTATTGGATAATGGTAGTCATCTCCTAACTTCACCTTATGAGGTGATTCATGTTCTAATAGTTTCAAAAAAGATTCCTTGAATCTTTTCATATGCTTGGAAGCCCCACTGTCTATAAGCCAATCAGTTCTTCCATGAGTAATGTTTCCAGTAAGAGCAGAAATCAAAACATATTCATCTTCACTGGAAGAATCTTCACTTTCATATCTGGTTTTCTTCTTGGAACGGTTCATCATCCTCTGCAGGATGAGCATGATGTCTTCTCTTGTTTCCCTTCTTCTTATGAGAGTTAATTTTGTTTCTAGGACAGTATTTTGCAAAGTGTCATCTTTCATCACATGTATAACATCTCAATCTAGATAGGTCCTTTCTATTGTTATCTTTATGGTAAAAGTTCTTACCTTTGGAGTGATGAGGGTTTCTTCTTCCTTTCTTGGAGTGAACTATGAGGGCTTGATCTTCACTTCCCATCTTCTCTTCTCGAGCTGCTATCCAAGCTTCTTCTTGAGAGCATTCTTCCCATAGTCTGCTGAACTTGAATAACTTATTTCTTGTACAGATTCCTTGGATGAATGAATCCCATGACCCAGGGAGGCCATTTAGTGTTGTCATCACAATTTCTGCATTCTCCACTTCTTCATTTATAGCTTCTAGTTGTTCACTGATCTGGGAGACCCTTGTGAAGTAAGACTGGATGGTCTCAACATTCTGAATCTTTACATTCTTCAACTGGTTCCTTAGAGTCATCTTCCAATTCTTGTTCTTCCCTTCAAATAGTTTGGTTAGGGCATCAAACATAGCTTTAGGTGTCTTGAGAGAGGACACCTATGGGATAAGGTGATCCTTGATAGAATTAGCAATGATTCTCTTTTCCATAACCAACTTATTCTTATGTAATTCCTTTCCCTCATCTCCCTCTGGAGCTGGAATCTCCTCTTGGATGTAGGAGTCCAACTCATTCTCTTCCAGGACCAGGGAGATCCTATGCTTCCAAGATCAGAAGTTGTCAACTCCCTCAAGATTTTCATCAAGCTTGGTATGATGAGACATCTTAACTGAGAACCTCAAATGGAAATACAAAATATTTATATATTACCAGGTCAAGATGTCAGATCTGGATTTGGAGCTGAAAATCCTGCAGAGCTGGTTCAGGAGAAAATTAGGGTTTTTCTTTTCCAGAGTTCTGTCCATCCAAATTCCTTGAAATTTATCCCTAACTTCAATTTTGGGGAGGATATCAATCCAGGCCTGGGCTCACTGAAAAGTTCCTCTTCTGTGAAAATCCCTAATTTCCAGCAGCAGTGTCAGGTCCAAAACTAAAAAGCCTTAGAATTGGATTCTGTTTCGACAGAAAGATGCACCCTAGCGAAGAGAGTTATTCCAACCTTCTTTTGCTGAAAATATATGGAGAGAGATCCACAAAGTAGGAATCCCTAGTTCTCGCAGCTGCACAGTGTCTTCTTCTCAGGTTAGCTCTGATACCATGTTAGATTTTTAACATTAAGCTAGCATAAGATTAGGATCTTTAATTGAGAGAACAAGAAGCACACCAATCAAAACATAAGAGACAATGAACATAGTGTTTTCCTCGGGGAAACCATAAATGGAGAAAACCCCGCAACTTCCTCAGAGATAGAATCAACACCAAAGTAAAACCCAAAACAGTAAGTGATCTCCCAATAGCAGTAACCTTCTTCTTATCTAGCCCCAGTGTCCTCTCCTTCCTCAACTATGCACTACACTTGAGTGTGTATATGATGTGTGATAAATAGAGAGTCCAGCTCTCTATTTATACTAATCCCAACATGACTAAAACCCTACCAGGGATGACCTCTCTAGGAGAATCTAATAACTCTAGTGCCCCAGAACCGCGGGGACTTTAAGCCTTAGAAAATAGGAGGTTTACCCACAATGACTTGACATGACTTGTTTACATTATTGATTCTCTCGATTGGAACATCAGGGCATGACATGACATAAGAAAATCCTGGAATAAACATCGGGTTACAATAGATAAGAAATACAAGTGAATACATTCTGAAGTTACAATTACAATAACAAGTCAAAGATTACAACCAATGATTTTCATATTTGGAAAATAGGATTCCAATCACTATCCTCCCTATTGAGGAATTATTGGGAGAATATTATATTAAGGGACTTCCATCTCAAAGATCCATGTGGGTCAAAAAATATCATAAAGAGTCCTTGTAGGATGCTTTATCTAAAGCCATACAAGTCGAAAAGCACATGTAATGTTTTAAGGAAAAACCTGACACATCATCTAAACAAGCTTCTACTTCCCAAACCCACCAACAACATAAGATCCTTTCAATATGAGTAATGTAAAGAAGCTCCTTCAGAAAATGTCTAATGATATGGTGGATCTCGAGAAAACTAATAACGAAAATCAATCCAACAATAGGGGATTTAATAGAACACCTTTTAGGATACCTAACCAAAACCCCTCAAAACCCACCACCTCCAAATCCTAGTGAGGGATTCATGTCAGAAGAAATATTTTTTGTCTTGAAACCATTGGTTGCAGGAAGACAAGACTTTATTGAATCCTCTGAAGATCAGTCAAATCAAGAGTCACAACCTCCCTAAGAATAAAAGGAAGAAGACCAGGAGATTAGCTCTGTAAGTTTCTTTTCTGAAGATGAGGAAGAACAACCTGACATAGTTTTAATTCTACAACACACTCACAACACTAGATCAAAAGGGACACCCCCGCAGGAACCATTAACTGCGACAGGGGATCCAAACAAAGGTAAATCTCAAGCATAGAAAGACACTATCAAAACTGAGCCTGAATATAGTTTGGCTGAGGATCTGAAAAGTGTTAAGGCAAATATATATTTATTTGATCTTCTCAAAATCCCTTCCATGAGAGATTCCCTGCCCAAAACTATGATAATAAAAAACCCTAGGGAAACTCAGAATAATAATCTTTACTCTTCCCCTCGATCAAACAATCAGAAGCCTGGAACCAAGGGAACCCCACCCTTCTTTCTCACTTTTGAAATCTTCAAGAGGAATGTACATAATTGCATGGTTGATTCAAGGGCCTCATATAACGTGATTGCTCTTTCTTTTTGCAAAAAGATGAATGCTACATGGGAAACTTGTCCTATCCAAATTGTCCAATTGGACAGTTCTAAGGTTAAAGTTGTAGGAAGACTAAAGAATATTCTGCTTATATTGTCTGTAGATCCCAGAATTCATTAGACCATTGACATTGTAATCGTAGAAAATCCACAGACTTCTGGTATGTGGTTAAGCAGAGATTGGTCGCAAAAACTAAAAGGTTACTTTTCCACCGATTGGTCTCACCTGTGGTTACCTATAAATGGATAACCTAACAAACTCAAAGTTGACAAAAAACCATTTATGAAACAAACAGTGACCAATATCGATGGTTCCAATGAATATGTCTATTTCTTCAGTAATCAAATAGAACATTTTAGTTTCGATACCTTCTTTGGAAACTTTCCTGCTGACATTTCACCAACGGAGAATGTAGAAAAATAGCCCCATATTACCCATCTTACTTATGTACCATTCTCAAGTACTATTGTTCATAATGTTTATAATGTAAATACTGATTTCAGAATTGACCCTTTTATTTGGACTTTATTTTTTGATGGCTCCAGGTCCAAATATGGAGCAAGTGCACGATGTGTTCTCATTAATATGAAAGGGACCAAGACCATGATTTCATGCATATTGGAGTTCGAATGTACCAACAATGTAAATGAGTACGAGAAACTTGTTCAAGGACTCACAAAAGATATAGATTTGGGGGCAAAAGCAATTAAATGCGCTGGGGACTCAAAAATTACAGTAAAACAAGTAAGAAACCAAATACATTGCATGCTCCCCTACTTAATCAATTATCAAAGGTTGATCAGAGACATGACCAACTCTTTTTCAGCATTTAATATCATATTTGTCCCTAGATCACATAATTTCTACGGTGATCTATAGGATAATACTATGTCTAGACTAATCTAGCCTGAAGGTTTGTCTCCACAAAATTTTTGTATTGAGTTGATGTACAGGCCTTCCATTCCAGATAATATCGTGAATTGGAAAGTGTTCGACGATGACCAGAAGATACTAGACTTCATGTCAACCTAAGACACCTTTGAAGGTATGGCTATTGATGAAACTAATCATGAAAAATATTTGTCTGACCCTTCCAATATCATTCTCAAGCCTGTTATCAGCTTAGAAAAGTTTTATGATTTACAAGATAAATTTAAACAAACCATCAACTTCAAGACCCAGAGCTCAACCCTCAATTATACAGCTGTCAATCTGGGAATGGAACAAGACCCCCGTTTTATCAATATTGGAGTTCATTGTTCCCATGATGAAAAAAGCAACTTTATCAAACTGTGCAAGGAATTTAAAGACATATTTTCCTGGACGTATGATTAAATCAGGACTTTCGACACCAACATCATGCACCACAACATCCTCATGAAACCTGAGGTGAAACCATGCCAACATTTACTAAGGAAGATGCATCCCAGTTTAGAACCCTTTGTCAAGAAAGAGCTCAATAAGCTACTGGCGGCAAGGATAATATTCCCTCTTAGACACACGCAGTTGGTCGCCAACTTAGTACCTATTCGAAAGAAGAATGGAGAAATTAGACTCTCTGTGGACTTTAGAAACTTGAATAGGGCCTTAGAGAAGGACAATTATCCTATTCCACCCATGGAGAAGATTTTGTGGAAGGTAGCCAGATCTAAAATGTTCTCACTGCTTGATGGTTTTTCAAGGTACAAGTAAATCTTGGATGCCCCCAATGACCAACTTAAAATGAATTTTCGAACCCCTTCGGGAAGCTTTGCATATAGAAGGATCCCATTTGGGATCATAAATACGAGGGCCACGTTTCAGAGAGCTATGGACATAGCTTTCAGGGGCTTCATTCATAATTATGTTGTTGTATATCTAGACAGTGTAACTATTTATTCTAAAAAGCGTCTTGATCATTTGTCTACCTTGAAACAAGTATTCGAAAGATGTAGAAAATATGGGATTTTCCTCAATCCCAAAAAGTATATATTCACACTGAAGGAAGGTAAGTTTTTAGGTTTCACCATCTCCAAAAAAGGAATGATCATTGATCCAAAACTCACAGAAGCAATATCCAAGATCAGCCTCCCTAATTCCAGAAAAGCAATGCAGAGAAGCAATAGATTTGTACCAAAATTTTCCCAAGTTGTGAAACCCTTGCAACATTTAGGTAAAAAAGATGCACCATTTAAGTGTTCTGAAGAATAGAAAAGTGCCTTTGTTGAAATCAGAAGAGACATAGCAGGAGTTCCTACTCTTGTGTCTCCATATTTTAGTAAATATTTTATACTTTATACCTTTTCTAGTGATTTTTCGTATGCAGCGGTCCTAAAATAGAAGAATAATGAGTACGTTGAGATCCCCATTTCCTTCATGAGATCGACATTTAAAGGAACTGAACTCAACTATTCCCAAGTCAAAAAACAGGCCTACGTGGCATATAAATCGTTAAAACATTACATGTAGTGTCTTTTGAATTTGTGGACTAATGTGATTGTCCCATATGCTGCCATTTGAAATGTCCTCATCTAGAGGGAGTTAGGTGAGAAATAGCTCACTGGATGATGGTGTTGCAATAATATGATATGGAAATAAAGCCTGCGAAGATAGTTAAAGGACATGGTTTGTGTCTCCTTTCTTCCCAATCAAACGATCCTGAAGATCAACAAACCAATTGGGAGCAAGAAGAAGTTGTACCTACAGGTTGTGAAAATGAAATTGAGACAACAACATCTGAATGGTATGACCACATCAATTTTTTTCTTCATAATGGGTTTGCTCCTGAAACCGTTGATCCTAGAAAATGTAGAGCATTAAGGCTGAAGTTAGATCCTTATCAACTTATTGATGATGCTCTATTTATAAAAACATATGATGGAGTTTTTATTAGATTTTTGGAAAAGGATCAAATTGATGATCTCCTTTTTCAATTTAATGCAGGACCTGCTGGCAGGAATTTCTCAGGGGATACAACGGCTTACAAAATCATTCGGGAAGGATTCTATTGGACTATCCTATTCAAAGATGCTCATTCCTATGTTAGAAAATGTGAGCCTTTCCAGAAGTGTGTTGCGAAAGTAAAAAAACCTACCTTCCCTTTGCAGCCAGTAGCAGTCCAGTTCCCATTTCAACAATGGGGATTGGATTTTGTCGGACCTATCAACCCTGTGTCTTATTTACAGCACAAATACATTTTGACAACCACTGATTATTTCATTAGGTGGGTTGAATCAGTCCGTCTTAGACTGTGTAATATGAACCAAGTGACTTCTTTTCCTGAAAACCAAAATCACTAGGTTTGACACTCCTGAGTATCGTTTTTTTAATAATGCATCATACTTCACATCCATTGCATGACTGGCTATGCACTTGAAAAGGGGATCAAGCTTAAATTTCCTGCCAACTACTACCCCCAAGGAAATGGAATTGCAGAATCCTCCAACAAAAACCTGATAAACATCCTGAAAAAGACAGTGGCCTCCAACTAGAAAAATTGGCATACCCAGCTTTACAATGCTCTTTGGGAAGACTAGATCACCCCAAAGGTAGGTATTGGTAACTCCCGCTATTTTTTGGTTTATGGCAAGGAATTCGTTCTACCAGCTAATCTCACCATCCTTTCATTACAGTTATCCCAATCCATCCATTTTCGATGTATAGACCATAGACCAAGGAATTCTGATAGAAGAAGTAATGAAGCACCTTATTCTACTATTAAAGTCATAATGTTCATCTGTATGATATCATTTTCGATGTATAGACCATTGGGGTCTTGTTTCTTCGATGTTTGAGGTCTTCTATAGATATTTATATTGCACCTTGATTGGAAGAACGTATGTTATCCGCATGTGTATTTTCCATCTGTGTTTTGTTTTGTACACTGTTGTGGTGTTCTTAGCCACACGTTCTGTTGTATCGGCCGTCAGAAGGTATCTGTACACTGGTGTGGATGTTATATCAGAGTTCTTCAGCTATCATGTATGGTTGTGATGATTCTTATGGTGATATGGGAATATTGTGATTGGATTCCATCACATTTTCTCGGCATTTTATTGTTGTGTCTTTCATCGTACAACCTGGTTCGTGTGCACTTTTATGATTCAGTGAGAAGCAGTTGTTCATCGTCAAATTCCATCACCCGAAGTGTTCTTCTTATTTGCAGCTTTGGTTCTTCTGGAAGTTGTCATCAAGGGGGAGCAATAACAACTCCTTCCTTCCTTAGTGTTAGTATGGGCCCTTCTCCCAGCCAATATTAAGGGGGAGTGTTGGAATATATTATATTCCTTGGAAGGTAATAATGTCTTTGTATTATGTCGGAAGTTGTCTACAATCTTATGTAAAAGATCAATACATTTAACCCATAGTTATATGGTGTTGTATTTACTTGTGTAGAGTATTTGTCCATGGTATTGGATTAAGAGATGTTATTATGGAGAATTATATTATCCCAAATGCAATATGTGAGAGTAATATGCAATATGTGAGAGTAATTCTTCCTCATCTCTTAGTATATAATAGGGTTAAGTGAGTCTCTACATAATCATGTATTCTTGATGTAGTAATGGTACTATTGTGAAATTGTTGTACATCATCTATATTCTTTGGGGTATTTGCGCTTTACTCTCTTGTAAGATTGGAGAAGGCATTCTAGAGATAATAGAAGACTACCTTCCCATGGATGTAACCCATTAGGGTGAACCACACATATTGGTGTTTTCTTTTCCTATTCTTATCTTTTATGATATGTTGTTGGTTGCTTAGATAGGTTAACTAGTTTAGCTTGACTCTACTATTCTAACAAAATCTTCCACTACTAGGGCCAAGTCCACACCTAGAGTGTCATGCTCTTTGGTTGTTGGTTGGACCGTATTTTCCTCTTCTATTTTTTACACTATTTGTGGATTATGGTTCACTCCTTTCTTCCTGTTATAGCGGATTTCACCACTCTAGGTGAATCACACATTGTATGGCCTTCCCCTATCCCGCTGCAAACTCATTAGACCCTATGGACCACTTTTTGTCCTTTGATGTTTCCTTGATCATCCCTAAAAACACATGAAAAATTCTATACACTACTTTTAAACCTATAAGCGTGTACATACGCGGGTTTGACCCATATAACCACGTACATTGGGATGTGTGCATAATCCAAATCCTTTTGGAGTTTTCCTTGACATGGATCCGACTCATTCGACTCCTGGCCGTCCCTATGCCTTGAGATCACTCGGATTCGACCTTTCATTATCCCTTTGAAAGCTATATAAGGAACCCCTTGGTACATTGAAGTAATAAGAGAGAATTGAGAGCAAAGAAACTATAGTCCATTGTTGCCGGAACTTATGCTTGAGTCTGCATCCCTTTGTCCCTTAGAGCACTTTTGTGTTCTTCCCAAGCTTGCCTTTTGCTTGTGAGCTTGCTATCGAGAGATGGAGGATTGAAGTGGTGGAGGCCCAAGTGGGGGATTCAGTTTCTCCGGTTCGTAGACGTGCCGTCAGGGGTTGTATCTTGTAATCTCTGATTTATATTAATAAGAACTATATTTTCCTGTCCAATGATGTGTATTTGAATGAATATTTTATCCATGGGATTATGTCAAATGCTTTTAAATTATTGATTATATATGCTAGAATAGATCTAACACCATGATATATAGAATGCTTATATTCTTTACTTGTTGTTGAGGAAGTAATATAGCAATTCAAGCTGAAGATTGGAAATCTCAATGAGGATCTACTTCAACCGTCCAGAATAAGGTACGAGGTCTGATCCTTTAGTGTTAGACATTTAATTTCTATTGCATATTGTAAAGGATTGATTTCTGGAGTCTAGCTGGCTGTTGTGGTACCCCAAGCCATAGGAATTTCTCTTCATAACACTTCCCTTGGTTGTCAAAGATATAATTCAGAATATAAAAATGGATCTTGATGGAGAGAACCTTTCCTAAGTTGTTGGTTAGTTTTTTAGGACCCTTTTCCCCCTTACACTTGGGTGAGTCCTTCCTTGTTTTCTCTAGTAATTGGCACTTCCTCTTTGGCTAGATAAATGAGCAAGAAGTATTTGAAGAAATGTCCATGCCCATGAAATTTTTCATAGTGGAATCGGATATTGATATAGATACAAGGCCTTGCTTAGGAGGTATAGTGGCATTTATCATTTGTGTCTACTACTTGAACAAAGACACCCAACGTATTTCTGATTCCATCACGGATTTCCTCTAGCCATAACTCCTGAAGGAGAGAGTAGACTCTAATACATACTAAAGCATGGGTAAATTCCTCCTTCTTTGGGTTGAATACTTCAGTTCAATATGTTAGATAAATCCCTTGAAAGCTACAAAAATATGGACCATTCTCAAAGACTTGATCATGATACTCTAGATTGTGAAATATTGTTGTAAAAAAACTTTTAGACCCAACTGAAGATCCATATGACCCTTTGGTTTCCACCAATATTTCATCTGATAGATCAAGTTTCTTTCTGATTGCAATAATCCCAAAAAATTATTGATGAAACCATGATTCTTAATGTATTGAGTGTGATTCCCTACACGATATAATTAGAACCCATATCTAAGCATGGTTAGGGCCTAAAGGAATTTACATATCTCCTAAGCCCAAGCCACCTTTTGACGAGATGGTTCTGGCTCTATGACCATTGATTTACCCTTCCTGGTCTTTCCTTCAAGTCTAACTAGGAGGCAGTAGATACTTCTCAAACACAGTTCACAACCCTCTGGATCTAGTTTTTTCAACTCTAACTCTATTGGTGACAACATCTCGATAGGAGAGGGATCACACCCCTCACCTCCCGCAGATATGGAAATGACCAATCCTCTCCACCACCACAAACCACACAACAAAGGATGAAACGAGTTCTTGGATAAGATTCAACAAATCCTAACCCTTGTGATCAACATTGCAACTTACCATACATGTCACCTTTTGTAAAACATTTGTTTCATTTACACATTATTATATAAACAACTCTTGGAATTTCCATGAATTATCCTTCTCCTTTCCAATCAAATTCAAATTAGAGTCAAGTTTTCCCAATTTATTTAATAACATTTCCTAGCGAATATTAGTACCAACCAAATTCCATGTACAATTCATGAATTGGTGGTACTTTCATCACTAATACATCTCATTCAATATGGTTTCCCCATTAATTTTTGCATAGAATGAATTCCTTGCCGCACAAATTCAAAAATAAAGTGTTAGTTTTCCCAACTTCTTCGCCTCAATTTCATATGTAATACCCTTAAAAACCAAATTCTAGATAAAATTAATGAATTTGGACTATTTTTTCCACCAATATGAAATTGAATACATCTGCTTCACTGAGTTCCACATAGAAATAATGATTTTCCACATATCTCTTCAAACTGAATACATCTTCTTCACTAAGTTCCACATAGAAATAATGATTTTCCACATATTTCTTCAATAGTGAACCCTATAAAATTCATCTATTAACCAAATTCAATTTAGAAACAATAAGTTTCCCACCGTTCTTCACCTCTATTTCCTAGTAAAGTAAACCAGTTTACAAAACGTTCTTCACTAATCCCATTCAATATAGATTTTCCACTAAATTCAATATAAAGTGAATGAGTTTCCAAACTTTTCTTAGATAATAAGGATACCAACTAAGTTCAAACCATAAACAATTACATTCCCCAATTTCTTCACCTTTTTTTCCTAATAGTACGGATACCAACCGCATTATGATATAATCAAGGAGTCTGCACAACTTTCTTTACCAAATTATCCTATCACAAAATTCAATATCATTGAATGAGTTTTCACACTTCTATTAATAATTTAACAAGCAAACTACTAAAGCTAGAGTTCATCCTTACCTTTTAATTTTGAAATATATATAATAAAAAGTGCTTATTAAAAATATAATAATCTTAAAATTTTTTGAAATCAAATTTCAGAAAAGATTAATTGCAAACATATAATTTAAATAAATAAAATACATGAACTTAAATAATCTAAATATATTTAATTTTAAAAAATAATATAAATTACAATATAAAGAAATAAATTATTAATCATGAGTAAATAAGTAAACGTTTATATATGTAACTTATAACTTGTAAAATAAATAATTTTATGATAAACTAAACAAGAGCTACAAGCAACAATGTCCATGACAATTGTCGCAAAAAGATGAACAAACAAAAAAGCCGAGAGTGAACAAACAAAGCTTCAGTTGTTGGATGTTAATAGGTGCTCTACGTTACAAGAGATGCCAAGTATGGAAATAATGGTACCTTTGAAGGAGTTGCAAGCAGGTGAATGTGCGGAGATAAAGAGGAAGGGGTTGGTGCATTGTACAATGATTTTCATGCTGTATGTTGATGGGTGCTTTGAGTATCTAAGCATCGATGGGTGCGGATCCTCATCGGTGTTGGAAGGTGTTGAAGATTTCTGTATGTGGTTGGGTGCTTTGATTATCTAAGCATGGATGGGTGCAATGAGTTAGAAAATTGTCATCGGTAGATGGAAGGCGTTGAACATTATTGTATGTGGTTGGAGATGCTCAATTTATTTGGATGGAGGTGCTTACTGCGTACTAGAGATGTGACAATGTCTATGACAAAGCTTTGCAAGCAACATGATGTCCAAAGCACATGGACATAAATTCCATAGCAATATATAGCAATACATAGAGAAACTGTCATTTGCATTTTTAGAAGCAATATACATGATGCAGTGAAATTGTAGTTTGCATTTAGATACATGTGCATTTCTAGATATGTGCATTTTGCCACATTTGCATTTTTGTTTCTTTGAAATGGTCTAAAAGTCAACAAAATTTTAGATGACTTTACCCATAGATGAATGTTGTAGTGTGTGTGGAATTGTGTCTGGAATTTTGTCAAGTATAAATAAATGATAAGTTGAATTGGATTTTGTGAGGGTAGATGATTGTTGAGAGCTATTATCTTGATACTTTTGTCTATTTATTATAATGTAATGGTCTAGAATTTAAATTATATGAGCACGGTTGGAGATTGAGTCAACCTCAAATATCTACTGAAATTTTCTTATTTGACGCACAAATATTGCATGAGGTTAATCCTTCTTATATTAAATCCCTAAAGCCACTAACAAAGAATTTATTTTGCATGGAATCTATTAGATTCTTGGATCCATTTCTGTATAAATATTTATAAAATGTTTCAACCATTGATAGGATATCACAAACAACAATCTATTGGAAGTGGAAGATACCGTGCAAAATATTCACGAATAGAAAATTAGAGATAAATGACCATGCGACCAAAAACATTGCTCACCACAGTTTTTCAAGGTATAAATGACCAAACTTAAGTGAGCCAACTAAAAATGAATAAAGGAATAACCAATTGGGTCATGTGATAAAAATATGTGACCACATAACAAGTAAGTAAACTAAAATGACCACATAACAATAACATTAAGACTATGAATTGGTCATCATTAGTTGTGTCCTCCAACAATGGAAAATTGCAATTTTGACAATCTACTAAAATTTAACTATGTAGATGGATTCAAAGATCATCTTCTACGTAACCTTTGAATCCATATGCAGTGTTAAAATGGATTCAATGCATTGTCAAGATTCTCTGATTAATGTTTCATTAACACAATCATTGAGCATTATTTTCAAATAACATGGGTTATTCCCTCATTAATGTTTCATCAACTAGATAATTGGGCATTGTTTTCAAATAATATATGACATCATATCCTATGTCATTATCATCAAATATGGTTATGCCTCTCCAACAACTCCAAAGTTATTCATTATCCCCACTACAACAACGTATTCGAAATTAGGCACCAAATATTTTATCGTGATGTCTCAACTAGCGTCATTATGTTTTGACATGTCCCTATACCACCGTGTCCAAGGAAATTTTCTTCTCACGCTTGTATCTTAATGTTTCACCATTTACGCTTCCATATGACCCGTACGACTAACTTTCCAAGTTATGTCTTATGCATTGTCATTCTATGGTCGCGTCTAGGCATGTTATCTTTCGTGTCTATTACATCATCGTGCCAAGTATTCAATGCAATTTAATTTAGTACATCGTATGATCACACTCATACTTTATTGGGAAAATTTTGAGTTTGTTTGACCCACTCGACACTAAGTTAAAGTTTCGGCAAGTCGGAATCTTTTGCATTATGTCAATTAAAATACACCATTTCATGTCTAGTGATTAATTATTTAGTCTCATCCATTGAAATTGTTCTCATCATTCCTATGTCCTTTAAGTCAACAACTCCCCTTGGGGTCCCTCGCAAAAAACCAATAACCTTATTTTTCAAAAGTGAAAATAACTCCCCCATTTCCAATGTCCACTTACCTTTTCTAATAAGTACATTTTTCGTTATCTTTTTTATTCAAAAATGGAACATTCCCCTATCATACCTATCCATTTTCCCACCTTTCCCTTTTGAGCTTCCTCTTACCCTATGATCATGATCTACGTGAAGAGAAATTATCGCCTCTCCATTTCTCAATGGCATGTTACAACCTAGATAACATGCATTATGTATGCTAATATTTGTTTGATGTCATGTCCTACTACTATAATATTATTGACTTCCCTAGTATATTCGATGGTGTGAGCTTAATTTAATTTTATATTATATAGTTGCATATATTTAAATGTAACAGTTGTAATATATATTTATAATAGTTATATACTTAAGTTATTTATATATATGATATGCAATATCTAATAAGTTAATATATAGTTAATGTGTTTTAAGATATAATATGTTTCAATATTAATATAATATACTTAATATATATAAATTTATTATAAATAATTATTATATTATATGTAATATTAAAAAAAAAAAAACCAAACAAACACAATGAAAGAAATGATGAAGAAAGCTTAAAAATTTATTAGACATTAACCGGAAGGGCACACCATTAATCTAATATGTTCAATTGGGTCTTTTGACAAATTTTGTGATACAAAACCCTCATTCTTGTCTTCCCAGAAAAAGGTTTCATCGCAAACGACCTGAGGTCCAGTCTTCCCGAGATAGTAAGTACAAAACCCTTTTTTATTTTGTATTGTTTTTATTAGGGTTTCTTGGGTGTTTATCCGACATTGTTACATCATTAATGAAATTGGAGTTACATGCCCAATGCATTAGTTCTCTTAAGTTTCAATGGGTTTATTTTCTGCCATTGATGCTCTTAAGTTTTCTTTCTTCCATTTGAATATGCATTGACACATTGGTGATACGAGTGCTTCGCTTGGTTCTGCAACATATTGGTGATCCCGGTGATTTGCTTGGTTAAGCAGAACTAGTATCATATCAATATTAAATTGTCAAATTGAGTTAAATTTAATGATTCTATCCAAGCTTTACCAGCAATAACCCTGACCCGTTGACCCTTTTCGTTTTATCCTCCCAGGAGTCCTAGCCCTCCCTATAGAATAGATAGAATATCCGCTATCAATCTTTCTTGGTGGCAACAGGATGATTGTAAGGCGCATTTGTTTTGTTGCCAAGTGAAATCAACAATCCTAAGCCCCATCCCTTTTCCTTTTTTCCTTGCATAATTTGGCCTGAGCCGTTATGGCATTTAGGAGTAAAGTGATCGCAATGTTTTCATCATGACGATACAAAAGTCTTTCCAGTTGAAAATATCGTGAAGTGTTTTATTTTCTACTAGAATCTAGAGAGGACACTGCTAGATTGTAGAAATTATCTATCTCATGGATCTAATGCTTCACAATCCCTAGAAATGGTTGACGCCCCTCATGAAAGGCTTCACCGACTGAATAAATGCCTTCGAAGTCATTGATTGATGGAATCAGTACAGAATCTAAAAATGACTTGAAGTCCCCCACCATAGGCTATCTGGACTATAAAAATGATTTCCAGTCGTCCATCAAATGCTGCAGTCTCTAGAAAGAAATTAAAGTCCTTGGCCAAATGTTTTGTTATTAAACAACAATAACAAATTCAACTCGACGATCGAAGGATTCAAAGCCCATAAAAACGACTTTACGTCCCTAATCAAAGGATTCAAAGCCTGTAGAAATGTTGTAAATAGTCGTTCTAAATATTTGCGGCCTCTAAAAATGATTTGAAGTCCCTGATCGAAGGCTTCACAGACAATAAATATAATTCAAACTCTTGATTGAAGGAATCATGGCCTCTGAAAGCGTTTTTGTGTCCCTAACCAAAGGTTTCACAGAGTGTAAGAAAGGTTTTAACACGTCGATCCATGACTTTGCATGCTCTGAAATTGAATTTAAGCCCCTGTTCAACACATTCAGAGACTACACAATAATTTAACTTATCGATCAAATCCATCATGATGCATACTATGTAGATGGATGAAACGATGAGAAGAAAGAGCACAATAACTCTACTAAACCACTTAAATTCCACCATTACAAAGTTTGTCGTCACCTTGCCATCGTTTCCAAATGATGGCTGAAAGCGAACATTTAGGATTTCCTCCTCTTCTTCTGCTTTCTCCTTATTCTTCTTAGATGTAGTTGCTTCTTGCAACGCGCGGGTATAATTCCACCCGTGTCTATAAGTTTCTCACAATTTCTCAAAATTTTCATTTCTCCACCATTACTGTGTATATGGATTTTCTTGTCATTCATAAAACAAGTTAATTCCTCAGGATAATAATTTCGATTCAGTTATTTCAATCACTTACAATGTCGAATATAGAAAATCACAAAAAAAATTTAGAGTCATTTTTGTTGCAGATAAGAAAAGTCCTCGGCCTTTCGAACTTATTACTGATGCCATGGATTGAATGCTGGTAACAACACATTTTGGCATTTTAGACAGTTTTCCCTAAGTCACTGCAAATTCATATGCAAGAAGAAATTAAATTCACCGAGCTTGTAGCTAAGGAAAACTATGAAAATTACCATATCTAAAATCATTATCGATAGTTTGCTAGAATTTGAAGTTGTAGAAACTACCAAGGAGCCTTATTGTTTACACATAAAATGTTATACCTTAATGTTAAAAAATATCATTCTTGGTCACAGTGATAGTGGGCTCTCTAAGCATTGGCATGATGACGTGGAAGCCACACAATTATTGGTATTAAAAATCCTATCAACTGCATAGAGTTTACCTTGTAAATGTGTTTGTTCTATGTTATTTGAAAGCCACAAAAATGCCCAGGTTTGCTTCATTGTAAATCCTTGAAAGGAAAATCATGCTCAAGAGCAGAGGTTTATCCCTTACTGATATAAAGACGGAAACAAGTCCAGAACATGCCCGGATTCAGTTTGAAGGTGCTCAGATTTTGAAGGCCCGTATTCATCCACAATCATCCTCAGAAATTCCCTCTTACTATTATTCCACAAAGAATTCTGCGAAGGAAAATGCCCAAAATTGATCTAATGTTGCTTATCCACAAAACATGACCCATAATTATTTAGAACATTACCTGGATTTGCTTGTTTTCTATTGGTTAGGAGGTGAAATCATGTTATTTTATAGCGATAGCAATCCTTATTTATCTCTAGCAATCCAATTGTTGGCTATTTCAGAAGGTTATATTCTTTAGCATGATAATTTTGGATCCCAAGCTTCTCAGTGAATATATCAACCTATCTTAGTATCTGGAAATCTACTTGCAGATAATGCTTATTTTATGTAAATATATAGCAGACGTCGTTTATTTACGATGAGCCCTGTAATTCTTTTGTTTATGACTACTGAATCTAAGACTTATTTCCTTCTATGTTTTGTTAGAACCTGCAATAGTAATGAAATTGAAGCTGTCTTGAAACCCTAACAACCCTAACCCTAATAACCTATTTTCTCAGTTTACACAATGGCTACATCAGACTGACTACAATGAAATTCCCTTTTTACTAAATCCATTAAACTTTATCTTTCATGAGTTCTTGCTTGTTTAGCAAGCTTCTGATTGTTTCTAGTTATATCTTATGCTTCAAGGTTGTTGCTCTTGTTTTAGCGTTTGAAGCAAGTTTGTGATCATTGATCAGTCATCTAATATTTGTTGTAATCTATTAAGGGACGAGGATTTAGGATCCGACCATTGCATAAGAGTAAGAGTTTTGAGAATAACGGAGTTCAAATCTCTTCTCAAGAAGAAGTTCATTTACACATTTTGACTGTTGTCTGTGTGATAAATGTGTTCCTATAGATATCAGGGTTGGTTATTTTGCATGAGTATGATGCTTCCTTAGAAATTAGGCTTAATAGTATTACTCTTAATTTTATGTATATGAAAAATATCATTTAAAATGATTGTTAATAACAATGGAGAAATGTATCAATAATAAAATGGAATTGGAATTCTTGAACAGTTAAAGTACCAATCCTTGACTAATTGCTTATATTTCCAGGCTGTCTATTGCCATATTCTTTTATGAAAGCTTCAAATCTCTTTTCCTTTTCTTATTAACTTAAAGTAATACTTTCTTAGTTCTTTAGATTTTCTTATTGTAAAATACTCTTAATTCTATGTACATGGAAAATATCATTTGAAATGATTGTTAAGAACAATGGAGAAATGTATAATAATAGAATTCCAACAATGGAGAAATGTATAATAATAAAACTGGAATTCTTGAACAGTTGAAGTACCAATCTTGACTAATTGCTTATCTTTCCAGGCTGTCTATTGCCACATTTATTGATGAAAGCTTCAAATCTCTTTCCTTTTTCTAATTAACTTAAAATATTACTTTCTTAGTTCTCATTGTGTTCATTATTTAGTCATGCTAGCTTTTCTTATTGTGTTTACAATAGACTTGTGTATTAAGACTAACTATATGGTTCCATGTTAAAATATTTTACAATTAAATATATTGGATTTTTCTCTACTCTCTGTGTTTTTAATTCATTATTTGCACTGTAGAAGATATTTTTAACTACCAATGGTCATCTCATTTTATCAGTTTCAGGTTTTGAATTGTTTCTATGACACAGGTGTAGTGGGTAGTGGGTCAGCAAGTGCTAGAGTGATACTGATATTATAAGGTGTATGCATAAAGAAACACTGCATGAAGGAATTATAGGTGGGGTCTGATCCATCCCCACTATTGGAATGAGAATTGAGCAATTTTGCAAAGAGAATAGGATTTGATATTATTGGAATGAGAATTGAGCAATTTTGCAAAGAGAATAGGATTTGATATTAACATCATTGAGTGTTTCTAAAGTTTACAAACTCATCATGTCAACCCATTGAATGTAAAGAGCATACATAATATAATGGGTAACCCATTCTCTCATCTAATGTTCCTTCCATGCCATGGTGGAGTGGGTGTGCGTCTCAGTTTACCTAGCCTGTATGGCAAACTCATCATGTCAACCCATTGAATGTAAAGATCATACATAATATGATGGGACCCATTCTCTCATCTAATGTTCCTTCCATGCCAGGGTATGCGTGTCAGTTTACCTAGCATGTATGGTGTACTCTTATGAAGTCATTATTCATAGACCACCCAAGAGAGTTCCAAATTCTATTAAAGAAGGGGCAATTCAAACACAACAAATAGAACAACCGTCGACTCAAGTTATAGTTCAATCTTAGTCTCAAGGTGAAGTTATGTTGACTTGGTCTAGTAAGTAATGTTTTATTTCGTTGAAGCTTCGTTGTAGTTTTTGAATCTCTTCTTGCATGAAGGTTTTGATTTCTTTGGAGTTTTATTTCTTGAGGATTATGATGAAGCCTATTGTCAATATGGAACTCTATATCTTTTTTGAAGTTTGCAAATTATAGTTCATTGTGAATTACACTAAAATAATATGATATAAAATTTTTACAAGTGAAATGCTAACAAGTTAGAAAATAGACAAAAGTTCCTCATGACGACGTGCCAGATTTTGCAAGGTATATATTTGTGTATGGGTAATTTTACAACATTGGTTTTTGTGTCTATGCGGATATCACTTCATCATTAGTGTAGGAAATGTTGGTCATCCGATTTGGAGGAGATACACAAATTAAAGTATACACCTTTTTGTATGATGCCACATTTTATTCAACATATTAAGTTTCCTTGTTATGGAGTAAGATATGTAAAAGAACACCCAATCTGGAAATTGCCAATTTCACTATAACAACTATGGAGATAGGCATTTAACTAATTAATCTTGATTATTTTTTGAGGTTGTAATGTTAAAGGCTCCGTGTACTCAGCCCACAACTTAACTGTTATACCTAGTGTCTCAGATGCCTCTTAGAACAGACTCTGGTATTTAGATGGGATATGCCTCCCCTTTAATAGGTTGTAAAAAGCCATGGGTCTATTGTAAAATCCTATATAAGTCTAATTTTGTTATGCTTTCTATAAGTTTTTTTTGTTTCTTTTGTTGAGCATTATTTCAGATGGTACATGACAAACTTATAAAGATCTATAATTATTCATATGGTTGAATTCTTGGTAATTGGTATATAATATGTCAAATTTTGCAATGAGTTTAAACTTGAAATTTGTTTTGATTGCATACACTTGTTGTAACATACCCAAACCTGGAAAATAAATATTTAGTATTTATTTTAGCAAAAAAAACATTATATTAATTGTTATTTGTAAAGTTTATGACCAAGTGGGTCAAGGATGAGTGTAATTGAAGAATTGATTATTTTAATAATTAATAAAAGAAGACACCTATTCATGGGAGATTGTTAAATGAGTGTTCACTACCCACTATGAGGAATTCCTTAACAACCTGAGCAGCTGTAGAAGGTTGGTTGACAAGTGGCAGCACTAGCATTCACTTTCTAGCTGTTGTGAGAGCATAATACCTAAAAAATGGCCATGTTCCCTCACATGAGGAAGTGAGCTAGGTGGCTCATTAAATTCCAAAATTGACCCAAAGACCTAAGAAACCTTATATAAACCATCAAATTGAGCAGGAGGATCACCAGTCATTCTGATTTCAGAGGGAATGACCTTTGTGACTGCTGCAAACTGAAAAGTCAGGCACACAAATAATTTGATGAGGGGATAGATAAAGTGTTTTACTGAGTTAAGTCTAATACTGAGTGCTAAGTTGCAGAAGTCTATTGTGTGGCAGAGATATCTGTCCTAGTGGTCCAATGAGCAATCTCAGGGGTCCTATGCAAGTGATTTCGCTACTTCAAGAAAAGGTTGGGAGGAACCACGGGGGATTCATCTTGTTGAGCAATATCTTATCATGTTCATTCATAAAGGGAGGTTTTTAATTGTGAAAAATAAGGTCAATATATTGTAGGTATTGGGCGGTGGGGAATAGGGTATGGGGGATTTATAGATATTGCGGGGTATAAAAAGGGGTTCATAGTAAAAATAAGGAATATATCGTAAAAATAGGGGTTTCTTAATTGAAAATAGGTATTGGGAGGGGGGCTCAACAAAAGGATTCTTGTAAGTAACAATCAATATCTAGTGAAATTAGGGGTATTCTTTAATATCCCATTAATAAAGGAGCTATGAAATGGTTTCACTAAGTAAAAAACCCATGGGTCGAACAGTATCCCTTGGGTGTTAGTCACTTTTCTCTCCAACTCATCCAAGTTCCAAATCTAAATTGTATTATGACATTATTTACTTATGTTTAAGAAGGTTGTAAGTTGTTTAGAATGGATTTATAGTTAATAGATAATTGTTCAATGATTGTAGGATTTAATGTTTGTTTAGAGACCGATTGATACATAAATGAAGATGAATTATCCCGTGTATTTTTCCTCTCACTGAATGACATACTCTAGTACAGGAAGATATGAATTATGGTTAAGTAGGAAGATGTGATATTTTGTTGGGTAATAGTACATAATGGTGGAATCCTTTTGAATGATCCTTATTACAGCAATAATATGTAATATGTTTATGTATTGTTTGCAATCTATTGAAATTGAGAAGACATATTATTTAGTTAGAATTTATTTTACAGCTCTGTTGTGCACCTGCTCAACAGCCTTCTAAAATCATTATTGCAGCAAACAAAATCCCATTTTGTTTGATGAAATGTCTAAAGTTTAGAAGGGATAAACTTAGCTACTGAATGGTTGATTTTTCCTTAGCTACTGATTCATTGAAATGCTACATTTGTTTGAACAAACTTTGCAAACCACTTTGGATCAATGATATCAATTTTTGAGTTATTGGTTTGAATGCATTATCACTAGGGGCATTGATACATGAGGATTCGTGGTTATTATGCTTGGTCCTGTAGGCTTTCCTGTACAGGTTCTGTCAAATATTACATTAATTATGCTCAAATACATGGTTAAGAATATGTCATTATGGGCAGGTTTCACGATTTTCATACAAGAGCAAGGTAATAATGATTAACGTTGATAGAACTTTAATGAGATATAGATATATCATTCATATGCCTTATCCTAATGTTTGTTAAACACGAATTGTATTATTTCACATGGGATACTTAACAAAGATACACTGTGGGTTATATGTCGATTCATCACCTTTCGAGAGAGAGTCGAATGCGTTGTATGAAAAATCTGTGGCACGAGTCGTATTCATTGTGAGTTTAGAGTGTTATGATGACACTCATACCTCCCTGCTGTCCACGTCTCAGTCATGGTACGTGATCCTAGTCGTGGCGCTTCACCACTGGAGCACTTGTTATGCGTACACCTGATGCACTCTTGTCATTTAATTCAGAACGGATTGTGACAAACTCAGGTTTTAAACACTTCGGCCGTCATTCGTGTTCGCCATTTTGAATGATGATGGCTCCGACTATGGTGAAATTATAGGGTTTTCGCTTATATTCAAATATGGCTTATCCTCTGTATTGTTTACTGTTGCTGAGTTTTGGTTCCAAGTGCTCTCGGTCTACTCTTCTGTCGCTAATTCAGTGGTGGCAGGTTTGCTGTGCGCATTGTTATATCGGCAAGCTGATAAGGATGGCTCCTGTCGTCAGAGTCGAGCCTCATGAATTAACCCTCTTGGATTCAAACCCTGATCTTTTGCGAAAGATTGAGGATGTGGGGTGGTTACAGTTTCTGGAGAAATTTTCCGATTCAAACCCAGAGGTCACTAGGGTTTTCGCCATGTCCTTGATAAATTACCAGGCCGAAGTAGGTGATTTATGTTTTCGGGTTGACGAGAGGTCAATTGCGCATGCGACTGGTCTCCCTTTGTCCGGGAAGAAATGGTTTAAGTATCACAGGATGGATATCACGGAATGGAGAAGTTTGCTGAAAAACCCGACACAAGAGGTCTCGTTTCGCGTTGGTGTTGCACGTAAGTATTTTCGTAAGGAATGGAGACCTGTTCTCGATTTAATTCATAGATATCTTACCTGCGAGGGTCGATTGTCGTCGGCTTATGTGTACCACCTTCGTTTAATGGCAGTTTTCATAGGGTTTCCAATTAATCTTCCTTATTACCTTCTCCACAGCTTGTTTAAAATGTCGAATGCTATAAAGAAAGGACCAAAATACTTAAGCCATAGTTTATTTCACCACGGGCTGGTCCGTATTTTGATTGAAAATGAATTGATAAAAGCAGGTCGTTCTTGGGAACAATTTATAGAAGTTAATGGCTTTTCAAAATTCTGCCATTGTATGTTTGATAACCTCGACGACTGTAGTAAGCACAGGGTTATGGGTTCAGCTTCGTCGAATAAACCTGCATCAAACCCTAGTCCTAAGAATGTGGAACCCTCTCAAGTGCCAGTGGTTGATCCGGATAGTGTTCATTCTGTTTCTTTACGGCCTAGTCGTGGTAAAAAGGGTTCAGGTTTGTCTCCTGTCACGCAATCAAACAATAATGGCAGAGTAGCTAGTCGCCGGGGAAATTTACCCATGTCTAAGTTAAGTAGAAGACTGACTCGGAGTATGGCTAAGGCCAGAACCATAAAAAGGCCTGTGAATGATAAAATCCCTGTTGAAACAGTTGTAATCGACGATGAGGAGATTACAGTCCCTTTCCCTGTGAACGATAATGTAATTCATCATGATTTGATGACCGATCCAGTTGGGCAAAGTCACCCTCTGACTGTTGAGGAGATTTCTGAAAATCCCTCCTTATCTGTAGAAGTTCAGCCGATTCGGCCCAATGTTGATGTTGCACCCGAGTGTGAAAGTCCACCAGCAGTGGATAAGAAGATCCCAGAGGTCCTTGTTGTTTATATGACTGATTCAGTCGTCAATGAAAAGTCTGTGAAAACGACTTCAGCTGTTTCACGTGGAATCGGGGAAACCATTCACCCCATGTTTGTTAATTGCCTGCTAGATAAAGTTCGCAGGATGGAAGAAAAAATGAATGAAATAGTGATAAGTAGAGACCTGCTAAGTGCCGATAATCAAGGTTTGAAGGAAAAGATCATTGCAAGCGATCAGCATCTCTTGCGATTAAGAAATCATAAAAATAAACTTATAAGATGTGTTCTTAAGTTGCAGAATGAAAATGAAAGAAATGAAGAAAAATTGCGCGAGCTTAATGCTCAGATTGCCTTGATTCAGTTTAAAGCACCTTCACCAAGCCAGTCTAGTGGAGTAAATATTCAGGTTTTCAACGCCCCGGTTAATCTATAGAATATGCTGATATGTTGTTTTGTGGATGAAATTCAGGTATTTCATGATCTCAAGATTATTTATTGACGATTTTATTTGATATTATTTTCATCATATTCTGATTATAATTCTTGTTTATCGCAGGTAGTAATAAGACGATCTTTTGCCCTGATTTTGAAGATGTCAGTTATTATTGTGATCCCTGTATTCCTGGAGGCAAATCGATGATTGGAGGAATGGTTTTACAGGTGCCTATGTTCTGCTTACGATCCTATATATAAGATGAACGATTATGCGTTTAAGGAAAAACGACATGTTCCACTTGTCGTTTTTCTTTGACATTAGTTAGGGATCGTAATATTCATTCTCGGTTTTTAATGTTGCTATTATGGGAAAATGAAAATGTATTTAAAAGACTGATAGTGAACATATTAAGGGGTCGATACTTTGGGTATGTAAATACTGATCTGCTGGTTCGTACTGTTTGGGCTGCTAGGCAGTTATCTGTCAGTCGTCACAATGTCCTGGGCTGGTGATGTTTGAATCACATTTACAGTTTTAAAACTTATATGTGGTATATGATATCTTTCAGTTTTTGGTATTTGCTTTTCCTATATTACTATGTTTGTTTTAATCTCCTTTGATGGATTGTGTGAAGATAATCTATTAGGTATCGACTGTTCTTGTTTTTAGCTATGCTGGTATAACATATTCTGTAGTTAATAATCGATATTGTTGTTACATTATATGGAATGATGCTTGTATGAATTTGCTACGGTTGAATTTCTTTAAAAGTTGCAAAGGTTTATATACAGTGCATTTATCAGTATCAGTTGATAACAAGTTTTAATTAATTTGTGCTCCTAATCAGGATAGGAAATAGATTAGGATAATTAGTTGTTCATTTTTTTTGTCAATTATATTATTTGAAAATCCATTTGAATCAGATCCTTCTTTATCAATTACATTCAATTTATTTCTTTTGTAAATGATTGTACAAGGTGTAGAAAGTGTGTTTGTATATAATATTAATTTTGTTTATATTATATCTTTTCTGCTTTCTGTATTTATAACATTATTCGATTGAATCCGATAGTCTAACACCCTGTAACATATAACCTGAATTAACATTTGTAAATAATAAGGATAGGTTTGACAGCCAATCAGTAGCACTAATTAGTCTCTTAGGATCCCAGGCCAACAGAGCCTTTAAACCTGTTGGGAGCGACTACTTAAAACAGCTTGGAACCTTCTCTAAGGATCTCGGACTGGGTCGTTTTCCCCCGTTGCGGGCTTAGTCAAATACGCCCTTCAACAAGCTCTTAATCCAGAAGGATAAACATTTATAGTTAGTAAATCCACAGCTAAAGTATAGGTACACGAATTAATTTTAGAGAACTATTGTTATACATATGAAGGTATTTACTTTTCCCAAATCCTTTTAAATTAAAAGTTGAATGAAAGTGCAATTTACAATTCCACGAGCTCGTATTTAATACTCTGCTTATAACAAATCCTTCCAAGATAAGTGTTATGTCTCTTTAAAAAAAAATAGAATTAAGTTAAATAACGAGAGTTTAGAATGTACATAGTTACAGTTTTAAACAAAACGAAGAAACTCTAGATCTGTTATAGCTAAGTTCAATTGCTATCTACACAGTCATTTTAATAACCGGCTATAGAAGAATAAAACATCTATGTGATAAATATTTTGTAATAGAAACCATATCCAAAAACCCTATGGAATCTAAATGAGAGTCAATATTCTTTATCACGAGTTACGACCTTCTCTCTAACCCTAGTTTAAGATGACATAGATTCCATGGCCAAACCTTTTCAATAATTTAAGCTAACAATTACATCATTTTTGTATAGCCATAGTTGTATTATAAATTATAAACAAATGGGGAACTCATTAAAATAAAACTTAGTATAAATTAAAACACAGTTTTTATCAGTTTCAAGTAGGGAACCATCCTGAGCATTGTCTTACAGATACAACCTTTATAAAAGTAAATCAGTATTAATTTTTCGACAGAGGGTTCATAGCACAAGCCCAAAATAGACACCAATTCAATAAAAGTAACAAAATAATCAATCAATTATATTGTCTCCTTTATAAAATTTTCACTAATAACCTCGACAGATTTAATGAAGATATATATAAATATATCAAACTGGGTTTTAGAGTGGCTTCTTAGGCCAAAATATAGTGGAAAGTAAGCTACACGGCACACCATCGATTATACAAGTTTATCCCATAATCTAAACCATTATTTTATCCATAAATAGTTAACACAATGGGATTTGAGCCCAAAATACGACGACAGAATCTGACGACATTCGACATAATGTATGCTTTTGTGAGATTACAATGATGAAAAGTACTATACGTTCGGATTTTTTTTGTCATCATGAAGAGTCATTGAATTTTCGACTTTCTTCCTCATAGGTTTTGCGACGAACATTCTTGTCGATTAAGTGATGTCACGTCATCGTATTTACGACGAATTTGTAAGGGATCATCGTTGATTTTTTGACGACTAGGGAAGGTGCGATCGTCGAAATTTTGATGATCCCATGCTACTTGTTCAAAATTGGAGAAAAAACATACTTACAATGGTAACTAGGTTCAATTCATCGGATATCTAACGGCCATGGAATTATAAATATAAACATTTTTAAACATTCAGACATGTTTGCTATAGAAGCAAAGGATGGTTTGCGGAAATTGTTTATTCCTCGATGCACAGTTTGAGGAATTGTTTTATTCTTCGACGACCAGTTTGGGGAATTTTTTTTTCTTCAACAGAGAGTTTGCGATAATTTTTTTATTCTTCGACAAACCACCGTTTGAGAAAATTGTGATACATGGAACTTGATTTTCCAAGATTGTCGATAGTACTCATTCATGAAGTTTGTGACAAAATATCAAATAGAAATATTCCCGATCCAAATGAAGAAAATCGACAATTGTTGGCTAGACTATGAGATCCAGCGAAACGAAGGGGTGATGGGAAATTTTATTGTTCATGTAGTCGATGCAAGGAATTTAAAAGGAGAAGAATATTGATCGCAACAGCCACAAAACATTGTAGGAAACATGGACACGGTGAGGGGGGGAATGAATAACTTCCATTTGTAGGTTTAGCATTATAATTTTTTTTATATTTTTTTCTTTGCTAAATGCATGTATTATTTTAATATTTCCTATATTAACTATTAACTATTGATGTATTCATTTATTTATAAATGAAATACATGCTATGGAATATCTCCTAGAGGAATTTCTTTTAAAACAAGTACCAGAGGATCATGGAGCATCTATGTTTAATGGAGAACAAGTGATTGATCATATTGAAGAAGATGATCATACCGATAACGTAGTTGAAGATGATGGTACAAATACATTGATCCATGATTCATTTAATGTTAGAATGGATGATGACGATGACAATCATACTGAAAATATTGATGACTTTGATGATGTTCACAATATACCTCTTCTCGATAAGGCATATGAACCCCTGTATGAAGGCTCCAAAACAAATTTTCTCTCTACTATATTTTTTATAATGAACTTGAAGGTTATGAATGGTCTTTTAAACATATCAATCACATGGATGCTAAGGTATGTAAAATAATCCATCACATATATACGATTGTAATAAAGTTTATCTATATTCCTCTAATAATTGTATTGTTAATTCATAATTCAAATTAATAAAGATGAAGTGGGTTTCGTTAATATGATTTATATATTATATTAACTGTATTTTATTTTTATTTGATGTAGCTTGATAAATGATTTTTTGTTACCACCATCAAATATTTTACCTCACACATATCGATATTTATCTTCCATCATGATAGAAATTGGAATGCATTATGAATCAATGCATGCATGCCTCGATGACCATGTTATATATTATAAACAGCATGAATTTGCAATAGAATGTATGGAATGTCATATAAGTAGATATCGGACAGATCAAGTAACAAAAAAGGTTCCTCATAAGGTTCTTTGTTATATTCCCATCATTCCACGTTTGCAATGACTGTTCAGGTGCAATAACATAGCGCAATTTACAGATTACCATGCTATGAACAAAAGTCAATATGATGTTATTTGGATGCCTATAGATCGTTCTTCATTTAGAAATATGGAGTAAAAGTGGTCTCACTTTAAATAAGAACCCTGTAATATTAGGATTTTTTTGGTAGCATATGGTGTTAATCCATTTGCAGAGATGAAATCAATTTACATGGTGTGGCCTATTTTTGTTATCAACAATAACATTCCTCCCTGGTTGTCAATAAAAAGGAAGCAAATAATGTTGTCAATGATTATTCTAGGTATTTTGTGTCTATAACTATTTTATTTCTAATGTAGTTGTGGATATCATTTGTCATGTTATGTTTCCTAATATAATATATATATTTTTTATTTTACTCTTGTGCATGATTTATATATCTTAATGGTTCTCATAATTATAACTTTTATATGTACTTCAAATCAATCAGGTAAGTACCAAGTCAAAGATATGAATGTATATATCGAACCTCTTGTAGAAGAGCTACTGAAGTTATGGAATGGAATCACTATGTATGATGTATCTAGACCAATACAACAAAGGAAATTTCAATTCAATGCAATGGTTGTATGGAAAATACAGAATGCCCCGAGGTTAACCCAATTTTGTGGTTTGTTATTTTAAGTTCCACTTTAATTGCATTTAATTATATGAATGAGTTAATATAGTTAATATATAATTATAATTGACATAGATATTCCATATCTATATACTGTAGGTCTTCAGACAAAGGATAAATTTGCATGTCCAGTTTGTGGTCCTAAGATCAAATCTTGTCACTCAAAAAGTTTAAGAAAAGAGGTGCTTGATGACTATAGGAATTTTCTCTCTAAGAATCATAGGTATAGAACAACCGAAAAAAATCTTTTCAATGGGAAGCAAGAGACTGCATTAAAACCACGGAGAATGACACATCACCTTTGGAATATGCAATACAATAGAAATCATCAAGCTAGTACCTATGGATCATCGTATATGAATTGTTATGTATTTTAGTTTTTATTGTGAATTATTTACTGTAGTGGCCATAATTAATTTTTGGAATTTAATTACTAACTAGTATTCAAGATGTCCTTTGTGATCATGAAGGCATCAATGGGATTCCACGAGAAATGAAAAGTTATCCTATACAATTCAATAGGTTTCCCTACTATGAGCACCTACAAATTGCTCATATGTTTCATACAATGCATATTGGAAAGAATGTGACTGAAACATTATAGAGACTACTGGACCTAATGAGCGAGAAAGATAAAATTTTGAAAGTTTGCAAAGGCATTCAAGAAGGAAACCATGTAATGAAAGACACCATTCAATTTCATAGAAATAGAGGCAAAATTAATATAAACTCAATTCCATGGATGTTTATGGAGCAACAAAGTAATGTTTTTAAAGAAGCAATGTGAAAAATTAAACTTTCCACAGGATTTTGTGCAAACTTGAAGAATATCATAACAAAAAAAAGGTGATTTTGCAGGGTTCAAAACGCATGATTGGCACGTTTTCATCAAGGTAATTATTATTGTTATGTCCATATATTTTTTTTTCATTTTATTGCATAAATTGTGTTCTTGTTTGTATACTCTTAGTTTAAAAAATTGCGTGGTTTGTATATTGATATAGTATGTTCTACCTCTCTCTCTCTCGCACAACTTCGACGACAATGTCAAACAAGTTATATATAATCTTGGGAAATACATGAGGTAATTATCAATTAGTTACTTGTGCACTATTCATGTTATGTAATTTAATTTTTTTGGGTTAATTATCGTTATTGGTTTGTGTCACTTGTAGATGGTTGACATCTAAATAAATCCATAAAGAAGATATAAAATATTGGAGGAGAGAAATTCTTCGTCTCATGTGTGAAATGCAGAAGCATCTACCTTCGACATTTTTCAATGCATAGAAACACTACCTCATACATCAAATTGAAGAGATTGAATTGTATGGACTTGTGCACTCAAGGTCCATGTGGATGGTTGAGAGGCACTTGAAATTTTTGAAGGGTTTGGTGAGACAACGAGCACATGCTGAGGGTTCTATGATGGAAGGATATATGGAAGGATACCAAGTGCTTGTTCTCGGATACATAATAATTGTGTGAAGATGTTTATTTGTTTATTTCTTGGATTTAATTTTACATTAATACTCATCTTCTAATTGTGTTTAAACATTGTCAATCGTCGCGTGTTATGAACAATCTCACGTATGTAACAATTTCAAGAAGGATATGGTCTATAAGGCATTGCATTGATTGTAGGAAAAACATTGCCAATCTAGACATTGGATTTGGGGTGTAAGTCACCAAGTTGTTTTGATAATGACCTACTTCACCATAATACTAAATTTTTGGCATTTTGCAAATCATGCTTTTAGGACCATCTTTGTCCTACATATACTATATATTTGATGTTATAAGCTATCTTGCCATAATAGAATATCTCTAATAGGATTTTGTTCCACATTAATATCCCTCTCCTATTATAATCTATGTGTTGAATTGGTATAACTATGTTCCATGGTAATTCCCTCTCCTCTTCTAAACTATGACTTGAATTGTTGTTGAGTGTGTCTTGTAGACAAAAGATGGCTTACAAGCTATCACTTGAACTGAAATCTTACTAATTTAGAAGTTGGATTGGGGTCACATGTCCTTGGGTTTCTATGATAGCATCCTTCCTCACTTTGGTATTAACATTGGAAATGATTTGTGTCATGCCTTGTGGGGCATATTTGGCTTGTGGTTGTTATCTATGTGATGTTACAGGCTATCTTGTTCATATGGAATTCTCCTTTGGTGGGATTTCTTTCTACGTCAATAAGCTTCTAAATTGTGTGCATGTTAGCATTTTTTGTTGGGAGTGTGTTGTGAATAATGGCACCTATATAAAAATTGGGAGATGGAGATCGTTCATAAAGAATTGCACACCAAATTTTTTGCAAATTTAGTTGTTTTATTTGGTGCGCAAGACCATGGGTTGATGTGATAGCATTTCACCTTGGAGTATTACTTATTCATATTGACAGTTTTGGTTTCATGCCTTGTGGGCATTAATTCTTGTCTTTGTCATGTCAAAATCTATCTTACTGTAATGGAATTATCCTTATCTTGGCATTTTGTTCCACAAGGAAGTGGTGCCTATTCCTAACCTAATGGTTGATATACTGCAGGGTGAGTATGCTTGGCCTTCCCCTTTCCTTCTTTATGAAAAAAAGATAAAAAAATCATGTCTACCAATACTTAGAGTACCCCTTTCACATGTTTACTTGAAATGGCCTTGTATACCTGTGTGTGGCATGCTTCTATGTATCCATGCAAGCCTAGTTGTTTGTGTGCACATGAAAACATGTGTGGTGTGTGGGTTAAGTTTCATATATGGGTACACACAAAAAATCACTATAATATACATATTCATGAAATGCTTGTGTAAGTACTTATTCCCAATGTGCACAAGTACCACCTTCTCATTTAACGTTCTCTACGTTTTCTCACATTACGCAGTGCCACCTTTTCAATCTAGTATTGTCTCACATTTTCATGTAACCTTCTTTTAATACATGAATATAGCATCTCTAAGTTGCTTAATTTGCTTAAGTATGAAATCTCTTCAATATGGGTATAGTAGTGTTTGTGAGCGGAAGTGGCGTTATTGGAAATCATAAGTTACATGAAGGGATGATAATTTACTTCTTCATGACGATTCAACGAACTGTAGTCCATATTCTTGTATAGAATATAAGAGTTGAGAGTTGATATATATTGTATGATTAAATAATTTAGACAATCCATAAATTATTTTTTTTATCAATAAAAAAATGCTTGTTGGATTTCTGACAACCGGTGGCTAAGATCTGATGAGCTTGCCATGGCTTCGACAGCAAAATAGTTATGTCTTCCATTGGATTTCTGACACACTGTGGCTAATATCTGATGAGATTGCCATGGATCCAATAGCAAACGACTTGTGACTTCCGTCAAATTTTTGACACACAGTGGCTACACTCCAACAGCATATCCGACAAAGGGAAGTCGGATATTCGACCATATATCTGACGAAGAATCCAACTATATCCGACATTAGGCAGTCGTAAATATGATGATTCTAAGTCGGATATTTTTCAACATATCCAACAAATATGAGTTGAAATTTCAACAGTAGGAATTCGGAAATCCAACGATGGATCCGATGAGTCGAGGTCAAAAATTCGACAATTCATGGATGAAAGACTTCTCCATATTAGCTTGATACTATGTTGAATTGTCGACGGGTTTCAAACTGAAGTTGAATATCTGATGAATTCCCATCAATGAAAAAAAATACATGGTTGTCGAATAATAGACACGTGTCTATCGAAGTTCAGACAATGCATCTGTCGGCTTTTGGACCCAAATTTTGTTGTGGAAGTATTGCGACATTGGCTGATATCCCAAATAATACTATCAAGTAAAATATTTCAAAAAAAATCTCGATATTATGTTAAGTATTAAAAACAAAATCTAATCAAGATGTAAATCCCTCACGGGTCCAAACCTTGCTAACAGTAATTTACAATATTTCCATTAATAGTTGAGGTATAAACTATGTTCTCTTTTACACCCAAAACAAATTTGTTATTATCACACAACGAGCAGTCTCAAGAACGAAACCTCAATGCTACCAGTGGTTAAACCTCAAATAATAAGACTACACTCTAATGTTCCTTTCTATGCCCAAAGCAAATTAACAGCGTAGGCTCATGGTTGCAGTGTTATGCACTCTAAAATCAAAACAAAGTTATGAAACCCTCTCAGGTCAACAAACTGAAAGATGTATATAATTACAACAGACAAGAAGGTCATAGAAGTAGTTTTATATTTTATCATCCAAAATAATTTGGCATAGTTGCGAGACTCCAGATTTCAAATCTTCATTGATGATTTCATTGGACTAATGAGGACTTCTAATGCGGATTCTATTGTTTCAAGGTATGCATGTCTAGATTTTGCAGAACTTCCTATTTTTCTGAATCTTCTTCCTGCAAATCAATATTTGTTGAGAAATGGTCCTAAATTCAATGGAGAAGATTTGAGCTTAACTGTGAAACATATATCTAATCTTCGTGAATTTATGGAGTTACTCAGAGTTAAACATGAAGATGTCTTCATTATACTATTCTATGACTCATTAAAAGGAAAGTGTAAAACTTGGGTTGAAGATTTGTCTGTTGGGTCAATTAGATCAATAACAGATTTTTGGATTATCTATTTGAAGACATGGATGGAGAAGACAAAGTTTAGGGAAGATTCTATTTCCATTAAAATTTTTAGGGAATGGAATGATATGAGCACTGATGAGGAAATAGATGAAAAATTTTCTCCCCTTTTATCTTCTTATTTAAAGTCAAGTTCATGTAACTCAGATTCTAAAGTCATATTTTTAAAAGAATTTGCTGCATATATTGAGAAAGATATTGAAGCTTTGGAGGTCAAGATACAGGGTTTGTCTTTTCAAAGCCCTTTTCATCTGTCTTTTGATATCAGGACCGAGAATAAAGAAAAGTTTGATAATCCAAAATTGAAACAGTGGTATGGAAGAAATTGCACACAGTGGTATGACCTGGTAGGAGACTATATGGAGGAGTTTTTCAACTCAGGTCATTTATTTTTCTTCAGCTCTAGATATGGTTTTCAAATTCATGATGATATGCATGTAAATTCTTTAATCTTTATTTTAATGAAGCATATTTCAAGAGTTCAATTGCTAAGTCAGTTCTTAACCTAGTTTCATTGGAAGCATGATTTCACTTGACCAAGTTGTAGATTTGGTTAGAGGTAGGGTAGTGTAGGAAATAAGCTCAATCCTCGAGCATAAGATTTCCTTTAGTTTGCAGTGAGAAGTTTGTTGTTAGCACATATAGTTTGCACTGAATAATTTCAGTTTGTAGTATTCTCCAAGATTGTTTGAAGAACAAAGTTTCAAGTTTTTTCAATAAGTTGTAGAAGTTTGAGACTCTAAAGGACTCCATCACCCAATGTATACAAGGAATTTGTGTTCTTATCCTCATTTTCAAACTAGTTTTGATTTGCGAAATAGGGTCAATTCAATTCTTGCATGAAAAAAAAGTTGAAGCTTTTGGTTAGCAGTGAATGGAAGGTAAGACAGGGTGCCGATGTCTGAGATGGTTTCAAGAGAAGGAACAAACTATTCTTGTTTTTGGCAGCTCACAGGGAGCATGCCATCCCCAGACGAAGCCAAATGTTGGTACCAATCTGTATTACAAAAATTTGGATTCTGGCAGCATGCATGGAAAGAAAGACCTTGATTTTTACTGCTAGAAAAGCTATGAGTGTTACCATCAGTCTAGTTAGTTCTTCATCATCTTAAACCTCCATTATGGATTTCTTTGACTTTTTATCTGAAAACATCAAGATCTTTATGCCAGTTTGTCCAGTCTTCCTTCACTCCAAATCTTCAATGTAGTGATTTTGGTAATCCATCCATAAATTCAAGTATAATTCCCATTCTTATTGTTTTCATTTAGAAATTACCAAATTGGTCTTCTTTGTCATTTCTCAGAGCCAATTATTTAAAGGTTAATTATAAAATCATTTTATAAATTATTATAAATGATTTTATAGTTTATTTTAAAAATAAAGTAATTCTTTTGCTTTATATTCATTTTTGGCTTATCTTTCCATGTACTCATGCCCTCCTAGGTATTATGTGTCCTCCTTAATTCCAAAAGAGTCCTTTTTCAAAGCTATTATTTTAAAATCATTTTATGCTTGATGGTTTCATTTATGACTTTGGGTTAGTAAAACAAGTGGATTTAAGATACTATTCAAACTCAAACTTTATCACTGAGATCAAGTCTCACATGCACTCATTGTATATTATTTACATAAATAGCAAATGAAGACTCTTGTATGTTGCCACATATTGCTAAAGTGTCGCAATGAAGACTATTAAAATTTCAGTCTTATACACATGTAAGTTCCATGTAAAGACAAACACAAGAGACTATGATTATCGATTTCCCTAAGTTCAGTTCATATAAACCCAAGGATATTGAAAAGAATGGTAGATGTCATCTCCACTTTCAATTATTGGAGATTTCACCATATTTTCTTGGGATTTTTTGAAGAGATAGTGAACCAAATCAGGTTTGAGAAAGTTGCACACCATCTAAAGGATATCATATCTCCAGCATATTTCCAGGAAGATATGTGAGCAGATCCCATCAATTCAACAAATCATCGCTTCACAGGATTAAAAGACACCTCATATAGCATCAATGAAATCATGGAGGAGGATAATACTAACAATCTACTATATTTTTAGCTTGACAAATTGCATATTACAAATCATCAAATCAAGGATTAATTTTTGGAAAATCCCATGCACAACCAGATATTAATGCAAAACATCATCCCTTGGTGAAGCAAGCCAATATGTTTTTTCATTTTTACTAGAAAAATGGATGGCATATTTTATCATCTCCAGATTTTGGTATTGAATTATAAGAAAAAAAATATTTCTATCAGATCCACTTCTGCAGTTTTTCGAGATTGAGCACCAGCAAAGGTTGTGCAAAAGAAGGAATATTATTTACATTGATAGCAATTGAGAACGTGTTTACAAAAATCAAGGAGAAGATTGTTCAGAACAGAGATTGAGTTACCATATTGCTTAAAGATCAAGCCTGGTTTCGATGTTCCTTGGATGACCTGTATAAAAAGAAGGAAATGGATTGTTAGAGGGGAGAGGGTTCTAGCTAAGAAGGTTGAGAATGTTATCAGAGATCAGACTGGTATTTTTTATTATTTTACAAGCATGTATTTGATTTCTAGGTTTTCGAAGAGGACTTTGAAGTGATCACATTAGAGATTGGTCTGTTCTGTATTCATTTTGAACTGATAAATATTATATTGTGTCCATGATTCTTTCCAATATTTGGTTTCTTGTGGATGGTTTATATGTTTATTACTGATCTGGACAGAGCTTGTCTTCTCCTTATATGAGTTCATTCTCGTGATATTTCTTCCCTGTTTATGTATATACATTCACTGGTCAATATTCTCATAATTTACCCTTATACTTGTTATATTTATTCGCTTTTCAACTTACAAATATTGTCATCCTCTCAATAAATTTAATGATTCACTAGCCATGTTATTTCAGCAATCAAGGAACATCTTTCAGTGATAACATCTTCTGGTGCCATTTCCAGGGACAAAGGAGCAAAGATATCTTCCCCAGGAAGAATAAAAACGAATAACTCCAGTCTTTGATGGTGAATGAGGGTTGGTGACATAGTGGCTGCAAATTATTCACCTGGCGACTGCAACTACTGCAGATCCAGATTTCAAAGCTTAATTAATGAATTCATTGGATTAATGAGGACTTCTGATGTGGCTTCTATTGTTTCAAGGTATGCATGTCTAGATTTTGTAGAACTTCCTGGTTTTCTGAATCTTCTTCCTATAGATCAATATTTGTCGAGAAATGGTCCTAAATTCAACGGAGAAGATCTGAGCTTAATTGTGAAACATATAACTAATTTCCTTGAATTTACAAAGTTACTCAAAGTTAAACATGAAGATGTCTTCATTAGACTATTCTATGATTCATTACAAGGAAAGTGTAAAAGTTGGGTTGAAGATTTGTTTGTTGGGTCAATTAGATCAATAAGAGATTTTTTGATTATCTTTTTGAGGACATGGATGGAGAATATAGAGTTTAGGGAATATTCTCTTTCCATTAAAAGTTTCAGGGAATGGAATGATATGAGCACTAATGAGGAAATAAATTAAATTTTTGCTTCCCTGTTATCTTCTTATTTAAAGTCAAGTTCATGTAACTCAGATTCTAAAGTCATCTTTTTAAAAGAATTTGTTGCATATATCGAGAAAGAGATTGAAGCTTTGGAGGTCAAGATACAGGGTTTGTCTTTTCAAACCCCTTTTCAGTTGTCTTTTGATATCAATACCGAGAATAGAGATGAGTTTGATAATAAAAAACTAAAACAATGGTATGGCAGAAATTGCACATAGTGGTATGATCTGATAGCCGACTATATGAAGGATTTTTTCAAATCAAGTCATTTATTTTTATTCATCTCTAAATATGGGTTTCAAATTAATGATGAGATGCCTATAAATTCTTCAATGTTTATTTTATTGAAGCATATTTCAGGAGTTCAATTGCTAAGTCTGTTCTTAACCTGGTTTCATTAGAAGCATGATTTCATTTGACCAAGTCGCAGGTTTGGTTAGAGGTAGGGTAGCGTAGGAAATAAGCTCAATCCCCGAGCATATGCTTTCCTTCAATTTGCAGTGAGAAGTTTATTGTCAGCACATATAGTTTGCAGTGAATAATTTCAGTTTGTAGTATTCTCCAAGTTTGTTTTAAGAACAAGGTTTCAAGGTTTTTGAATAGGTTGCAGAAGTTTGAGATATGAAGGACTCCATCACCCAATGGATACAAGGAATTTGTGTTCTTATCCTCATTTCCAAAGCAGTTTTGATTTGGTGAACAGGGTCATTTAAGATCTTGCATGAAATAACAAGTTGAAGCCTTTGATTAGCAGTGAATGGTAGGTAAGATAGGGTGCAGATGTCCGAGATGGTTTCAAGAGAAGGCACAAAATCTGCTTATTCTTTGCAGCTCATAGGGAGCATTCCATCCCCAGACTAAGCCATATGTTGGTACCAGATCTGTATTACAAAAATTGGATTCTGGCAGCATGCATGGAAAGAAAGACCTTGATTTTTACTGCTAGAAAATATATGAGTGTTACCATCAGTCTAGTCAATTCTTCATTATCTTAAACCTACATCATGGATTTATTTGACTTTTTATCTAAAAAAAACAAGATCTTTATGCCAGTTTGGACAGTCTTCCTTCACTCCAAGTCTTCAATGTAGTGAGTCTGGTAATCCATCCATAAGTAAAAGTTTAATTCCCATTCTTCTTGTTTTCATTTATAAATTACCAAATTGGTCTTCGTTGTCATTTATCAAAGACAAATATTTAAAGGTTAATTATAAAATCATTTTATAAATTATTATAAATGATTTTATAGTTTATTTTAAAAATAAAGTAATCATTTTTCTTTATATCCATTTTTGGATTATCTTTCTATGTACTCATGCCCTCCTAGGTATTATGTGTCCTCCTTAATTCCAATAGAGTCCTTGTTTCAAAGCTATTATTTTAAAATCATTTTATCCTTGATGGTTTCATTTATTACTTTCAGTTAGTAAAACAAGTTGATTTAAGACACTATTCAAGCTCAAATTTTATCATTGAGATCAAGTCTCACATCCACTCATTGTATATTATTTACATAAATAGCAAATGAAGATGCTTGTATGCTTCCACATATTGCTAAAGTTCCTCTATGAGTACTATTGAAATATCACTCTTATACATGTGTAAGTTCCATGTAAAGACAAACACAAGAGACTATCATTATTGATTGCCCTAAGTTCAATTCATATAAACTCAAGGATATTGAAAATAATGGTAGATGTCATCTCCACATTCAATTATTGGAGATTTGACAATATTTTTCTGGGATTTATTAAGAGATAGTGAACCAAATCGGGTTTGAGAAAGATGTGTACCATGTAAAGAATATCATATCTCTGGCATATTGCCAGCAAGATATGTGATAAGATCCCATCAATTCAACAAATTTCCCCTTCATAGTATTAAAAGACACCTCATTTAGCATTAATGAAATCATGGAGGAGGATAATACTCATGATCTACTATATTTTCAGCTTGACAAATTGATATTACAAATCATCAAATCAAGGAATAAGTTTTGGCAAACCCCGTGCACAACCAGATCTTAATACAAAATGTCATCCCTTGGTTAAGCCATCCAGTATGTTTTTACATTTTTACTAGAAAAATGGATGGCATATTTTATCATCTCCAGATTTTGGTATTGAATTATAAGAAAAAAAATTTGTATCAGATCCACTCTTGCAATTTTATGAGATTGAGCGCTAGCAAATGATGTGCGAAAGAAGGAATATTATCTACATCGATAGCAATTGAGAACGTGTTTGCAAAAATCAAGGAGAAGATTATTCAGAACAAAGATTGAGTTACCAAATTGCTCAAAGATCAAGAGATTTCGATGTTCCTTGGATGACCTATATAAAAAGAAGCAAATGGATTGTCAGAGGGGAGAGGGTTCCAGCCGACAAGGCTGAGAATGTAATTAGGGATCAAACTAATATTTTTTTATTATTTTACAAGCATGTATTTGAATTCTTGTTTTTCAAAGAGGACTTTGAAGTGATCATATTCGATATTGGCCTGTTCTGTTTTCATTTTGAAGTGATAAATATTATATTGTGTCCATGATTCTTTCTGATATTTGGTTTCTTGTGGATGGTTTATATGTTTATCACTGATCTCGACACAGCTTGTCTTCTCCTTATATGAGTTCATTCTCGTGATCTTTTTTCCCTATTTATGCATATACATTCATTGATCAATATTCTCATATATTATCCCGATCCTTGTTATATTTATCCACTTTTCAACTTACAAATCTTGTCATCCTTTCAATAAATTTAAAGATTCACTAGCCATGTTCTTTCAACAGTCAAGGAACATCTTTTAGTGATAACAAATACCATGAGTCATTCCTTTGTGTAGCTCAAGTTTAGGAACAAACAAACGACCACAACAAACTTCCTTGTGACAATAAATTAATTTAGATAGTTTTGTTATGACAAAAAAAAATAATGTCATGTCGACAGATCACCAGATAAGCAAGAAAAAATAACTTAAATACATGACGAAAGAAGTATGAGTAATAACATCGCTTTAAATATTGTCTAGTAAATTCTAATATTACATGCAGTAAATAAATTTTTTTATTTAGGAAATTAGGGGATGTTACATGTGGTATTAGAGAGAGATTCCAACGCTAGTCCTGATTGGATTACTCACACATAAAGAAAAATAAAGTATTAATTTTATTTTTTGCATTTATTTCTATCCATAAATATAAAATCTGTTTTGCGAGAAATGGAGAATGTTGAAGCCTCTGCTGAAAATGGTTCTCAGCATAATAACCCTCACAACTTTTATGGAGAATTGAATAATCTAGAATTACTACAAACAGTCATAGAGTTGAAGTATGAAATTCAAACTGTGAAACATTATAATCAAAGAATTTTAGAGTTGAATGAATATCTGCTGGACAAAATACATAATCAGGAAAACGATAAAAGAAATGATATCGAAACTGATTTTGAAACATAATCCTATAAATATAAAGGAAAGAAAGAAAAATCTCTTGATAGTGAATCTTCCTCAGACATTAAAACAAGGTCACATAGGGAAAGGCATAGATATACAAGTGACAACAGTGAAAGTGACCGAAAACCAAGGAGAAAGAAATATAAACCCTACGAAGAGATTTCTGGATAATTCAAGAAAATAAAGCCTCTCTTGTTTAACAGGGAAGTAGAGAAGAAGTTTGGATGTCAGGAATGAAGAAATACTTTCATATTTACAACTATTATGGCAGACTAAAGGCCATAATAGCTATTTACAATTTGACCAAAAAAGCCGACATATGGTGGCAAGATATAAAGAGGGTCAAAAATATGAAAGGCAAGTGCTTAACTTGGAGAGTTTTTAAGACATAATTTAAAATACAGTTTATGTCTGAACAATACTACAAAGAAACAACCAAGGACTTCTATGAATTGAAACTGGGTTCCATGTCCATGAAAGAGTTGATCAACAAGTTCTTAATTCTACTTAGATATTTACCTTACACAGTAGATGAAAAGCCAAAAATTCGATAGTTTTTAGGTTGTCTACCTAATAGCTTCAAAGATAGGATTGAGTTTGACAATCCAAATTTTTTTTAGGAAGCTATGAGAAAGGTTAATTTCTATTATGAATAGAGCAAGAAAAGGGAAATTTTACCCAACTAGAAGGTTAGAAAGACAAGTCATTTTGATCAACGAAGAAGAGGATTCAATTCAATTAAGATTTTTGGGAGTAAATCCCAGAACGTCTCCAACAGTAACTATCAGAAAATTCATTTTCAGATTAAACTACCCTAGAATATTGCATCATCAAAAGGAAGGGAAATGTCTAACAAATTTGTTAGAAATACTGAACAAAGGGAACCTGTCAAATTTTGGGAATGTCAAGTACTGCATTACGCCAAGTACTGTCTGAACTGGAAGGAGAACATAAGCAACATACACACCTTCTAGGAAGAGGAAACAGTTTGGGATGTGGCAAATGAGATGCACATGATAAATGTAGATCTGGAAAACCAATAGGCGGATCACCAGACTTCCATAGTGGAAGTGCAAGGTATGATCCAAAATTTCTCAGTTTCCATCTGAATTGATCTAGGTTCTAGTTTAAGTTATAAATCTCACAGCATAGTGGAAAATTGTAATTTGTCCTAAAAAAAATTTGAAAAATCCTGGCTAGTCTAGTTAGCCACAGGAACTAACAGAAAGGTAGTAAATTATGTTGAAAGTCACGATTTAATGATGAGTGAGTTTGAAACTCAGGTCAAGTTAAAGGTGCTACCTTTAGGATATTATGATTTCTTAATAGGAATGGATTGGCTTGAGAAACACCAAGTGATTTTAAATTGTTTTCAAAAAACTTTTACTTGTTTGAATAATGAAGGAGAAAGAATTACTGACACAGAAATACCTAGGAAGATATCTGTTAGACAAATTCCAGGCTTACAGATGAAAAAGTATGTAAGGAAGGGCTATAAAGTATTTTATTTACACATTATAAATAATGAACAAATTGATAAAAAAGATAAAACAAGATTTGAGGATATTGTGATCCTGCAATATTTCGTGGATGTATTCTAGGAAGAAATTCTAGGATTACCTCCTAAACGAGATCTGTACTTTACAATGGAATTAGTACCGGGAGCAGTACCTAATTCGAAATATCCCTATTGAATGAACATCTTGGAGATGAATGAATTAAAAATACAATTACAATATTTAATAGACAAACATTATGTAAGACCAAGTGTATCCCATTGGGGAGAACCAGTCTTTTTTGTTAAAAAGAAAGGCGATACTCTGCGTCTATGTATAGACTATTGTCAACTTAATAAAATGATGATTAAAAATAGATATCCTCTACCCCGCATTGATTATATGTTCGATTAGATACACAGAGCGATGATATTCTCAAAGATCAACGTAAGGTCTAGGTATCACCAAGTTAGAATTAAAGATGAAGACATCTTTGAAACTTCTTTTCGAACAAGATACGGGCACTAAATTTGTGGTTAGGCCCTTTGGTCTAACAAATGCACCAACAACCTTCATGTGCTTAATGAATAATGTCTATCATGTTTTGGTCCAAACCTTGTAATTATTTAGTTGCCTATCATGAAGATGTCATAAGGAGAAACGACAAGGCCAACTAAGGTTTGGTCTTAGTTGGACTTGTCATTGCTCCTTATGACGTCTTCATTTAGAGTTGTCCTTTAACTATACGTTGAGATGCCTTGCATCCTGCACTTAGTAAATTGGAGAGTTCATGCTTTAGTCAAAATGACTAAGTAAGATGATGAGTCATTCCTTTGTGCAGCTCAAGTTTAGGAACAAACAAATGACCACGACAAACTTCCTTATGACAATAAATCAATTTTAGACAGTTTTTCTATGACAAAAAAAAATAATGTGAGGTTGACAGATCACCAAATAAGCAAGAAAAACTAACTTAAATACATGACGATAGTGTTGATGTATTTGTAACTTCGGAATGTATTCACTTGTATATCTTATGTCTTATACCCCGATGTTTATTCTAGGAAGTGTTTGTAATTTTTTTGAGTCATGTAATTCCCCGATGTTCCTATCGAGAGATTCAATAATGTAAACAAGTCATGTCAAGTCATTGTGGGTAACCCTCCTATTGTTCAAGGGTTAAATTCCCTGCAGTTATGGGGCCCTAGGGTTATTAGAATCTCCTAGAGAAGTCATCCCTAGTTAGTTATTGTCAAGTTAGGATTTAGTATAAATAGAGAGTGAGCCTCTCTATTTATCACACACTCACACACACTCAATTGTACCGCATAGCTGAGAGAGAAGAAGTTGCTGGGGTTAGAACGAAAGAGGCTACTATTGTCGGGAGATCATATTACTATTTTGGGGTTTTAATTTTGGTGTTGATTCTATCTCTAAGGAAGTTGCAGGGTTTTCTCCTTTTATGGTTTCCTCGAGGAAAAAAAATGTGTTCATTGTCTCTTGTGTTTGATTGTTTTGCTTGCTATTCTCTCAGTTAAAGATCCTAATATAATGCTAGCTTAAATGATAAAATTTAACATGGTATCAAAGCTAACCTGAGAAGAAGACACTGTGCAGCTGCGTGAACTAGGGATTCCTACTTTTTGGATCTCTCTCCACAGATTTTCAGTAAAAGAAGGTTGGGATGACTCTCCTCCCTAGGGCACATATTTCTGTCGAAGAAGAATCTAATTATGAGCTTTTTCAGTTTTGAACCCTACACTGCTGCCAAAAATTGGGGCTTTCCATAGAAGTGGAATTTTTGAGTGAGCCCAGGCCTGGATTGATGTCCTCCTCAAAATCGAAGTTTAGAGATCAAGATCAAAGCATTTGGTTGCACACAACTCCAAAAAATAAAAACCCTAATCTGCTCCTGAAACAACACTGCAGAAAGAAATTCAGCTCCAAATACAGATCCGACATCTTGACCTGGTAAGATCTAAATATTTTGTATTTCCATTTGTGGTTCTCAGTTAAGATGTCTCATCATACCAATCTTGACGAAAATCTTGAGGAAGCTGCTAACTTTCGAGCCTATAAGTATAGGATCTCCCTGGTCCTGGAAGAAAATGAGTTGGACTCCTATATCAATAAGGAGGTTCCAGTTCCAGAGGGAGATGAGGCTAAGGCCTTATACAAGAAGAAGTTGGTTATGGCTAAGAGGATTATTGCGGATTCAATCAAGGTTCACCTCATATGACAGGTGTCCTCCCTAAAGACACCTAAAGCTATGTTTGATGCCCTAACCAAACTGTTTGAAGGGAAGAACATAAACACGAAGATGACTCTAAGACACCGACTGAAGAATGTAAATATCTAGAATACAGAGACCATCCAGTATTACTTTACAATGGTATCTCAGATCAAGGAACAACTATAAGTAGTAGATAAAGAAGTGGAAAATGCAGAGATTGTGATGACCACCTTGAATGGTCTACCTAGGGAATGGGACTCTTTCATTCAAGGGATCTGTGCCAGAAAGAAGCTAGTCAAGTTCAACAGACTATGGGAAGAATTCTCTCAAGAAGAAGCTCAGATAGCAGCTCGAGAAGAAAAGATGGGAAGTGAAGATCAAGCTCTCATAGCCCATGCCAAGAAAACTAGAAGGGACCATCATCTCTCCAAAGGTAAGATTTCACAAACTAGAAGAGATCTGTCTACTATTATATGTTACACATGTGATGAGAAAGGTCACATATCCAAATAATTCCCTAACAAAGGGAAATCAAAGAAGAAAAAGGGAAACAAGAGAAGACATCATGCTCATGTTGCAAAGGATGATGAACCTTCCACAAAGAGAATCAAACAAGAAAGTGATGAAGAATATGTGCTGATCTCCAATCTCAAAGGAACTATCTCACATGGAAGCAATGATTGGCTTATAGACAGTGGTGCTTCCAAACATATGATGAGATTCAAAGAATCATTTGTGAAACTATGTGAACATGAGTCACCTCACAAGGTGAAACTTGGGGATGACTACCAGTATCCAATAAAAGGTAGCGGTGAATCCTCCTATAAGATAGACTCTGGAAAGTCTATGAAGATGAAAAATGTATTATTTGTACCAGGACTAAAGAAGAACCTCCTCTCCATATTTGCATTGGATGCAAAAGGAATGATGGTTGCTTTTGTAGATGGCCAAGTTCTTATTTGACCAAAGGGAAAGACTTTTGATGATGCAATAGTGATTGGGGAACAAGAAGGAGGTCTATACAAATTGAAGGGCCAACCAGAACAAGCTTTGGTTCATGACTCAGTAGAACCAAATGAGCTTTGGCATAGAAGTCTTGCACATGTGCATTACAGGGCACTACCACTTGCAAGCAAAGTTGTTGAAGGTCTTCCATAAATGCAGAAAAAACATGATGGTGTTTGTAAAGGATGTGAAAAAGGAAAGAACAAAAAGAAGACATTTCCAAGTAGCGAGAGAAAGGAAAAAGGAATCTTGAAAATCATCCACTACGATGTATGCAGTCCGATGTCATCTGGTTCATTAAGCGGGTATGTATACTATGTTTCTTTTATTGATGATTTTTCTAGGAAGACATCAATATACTTTATGAAGAACAAAGATGAAGTATTTAGCAAGTTCAAGGAATTCAAAGCCTTGATCGAGAACCACACAGAAAATAATATCAATATTTTTCGATTAGATAATGGGGGGGAATTCACTTCAAATGAATTCAAAGACTTATGCAAAGATTCAAGGATTAAGAGGGAGTTAACCACTTTATATAATCCACAACAAAATGGAATTGCAGAAAGGAAGAATAGAACGATCATGGAAGCTGCAAGGGTCATGCTTCATGATCAAGATATTTCCATGCATCTATGGGAATAAGCTCAAGAACAGCGGTGTATGTAGAGAACCATACTCCACACAGAGTACTTGGACATAAGACACCTAAAGGAGTATTTTCTGGCAAGAAACCATAATTCATCCATCTCAGAATATTCGGATGTCTAGTGTACATACACATTTCGAAAGAAAAGAGGACAAAGTTAGATCCTTCAGGAAGGAAGGGTATATTTGTGGGATACTCTGAAAGCTCGAAGGATTACAGAATATACTTCCTAGGATTCAATAATATCAACATCAGCAAGAATGTGACATTTGACGAAGACTCAGCTTACAACAAATGCAGAAAGAGACTCGCTGAAGAACCTGAAGAAATAGAAGCACCTAGAATTCATGACACAACCATGAACAAAGAATGTCAAGAAGAAGATCGAGAAATAGAAGAACCTGTAGATCCACCTCAGGAGAAGAATCCTTACAAGAGGAAACCTACTTGGGTATGAGAAGTTATCCAAGGTGTAGAAAGATATGGGGCTTTAGAAGAATCACACAGGGAAAGGAAAAGAACCAGGTCTTGTTCCAGTTATGTATCCTTATTATGTGATTTCATTGATAAACAACCTTCCAACTATGAAGAAGAAACAAAAAAGAAAGAATGGAAGGATGCTATTACCAAAGAATACCAATCGATCATGAAGAATGATGTTTGGGATGTTGTCCCAAGACCTAAGGGGAATTCTGTAGTGACTTCCAAATGGATATACAAGATCAACCATGCTGCAGATGGCAGCATAGAAAAATATAAAGCAAGATTCGTGGCTCGTGGCTTCTCCCAAAAAGAAGGAGTAGATTATGAATAAACTTTTGCACCTGTAGCCAGATACACTTCCATCAGATCAGTACTTTCTTTGGATGTAGTGATGAAATCGAAGATACACCGGATGGATGTCAAGACTGCTTTCTTGAATGGTGTAGTAGAAAAGGAAGTGTATGTGGAGCAGCCACTCAGTTTTGAGACACATGACAGGGATTCTCATGTGTGTAGATTGAAGAAATCCCTATATGGTTTGAAACAGGCACCCAGGACATGGTACGACAGAATTGACAGCTTTCTATCCAGTTTGGGCTTTACCAAGAGTAAAGCAGATTCCAACCTTTACTACAAGGTTGAAGATGGCAACCCAGTGATTCTCCTACTATATGTAGATGATATGTTTGTAATAGGTATGGATGGGTTGATTGCTGATATGAAGAGAAAGCTTGTTGTTGAGTTCGAAATGAAGGAATTGGGTATGATGCATTATTTTCTAGGCATGGAGGTGTGGCAGATTGTGAATGGAATCTTCCTTGGACAAAGGAAGTATGCAATAGAAATCCTGAAGAGATTTGGTATGATGGACTACAAGTCCTTAACCACACCTATGGAATCAAACCTAAAGCTATTGAGTGATGCCTCGTCTGAGTCGGTTGATGTCACAATGTATCGTCAGATGATTGGGTCCTTGATGTAGTTGATGAATACGAGACCAGATATTTGCTTTGCTATGAACACCTTGAGCCAAATCTTGACAGATTCGAGACATGTTCACTTGATTGTTGCAAATCATATTCTGAGGTACCTAAAGGGTACAGTTGATTATGGGCTCAAGAATACGATTGATCAAAAGATTAACCTAGAGGGTTATGTTGATTCAGATTGGGCAGGCAGTGCCATCAATAGGAAGAGCACTTCAGGGTGCTCCTTTAGTATGAGATCGGGTGTGATATTTTGTTTTAGAAAGAAGCAATCATGTGTGGCACTGAGTACAGCTAAAGTAGAGTATGTCGCAGTTTGTTTAGCTAGTTGTGAGGCAGTATGGCTGAGGAAGCTACTATCTGATTTATTTGATCTCCAGTCAGATGCTACTTGTATATATTGTGACAACCAGATTTGTGTGAAGTTGTCGAAGAACCTGTTGTTCCATGACAAGTCGAAGCATATCGAGATCAAGTATCACTATATCAGGGATATGGTGTAGAGAGGAGTAGTGAAGCTCCAGTATGTTGCAACAGACGAACATATAGCTGATGTGTTGACTAAGCCATTGGCTAGGATGAAGTTTGAGTACTTCAGAGAGAAGCTTGGTGTTCTCCAGATTGAGATTCCTCCCAAGAGTAAGTGATGAGTCCACGATGAGCCCTTCTGACATGGGGAGAGGATTGGTTCCTTCCATGGTCAGATGTAAGTGATGTGCCTTTCTGACATGGTGAGAGGATTGGTTCCTTCCATGGTCACATGTAAGTGATGTTCCTTTCTGACATGGTGAGAGGATTGGTTCCTTCCATGGTCACATGTAAGTGTTGTGCCCTTCCGACATGGTGAGATGATTGGTTCCTTCCATGGTCATATGTAAGAGCTATGACATGGTGAGAGGATTGGTTACTTCCTTTGTCATATGTATGTGATGATCCCACATCCAGCATGAAAAAGGGATGGCTTTGTGAAGACACATATAGTATGAAAAAGGATTGGCTCTGTGTAGATCCCACATCTAGTATGAAAAAGGACTAGCTCTGTGAAGACTTGTCTAGTATGAAAATGGGCTGGCTCTATGTAGATCCCACATCTAGTATGAAAAAGGACTGGCTCTGTGAAGACTCATCTAGTATGAAAATGGACTGGCTCTGTGTAGATCCCACATCTAGTATGAAAAAGGAATAGCTCTATGAAGAATCATCCAGTATGAAAAAGGACCGGCTCTATGTAGATCCCACATCTATTATGAAAAAGGACTAGCTCTGTGAAGACTCATCTAGTATGAAAAAGGACTGGCTCTGTGTAGATCCCACATCTAGTATGAAAAAGTACTAGCTCTGTGAAGACTCATCTAGTATGAAAAAGGACTGGCTCTGTCTAGATGTCACATCTAGTATGAAAAAGGACTTGCTCTGTGATGATACATCCAGTATGAAAAAGCACCAGCTCTGTAGATGTACATCCAGCATGAAAAAAGGGCTGGATCTGTAGAACTTCCTATGATGAGAAGAATCAAGAGATAGCACGCATGATGATGACCTAGTGATGATCAAGATCGAAAAAGGATGATCCAGATCCAGTGATGATGATCCAACAGAGATGATCCAGTAGTGATGATCCAGATCAAGATGAAGATGAATTGAAGATGAAGATAACTTGAAGATGAAGATGAATTGAATATGAATATGACTTGAAGATGAAGATGATGAGAACTCATTGATGATCCAGATGATACAGAGAAGAAGACCCGTGCTGAAATTGTGTCAAGAGAATACCTTCCTAGTTAAGAGGGAGTGTTGATGTATTCATAACTTCGAAATGTATTCACTTGTATATCTTATGTCTTATACCCCAATTTTTATTTCAGGAAGTGTCTATAATGCATTTGAGTCATGTCATACCCCGATGTTCCTATAGGGAGATTCAATAATGTAAACAAGTCATGTCAAGTCATTGTGGGTAACTCTCCTATTGTTCAAGGGTTAAAGTCCCAACAGTTTCGATGCCCTAGGGTTATTACACTCTCCTAGAGAAGTCATCCCTAGTGAGTTATTGTCAAGTTGGGAATTAATATAAATAGAGAGTGAGCCTCTCTATTTATCACACACTCACTCACACTCAGTTGTAGCACATAGCTGAGAGAGAAGAAGTTGTTGGGGCTAGAAATAAAGAGGCTGCTACTGTCAAGAGATCATCTTACTATTTTGGGGTTTTACTTTTGGTGTTGATTCTATCTCTAAGGAAGTTGTAGGGTTTTCTCCATTTATGGTTTCCCCGAGGAAAAACATTGTGTTCATTGTCTCTTTTGTTTGATTGTTGTGCTTGATATTCTCTCAGTTAAAGATCCTAATATAATGCTAGCTTAAATGATAAAAATCTAACAAACAGTAATGCGTGACAAAATAAGTATGAGTCATAACATCGCTTTAAATATTGTCTACTAAAGTCTAATATTACATGTAGTAAATAATTTTTTTTTGTATTTACAAAATTAGGGGATGTTACACTTCTCAGTGTATGAACTTCTTACTTTCTATGTGTTACTTGAATTTCTTCATGTTCATGTTGTTCATGTAATTGAATTGGTATATGTGTATTTCTGTTTACTGTATATAATGATGCAATTTGAATTTAATTCTTAGAATATGATTCTTACAAAAGAACGTGTAAGGGTATTTGTTGTTTGGGTGAGTACATGTGTCTAAGGAATGTAGGCTCTAAGGATTCATCTAGTAGTTTAACATTCAAGACAAAGGAGTGAGAAGTTAACATTCAAGAAAAAGGAATGAAAAGTCATTAACAGGTAGTCTACACCACTATAATCTAGTAATTTGTTATATGCATATTCTTAATATTTGATATTGTATATTATGATTTTTTTTAAACAGGTCCTAATTGAATTATAGGATATTTTTAAGTTTTGCATATAATATATTTTTATTTAAATGGGTCAAAACCCCATGGTTTCTCCATACTTGGAATTTCAAATTTTCAATAGCATTCATTATAATCTCGGTATTTGTTATGGCATTTCCAAATTTCTATTTATGTTCTTGCCAATTGTTTGATTCTTCAAAGGTCATAATTCATTATTTTTTTTATGTTTGTTTGTTCTTTTATGGAATGTGCCAAGATGATGTAGGTTCATTATCATCGACATAAGGAAGGGAAATACATGAGTATTTAGAACATTTTTCAACAACATGACACCCAAATGGAGGTATGATACAAGAAGTCAATTGTATAGCTAAAATAGTTTAGTTCTTTATGGATTTTGTACACTAACAGATTTGTAGTTGTGTAGCATCTATACTTACTATTAATTTTATGGTTAAGTTAAAATTTTATTTAGATATAAACTTTACCATCTATGGAGGGTTAAGTAAGATTATTTCCCCAAATGCAGTTGTTCTTGTGTGATAGAGTGATTTTTAGTCTATTATTTCTTTGTTCCAAAAGGGAAATAAAACCTTAGTATTAACAAATACAATATGACCTGTTTTCATGCGAGTTGCTCTTGGAGTTAGGTTCCATACTTAGTCAAATAGAGTGCTCCCTTGTCTTTGATGTGACCCTGAAATGTTTTGAATGATACCATGCTTGTGTCTTAGATCACTAATGTAGAATTATATAATATATTCTATTTAAGGGTTCTAGCTCAATGGAAAAGCACCTATCTTATATGTAGAAGGTTGGTGGTTCAATTCCTCTATGCCATATATATATATATATATATATATATATATATATTCTGAAACCACTAACAAGAGATAAATGACCACTACAAAATAGATATAAATGACCCAAAATACGACCAAAATTCACATATAAATGACCACAAGTGATAAATTAGTACTCATTGATCACGCGACAAAAAATGTGGTCATATTTAGTTTGGTCATTTATAGCTTATCTTGAGCTCATATAGTTGGTCGTATATTTTGTCATTAATTATGAAAAGTAATGGCCAAATATATAACCAAATTAATGACCAAATATATGACCACAAGATAAGCTATAAAAGACTAAGTTAAATATGACCACTTTTTTGGTGGCATGATGAGTGACCGCTAAATTTTCACCAGTGGTTCCCAAACAAAAAATGGTCATTTATATGTGGATTTTGGTCATTTTTTTGCCATCTATCTCTCATTTTGTATGAGTGATTTGAATATTTCATGATTCCAACTTACATCAAATGTTTTAACCATTGACATGATATCACCAACTGTAATTTCTAGCATGCATAAAATATTGTGCAAAATATTTAAAGATTTCATGATGGCAGCTTATATCGATATCCATCCCAGGAAAAATTCTCAAAGATGCTTTAGATTTGTTATTACTTTTCTAGTTTTCACAACTTCCTCTGGTACATTACTTGAATGCCTATTTAATTTTAGTTTTCTATAAGTTGGAATTTTCTTTGGATCAATTTTTTTTTTTGTAAAACACAATGGTTATGGTGATAATTGTTAACTGAATAACTTGTTTTAGCATTAATTACAATATTTAATGGAAGTAAGGCATTAGAAGCAAGGAGACTTATGACCCATAAATACTATTCTGTAAACTTGGTGGGTGGCTTGTTGTCGAAGGATGGATCAAACCATCGCTCTTTAATGGGATTATTGACAAGGATCTGCTGGTATTCACTTTGTTGTGCTCTTAATGGACTCTTCAATTCCCTTGGTTGCTCCTACTATTGATGGCTAATGTTGTTTCTGACATTGCTCTAAGTTAATTAAATTTTAATGTACGATTTTCTCTGGATGGGATGCAAATCCAGTTAAAATTAATGAAACTAGGAACCTACGTGGTTGCAGAAGATGGAAGGGGTATAATAGTGGCATTGAATAGAGAAGAAATGTGTGAAGTTGAAGAGGATAGAGGGATTGGTGCATTACACAAAGCTTCAGTTGATGTATGTTGATTAGTGCTAAATATCTAGTGACATCACCTTAGCGCCATAGTCTTGCTCCATGTTTCAAAGATGACGTCGCTATTGAGAAACCAATACGACAAGGACAAAGAGAAAAAACCCCTGCTCCATATTTGGAGGTGGTTTATCAAAGTTCAACATTGCAAAACATTGCAAATCTAAAAATTTCCATCGATACTAATGAGCTAATGTGGAAAAACATGATGTTACAAACAGAAGTAAAATATGTTGTTTATTTTAATGTGGAGATTGGCTATGTACCCACTATATTCCCTTGATGATTATTAATGAATATGGGGAATGGAATAATAATTACTTTAAATAAATCAAATTTGTACTAATTCAAAAGTCACTTAAGTAAATAGAGAATGATATTATTATAAAATGTTTATACATCCAAGTAAGGAGGCTCAAACATAATCTTCTTTTTGTTGGGAATGCACCCAGTTTATTATAGGATGGAAATCACATTCTCAAGATTTGTGGAAATAAATATTGTTGTGAGTAAATAATAATAAATGCATAAACAAAATAACAAAAATAGAAAAATGGACACTTACAAAAAAATATAAATATGTATTTATTGACATTGTAATGTTTAAATGTACTAAATAAAATTATAAGCAATATTAATAAGGAAAATTAATATCACAAAAAATTGGAAATGATCCTAATATAAAATTCTTAAAGTATTTTATCAAATATCTATTTAAACAAAGTGAAATACCAAATATACATATTTAATATTGTAGAATGAAAACCCTTCTCCAAGTTTGAAGTAAGGAAAGAAAAATAAAGTTTTACATTCATGGAAATTTCCATGGTTGGAAAATTTTTATTTTGCAATTTTTTTTTATGTTAAAGTTCCAATAAATTCATATAGAAATTAAAATAAATAGATAACTCAAAATCAAAATCAAAATTATAGTTATACTTTAGGCATGTTCAAATATTAAATGTCATTCCCAGCTAAAAACCTAAAACAAGCAAAGACAAATAATAAGCTAATTAATATTGTGTTGTTTACAAATTTGATTGAATTAAAAAACCTATAATAAATTTTAATTTAATTAATAAACAAAAAATGAAAGACATGCAACTCTATTTTATTTTATGAAATCTTTGTTCAATTTTTTCATATGAAGGAGAATTACTTGTAATTGTTTTAGAAAAACTAAGGATCGTAGAAAAAGATGTACAATAAAAGAAAGACCATAGAGCATATAAAATAATAAACTTTGTTGTTATAAGTCTTCATGCATATATGGTTTCACAACATATTGCTAAATTTGAATGTACTCCACAATGTATTCTTGATTTTGAGAGCTGCTTGTAACAATGTATTTAACACATTTCAAGGAAATAACAAGTTTCATTTATTAAATTTGTAATTATTATTATAATTTTATGAGAAAGAGTGGAATGTCACTAAACATTCATGGTTCAAGTAGAAGCACACCTCTCTCAACTTTTTAATTGCATAGTGTGGATGATGTACATGAGAAAAATATATTGAAAACAAGTTCTAACAATTACATGCCTATGAACCATTGTTGCATCAAAATGGAGAAAAAATAATAAGAAAAAACCTACAAAGCCTGCACAGGGCCTACAAAAATGATATCCACATTAGCGTTCACAAGGGGGCACATGGCCTCCAAAAGCGATATCCACATTAGCATTCACGAGGGTGGACATGGCCTCCAAAAATGATATCCACATTCTCATTGAGAGGGGTGTGCATGGCCTACAAAAACAATATCCACATTTTAAGTGTAAAGCAAAGGATCCATCCATGGCTATTCTCCTCTTCTAGGCCTTGCCTTAGATTTTATGGCTATATTACTAAAGAATAAACAATTAATAAAAAATGAAAACCTTTGTCAAGTTTTAATTAAGGTGTACTAAATCCATCTTCAAAATTGGAAACTACTATTGGTAAATTAAAAAGTAAGAAAGCTTTTGGAATTTTTTTTTATTTTGCAATTTTTAATCATAATTTTTCATGACATTCCATAAAAATAATAAAAACATCTTTCTGCTAAAAAATTAGAAACTATAATTGGTAAATTGGAAAAAAAATACCCTTCTAGAAGTTTCTATGGTTTAAAATATTTTATTTTGCAATTTTTTGAAACATAATTTTTATGGCATGGCACTAGAGTTAAAAAAAAAAGTCAAATAAAAATTAAAATAAATAAAGAAAAAAAAGAAAAAAAATCAAAACTATAGCTACACTTTAGACATGTCCAAAAATATTTTATGAAGATAATAGAAAACAATTAAACTTTTACATGTTGAAATATTTTACAATTTTTAATCATAATTTTCCACTCCACTCCATGAAAATAATGAAACAAACAATAGTATTTGCTGCAAAATTAGAAAGTATTAATGGTAAATTAGAAAAAAATTAAGAAAGTTTTACATTCACATAAGTTTTTATGGTTGAAAATTTTTTATTTTGCAATTTTTTGAGTCATATTTTTTTTATGGTATATCACCAATTAGAGTTCAAAAAAAGTCATAAAAATTAAAAAAATTAAAAAAAAACTGAAGTTTTACATTTACTGATGTTTCTATGGTTGGAAATTTTTTATTTTACAATTTTTAATCATAATTTTTCATGCCATTCCATGAAAATATTAGAAACATCACAAAACAATAATATATGCTTCAAAATTAGAAACGATTATTGGTAAACTAGAAATAAAAATAAGAAAGTTTTATATTCATAGAAGTTTTTCTGGTTGAAGTTTTTTTATTTTGTGATTATTTAAATCTTAATTTTTATGTTATAGCACCAACCATAGTTCAAAAAAAGTTTTAGAAAAATAAAAAAAAATAAAAAATAAAAATCTAAACTATAACTACACTTTAAACATGTTCAAAAATTAAATGTCATTTTATGAAAATAATAGAAAAAACCAAAAACAATAAATTTTCATTACAACAGTGACTAATAAATTAAAATAATTAAATTTCTAAAAAAATATTAAAATAAACTAAAGATTCCAGTACAACCTTCTCTTTGAATGAAGGACCTTGGACTTGACGTTAGAAAAAAGATGTGCATGCTACGGTAGGGTTCGAACTTGGTAGCCCGAGCTCGAAAGCGATAATGGTTTGAGTATTTATTACGTGAATGACATTTGATAAGCCAATAGCATGGATTGTCATTGATATTCTATATTAAAATATATTTTTTGATTATATGTTTTGCAGTTTTAATTTCAAAAACAAAAACAAATGTTGTGAATTATAAAATTTATTTTTTAAATACAATTTACTCAATTAATTTATTTTTTACATAATTATAAATAAATATAATTTTTAATATAAAATTTTAATAAATAAATTTGATTTTTATGTATTTGATAAAATAATAGATATTAAAACATTTTCATTTTAGTTATCATAAAAGTTCAAACTAAAAGTAATTAGCTTATAACCTTTATTTTTTTTCAATATCAATCATTTTCTTCGCCAATGTTCCATTCATGACAACTTGACTGCTAAATTCCATACAATTGAACTAGCTTCCACATATTTTTTCAATAACAAGTCTCGAACAATTAATCTATCAACCAAAGCCAAATTCAAACTCAAGATAATCAATGTTCCCAGCTTCTTCACCTCCATATCCTACAACAAAGATACCGACCAATTTTCCCAATGAATCCACGGCTTTTCACAGTTTACTTGTATAATTCCTCAATTGATTTCACCCACTGCTTCATATTTATTTTCTAGTTAAAACTTAATACTAGCACTAACCAATTTCTATGTAGAGTTTGCACAGCTCCATATCACATCTATATAACTTTACCGCTAAATTCCAAATATTTGAATGAATGATTTGCGTGCCTTTATTCTGCAATTTCTCAATCAATTTCTGAATCTTCTTCACGTTTATCAATGTATTAAATTGGGGTATCCAACTTCGAATATAGTTAGTTACTTTCACCAACGTGCTTTCGCCAGTGTGACGACAAAGCCAAAACTAAATCACTTGAAAATGAAGCATTCTAACTAGTGGATGATTTTGATGTTTATGTTTATTTTTTTGTTGGAATCTGCTGAATTTCTAAAATTTGTGGATGATTTTGATGTTTATGTTGATTTTTTTGTTGGAATCTGATGAATTTAATTATAAAATTTGTAATATGTTGTTTGTAATTTTTGTTATGTATAGCACAAGATTCCAACACCCACATTCTATAATATCTAATAATATTTTTTTTAGACATTTTAAAAATTTAATGAAAATTCATAACCAAAAACTGATTAAGAACAGCCAAAAAAAACGAAAAATGGTCCCATGTTTAGACAACTCGCTTCGAAATTACTTCCAGTCAATACAACGCGTCGATGGTATGAATTTTCGTGCAGTTTCTTGATTCTTGAATTGCTTTTGCATCTTCTTCTAGTCAACTAACTGACACAGCGCGTCATTAATTTTATGATATTTAGACATGGATTCATCGTTTATGATATTTTATGATTACTCCTTCAGAGAGTCAGTTACGTCGGACCCGGATGGATCGCTGCTCAACTGGACCGCAGACAACCGCTATAATGTGTGTTCCTCGAATGGCGTTTCGTGCAGAAACCGCGCTAAAAAAGGTCGTTGCAATAATATTACTGCCTGGATTGCAAGGTAGCATTTCACCATCTCTTGGTACTCTCTCGTTATTACGCAATCGTAATCTTTCTGATAATAGTTTCACAGGAAATCTTCCACTAGTGTTTGGGCAGCTTAAGGCTATGGTAATGCTCGGTCTTAAACATTAATTTGCTTCAGGGTTCTCTTCCGAAAGAGTTATGTATTTGTACGAAGCTTCAGTGTATCAGACTTTCATTAAACAGCTTGACAGAGGCTATACCAACAGAATTTCGTCAGCTGGTCAAGTTTGAACATCTCCTATTGTCCTACAATAATCTTAGTGGAAGTATTCCAACATCATTGACCAACAGCACTTCTCTCCAACGGTTGTACGTCGGTTACAATAATCTCCGTTCTCCAATCCCTCCAATTTTCGTGGATGGCAACTCACTCACTGGTCATATCCCTTACTCTTTGAGCAACTGCACCTCTCTCCAAAAGTTTGTGGCCAGTCACAACATTCTCCGTGGTCCAATTCTTCTCATTTTTGGTTTGATGAGAAATCTGACAGAACTTTTCGTGTATGGCAGCTCACTCACTGGTCATATCCCTTTCACTTTGAGCACCTCTCTACCAATGTTACAATCTCACTGGTCCAATCCCTCCCATTTTTTGTTTTGATGAGAAGTCTGTCACAATTTTTCATGTATGACAACTCAGTCACCGGTCATATCCCTTCGTCTTTGAAGAACAACACCTCTCTCCAAAATTTGGTAATCGGATACAACAGCCTAACTGGTCCATTCCCTTCATTTATGGATTTGATGAAAAAACTAGATTATCTTTACGTTCAGTTCAACTCACTTAGTGGTTACATTCATGAAGATATTGGCAATTTGAGTCAGCTTACATACCTAAATCTTGGTATATATAGCTTCATTGTTGGCATACCTAAATCCATTACAAATTTGAGTGAGTCAATTTTGGTACAAATGAGATGACTTGAAGAAGCTTGAACAATTTTATATACATAGAAACCGCTTGACAGGTACAATTCCAAAAGTATAGGAAATACAAGATCTTTTCAAATGTTTGCTATGAATTCAAAAAATATTTTTGGTAACATTCCTCAAACTATTACTGGTTTGGTTTCGCTTCAACATTTATATGCATTTGAAAACAAATTAGAGGGACCAATCCCTAATCAAATTGGCCAATCTGTGAAAGTATAAGACTTAGATTTGTCCAAAAACAAGCTGAATGGAAAGATTCCCCATCGCATCTATGAAGAATTTAGTATTGCATAACAAATTCATCGCATCTATGAAGACTTTAGTATTGCATCACAACTTCTTATTAGGGACACTTCACCAACTTTAAGTAAATGCAGTATCTTACAAAGGTTGAAGGTGTCCCATAGCAAACTCATTGGAAGTCTCAACATTGGATTTTCCATGTTTTTGAATGTTCTCTCTCTCTGCTTATTCTAATAATTTCTTTGGGACTCTATTTTTATCTTTGGCCCAATTTACCCAGCTTCAACCATTACATTTAAACAAAAATGAATTTATAGGTCAACTATCTAGGTACCTCACATATATTTTTATGAGTAGGGAGTTTTAAGTGTTTCTCATAATAAGCTCCATGGTGATATTCCTTCAAATATCACAAATCTCATTAAATTGAAAGTGTTAGATTTATCCAACAATTGATTGACTCTAACGATCCCAATGATTTTGATCATTGGGTCTTCCAAACTTCAAAGTAATCCATTGTATGAGGATCTTGATATTGAGATCAAGAGATGTGAGTATAGTTTGACATATGTGTTGCCTACAAATACTATACTAGACTTGTCTAGCAATAATCTTATGGGAGAAATACTTCCAAGCATGGGAAACTTGAGTAGTCTTAGATTGTTGAGTTTATTAAGAAACCAGCTCGAAGAAAAAATTCCTACATCTATTAGTGAGATATCTACTTTGGAAGAGTTGGGCTTGGAAAAAAATGGTCATTGTTAGTTGTGTCCCTCCAACAGTGAAAAATTGCAATTTTGACAATTTACTAAAATTAATTACTATAGATAGATTCAGAGACCCCCTTTTAGGTAGCTTCTAAATCCATATGCAGTGTTAAAATGGATTCAGTGCATTGTCAAGATTGTCTTATTAATGTTTCATCGACACAATCATCGAGCATTGTTTTCAAATAACATGGGTTATTCCCTCATTAATGTTTCATCAACTGGATCATTGAGTATTATTTTGAAATAATATATGACATTGTATCCACATTGTATCCTATGTAATTATCATCAAATATGGCTATTCCTCTCCACCAACTCCAAAGGTGTTCATTATCCCCCCTACAACAACGTCTTAGAAATTAGACACCATAAATTTGATCGTGATGTCTCGACTAGCGTCATTATGTTTCGACATGTACCTATACCATCATGTCCAAGGAAATTTTCTTGTCACGCTTGTATCTGAATGTTTCACCATTTACGCTTTTATATGACCCTATGACTAACTTGCCAAGTTATATCTTATGCATGGTCATTTTGTGGTCAAGTCTAGGCATGTTGTCTTTCTTGTCTATTACGTCATCGTGCCAAGGATTCAATGCCATTTCATTTAGGACTTGATATGATCATGCTCATACTTCATTGGGAAAAAATTGAGTCTGTTTGACCCAATCGACACTCAGTTACAGTTTCGGCAGGTTAGAATATTTTGCATTATGTCAATTAAAATACACCATTTCACGTCTAGTGATTAATTATTTAGTCTCATCCATTGAAATTATTCTCATCATTCCTATGTCCTTTATGTCAACAAATCCCCTTGGGGTCCCTCCTTGCAAAAAAACCAATGACCTACTTTTTCAAAAGTGAAAATACTTCCCTCATTTCCAATGTTCACTTACCTTTCCTAATAAGTGCATTTTCCCTTATTTTATTTTAATTCAAAAATGAAATATTCCCTATCATACCTACCCATTTTCCCACCTTTCCCTTTTTGAGCTTCCTCTTTCCCTATGATCATCAACTACTTGAAGATAAACTATAGCCTCTCTATTTCCCAATGGCATGTTGGCATGTTAGAACCTAGATAACATGCATTATGTAAGTTAATACAGTGTTTGATGTCATGTCCTACTACTACAATATTATTGACTTCCCTAGTATATTCGATGATCACCCCACTCTGAGGGTAATTTTATATAATATTTCATTATATAGTTACATATATTTAAATGTAATAGTTGTAATATATATTTATAATAGTTATATACTTAATATAATATAAGTTATTTATATATATGATATGCAATATATAATAAGTTAATATATAGTTAATGTGTTTAAAGATATAATATGTTTCAATATTAATATAATATAGTTATTATGTATAAATATATTATAAATAATAATTATATTATATGTAATATTAAAAATAAAAAATAATATAAAAATAACCAAATAAACACAATGAAATGATGAAGAAAGGGAAAAAAGTTACTAGACATTAGCGGGAAGGGAACACTATTGATTACTATTTTTCAATTGGGGATTTTTTCTCTTTTGACAAATTTTGTGATACAAAACGCTCCAAGCTTGTCTTCTTGCAAAAGGTTTCATCGTAAATGAGCTTAGCTCCAGTGTTCACGAGATAGTAAGTACAAAACACGTTTTTTATTTTCTATTGTTTTTTTTAGGGTTTCTAGTGTTTTTATCAAGACATTGTTACATCATTAATACAATTGGAGTTACGAGACCAATGCATTAGTTTTCTTAATGTCACTCTTAAGTTTCTATGGGTTTATTTTCTGCCATTGATACTCTTAAGTTTTGAGATTCCTATGAGTTTATTTTCATCCATTTGAATATGCATTGGCCAATTGGTGATCCGGGTGCTTCGCTTCGTTCTGCAACATATTGGTGATCTCGATGATCTGCTTGGTTAAGCAAAACTAGTTTCTCCAGCATATCAATAATAAATTGTCAAATTTAGATAAATTTAATGATTCTATCCACAATGAATGATATGACATACTTGAAATTTAATAGCAATAACCTTGACCTACTGACCCTTTTCCTTTTATCCTCCCAAGAGTCCTAGCCATCCCTATAGAATAGATAGAATATCCCCTATCAATATTGCTTGGTGGAAACAAAGTGGGGAGAAAGGATGACTAGAAGGACCATTTGTTTTGTTTCCAAGTGATATTAAGAATACTAAGCCCCATATACATGCATGTACTCCTTCCCTTTCCTTTTTTTCCTGCATAATTTGGTTGGATCCGTTATGGAATTTAGGAGTAAAGTGGTCGCAATGTTGTCATCGTGACTACACAGATGTCTTTCTAGTTGAAAATACCATGAATGGTTTTATTTTTCTACTAGAATTGACGTAGAACACTACTAGATTGCATAAATGATCTATCTCATTGATCGAAGGCTTCACAATCCCTAGAAATGGTTGATGCCCCTCATTAAAGGCTTCAGGGATTGAAGAAATTCCTTCGAAGTCATTGATTGATGGAATCACAAAATCTAAAAATGACTTAAAGTCCCCTACCATAGGCTTAACAAACTATAAAAATGATTTCCATACATCCATCAAATGTTGCAGGGAGCCCGCAATAACCTGCTACCCAAATATGATGCAATGAGAGCACGCAAGCGGAACAAAACAAGAAAGCACACACACCCCTATATACGCACACACGCTTCTGCTTCGGCAGTGGCGAACTTCCAAGACAGATTGCCAGCGTGGACAATAGGAGTGCACATACACCCCTAATGATGCGATCACGTATAAGTGCACGCATGCATATGTGGACGCATGCGCATGTTTTGTGCGATCACACACAGGTACGCCTGTGGGTCCCTTTGTTTAAAAAATGTTATATTTTTATCATTTAAGCAATATGATCTTAGGATCTTATCTAAGAGAATAACATGCATAGAGATAAACACAAGAGACAAGAGACACAAAGAATTTTCCTCGGGGAAACCATAAAGGAGAAAACCCCACAACTTCCTCAGAAATAGAATGAGCACCAATGGCAGCAGTAAAACCCAAAAACATAAAGATGATCTCCAACAACTTGTTCTCTCTCTCTCACTTGAGAGAGCTTCTCCTCTCTAACTCATGCGCCCCAATGAGTGAGTGTGTGTGTGATAAATAGAGAGGCTCACTCTCTATTTATATTCTATCATGCAGTTAAAGTCCACTCCAACAAGTCGGCCCCACTTAACAATTACTTACCAAGGCCGACATCTCTATGAGACTCTAATAACCCTAGTTCCCCTCAACTATGGGGACTTTTCCCCTCCGATCAACAATGATATTTAACCTCAACACAATGGTGGGGACTATTGCCCTGACTTAAATAACTCACCTAGGGACGAATTCTCTAGGATAGTCTAATAACTGTAGGGCCCCACAACTATGGGGACTTTAACCCTTCATCAATAAGAAGGGTTACCCTCTATGACTTTACATGACTTGTTTACATTATTGATTCTCTCGATAGGAACATCGAGGCATGACATGACTCAAGTACATTACAAATACTTCCTGTAATAAACATGGGGGTACAATACATAAGATATACAACTAAATACATTCTGAAGTTACAAATACATCAACACTCACTCTTAACTAGGAAGGTATTCTCTTGACACAATTTATCAGTAGAAGTCTTCTTCTCTGTATCATATGGATCATCATCGAGTTCTCTTCATCTTCATCTTCAAGTCATCTTCATCTGGATCTGGATCATCACTTGATCTGGACATTAATCACAAGATGTGGATCATCACTCAATCTGGATCATCACTGCTGGATCATTATCAGTGGATCTGGATCATCACTGGGTTACTATCACTCATTCTATCTCTTGATTCTTCTCATCACAGGAAGTTCTATAGAGCCATCCCTTTCTCAAGCTGGTTTTAGGCCCATCCTCCAAGTAGGTCTTCATCTTCTTCAACAATTATATCTCACCTGGTTAGAAAGGCCCATCTAGCACTTATATATAACCTTGGGAGGGCCCATCCTATCCCCATGTTAGAATGGCATGCCCAACACTCACATTTGATCATGGGAGGAACACATCCACAACCATGTCAGAATGGCCCAGCCTACCCCCATGTCATAATGGCCTAGCCCTTACATATGACCATTGGAGGGCCCAGCCTGCCCCCATGTCAAAATGGCTAAGACTTTATATCTGACCATGGGAGGGCCAAGCCTACCCCCATGTCAGAATGGCTCTACCATTACATCTAGCCATGGGAGGGCCTAGCTTGCCCCCATGTAAGAATGGCTCTTCCCTTACATCTAACCATGGGAGGGTTCAGCATGCCCCCATGTCAGAATGGATCTTCCCTTACATCTGACCATGGGAGGGCCCAGCCTGCCCCCATATCAGAATGGATCTACCCTTACATCTGACCATGGGAGGGCCTAGCCTACCCCCATGTTAGAATGGCTCTACTCTTACATCTGATCATGTGGGAACAAATCCCACAGTCACATCAGAATGGACCTCAGCTCCAAGCTGAGTATTCCTGGTAACTGACCAAGTGCCTCCATTCTACCGAAGAATGGCATTCAATGCTTATATCTAATCATCTGAGAACACATCTCACAGTCACCTCATAATGGCTTAGCACTTACATCTTACCATGGAAGGAACCAATCCTCTCACCATGATAGAAGGGCTCAGCCCTTACATCTGACCATGCAAGGAACCAATTCTCTCACCATGATAGAATGGCTCATGGACTCATCACTTCCCCTTGGAGGGAACCTCGATCTAGAGAACACCAAGCTTCTCCTTGAAGTACTCAAACTTCACTCTGGCCATTTCTAGCATAGACTCACATCAGGGCTAATTATGTCCAAGGATAACCTGTGAACTTTTCTAGGACCAATTACATCTGAGGACAACCTACAGGACCGATTACATTTGAGAAACCTACAAGCTTTTCCAGGATTTATGCTCAGACAACCTATCTCACCGAATATACTAGAACTCTCTCTTTCGGGAGATATCGATCTGGATCACATACTGGAGCTTCACTGCTCCTCTCTTGCATATTCTCAGCACCATGCAATACTCCATCCTGCTAAACCAAGATATCACTCTTGATCTCATATTGAAGCAACACCATGAAGTGCTCTTCCTATAATGGCACTACCTACCCAATATAAATCTACATAACCCTCCAGGTTAATATTCTGATTCATATCATACTTAATCCCATACTCAACTGTACCCTTCAGGTACCTCAGTGCATGCTTTGAAACCATCAGGTGAACATGTCTCAATTTTTTCACAACAAATCAAATATCTGGTCTCGTATTCGTCAAGTACATCAAGGAATAAATCATCTGACAATACATCGTGACATCAATTGACTCTGATGAAGAAACACTTAATGGCTTTAGGTTCGATGCCATATGTGTGGTCATGGCCTTGGAGCCCAACATCTTGAACTTGTTCAGAATCTCTACTGCATACTTCCCTTGTCCCAGGGAGATTCTGCCACACCTCCATGCCTAGAAAGTAGTGCATCATATCCAAGTCCTTCATCTCAAACTCAGCAGCAAGTCTCCTTCTTACAACTTTAATGAGTTCCTCTTTTCTGACAAGAACAAGTCATCGACATATAACATGAGCATCATTGGTCTTACGCCTACAACCTTGAAGCAAAGGATAGAATCCGCTTTACTCTCAGTAAAGCCTAGAGTCATCAGTAATCTATCCATCCTGTCATACCATGTTGAAACTAAGGATCTTCTGTAGTCACTCCCTCTGAAGCAAAGCATCATTCTCCCTCTATCTTTCGTACTCTATGCATTGAAACATTATGTACTGGAGTGCCAAGTAGCTTCCTCTGCTACAAATATTCTATGTATCCATCTAGGGTCATTGGATACCAAGATCCTCTATCTTGAACTTTTTCAAAAGTTCTTCTCGCACCCATCTGCGAGCTTGTCATCCTCTATAGGATTTCATCTTCAACCTTGTATCAAAGGTTAAGATATTCATCAATATAATCATGTATGTGTTACCCTATGGGTGTCTTCTGAGCTCATACAAGGCCTTCTTTCATTTGTTCACATGATTCTGCCTGTCATGTGTCTTAACTTCTAGTGGCTGCAAATGTCTCTTCGTAGTTTATGCCTTCTTTCCATGAGAATCCTCATGCTATGAATCTTATCTTGTATCTCACGATGTTTCCATCTACTACATTATCGAACTACGAACTTCTCTTCAAGTCTCGATACTGCATCCTAAACATCATTCTTCTTGAACTAGTACACTCCTTCCCTTTATTCTTAGCTACTTATTGGAAGGTTCTTCATCAATGATGTCACTCAACAGTGTTACATAACTGCACTGTGTCTGAGATCTCTTCTTTGAAAGTATCATCATATTATTCTTCATCTTGGATTCTTTCTTGAATTGTTGTCACTTGTTCTTCAGAACAAGTGTCATCCTTCTTTTCTTATAGGTGATTCTACGCAATCTTTCATACAAGTCAAATGCACTAGTTGTATGATTAGAAACATTTCATAATGAATATTCATAATGGTAAATTATTATGCATCGATATATGATCATGCGACTATTTTAGCCAATACAACCTTCATCCATATCTCACAGAAACTTTTCTAGATGCCTTCCATCTCTACCAAGAAATCATTGAGATTGTGCACTAATCCAATATGTTAGAAAAGAGGTTTCATTCTAGATAAGTAGCAATGGAGAGTTGTATAGCACCATGAGCTACTTACCCATCACATGCATAGTAGTAGTATACTGTCATTAGTGCAAACAGTCTATCATACATCAACTGAATATAAACAAATGCATAACAAAACAATATCATGAAATGACAATGAAGTGACTTATCTTTATTTTTTTCGTGGGTAGACTCCTTCTTGAGCCTTCAGATTCATCATCTTCTTCATTCATCATTTTTTATCCAAATGCTAAGATGGATAAGAGGTTCTTCAAGAATCGAATTCTTCATATTCCTCATCACTTGAGGGATCTTGTTGGAATCCTAAGCATTTGATCTTTAGTTGCTCCCATCTTCTCTTTCTCTTATTATGAGTCAAGCTTCTTCTTGTGTGCACTCTTCCCAGAGTCTGGTGAAAGTAATCACTTCATTTTGGCACATCCTCAAATGAATGAATCCCATGATCCTCGGAGGTCATTCAAGGTGGATATCACCACTTCTGCATTCTCCACTTCTTCTTCTACTGCTACAAGTTCTTCTTTGATTTGAGAGACCCTCATAAAGTATGACTGTATGGTCTCTCCATTCTGGATCTTCAAATTCTTCAACTATTTTCCCAAAGTCATATTCTGATTTATGTTCTTCCCTTGAAATATCTTGGTCAAGGAATAAAACATCTCTTTTGATGTCTTTAGGGAATACACTTGTGGTATAAGGTGATTCATGATTGAATCAGGAATGATCTTCTTCGACTTGACCAAGTTCTTCTTGTGTAAGGCTTTTAGCCTCATCTCCCTCTAGAGTTGGAACATCTCTACTTATGTAGGTTTCTGATTCATTTTCTTCAGAAAGATAATATACTTCCATGCTTGGAATTTGTCAACTTCACCAAGCTTATCATCAAGTTGATGTGATAGATCACTTTGAAATGAGAACCTCAAATGAAAATAGCAAAAGATTAGATCTTACCGATTTGAGGTGTCTGTCCTGGTTCTAGAGCTGGGTGATCTAGGGTTTGTCAAAGAAACCCTAATTTTCAAAAATTAGAATATTTTAGATCTGATTGGATAGAAATATAGACCTATTCAAGGAGAACTATCCAATGTACTCATTCTCTAAAAATAGTGTGTTTGTGCCAGAAATTGTTTCTAAGGCCAGAGAAACAAGCCAACACACACTCAAGATAAAATTCAATAAAACAGATAAGGTTTAGGGTTTCTGTAATATTTTAATGGTTGTAAGCTTTCGGAACTATCAGGGAATACATTCAGAATCCAAATAACAACTAAATTATAAACAAAAGATGATAAAGATGCATGATATATCCAACAAGATTCAACAGGAAACTATGCTGAGGTTCATACATAACAGACAAGCATTACTAGCAAATACACATTAACCAGGAACGAATATATATATTAAGAAACTAAACAAGTTCAATAATGAAGCCAACACAGAAAAACTGAAGGGGAAAATTCATATATATCTCATAATTTCATCAGCAAATGCTTACAAGAGTCACAATACTTAGCTTTGAACAAGTATGAAGATACCAACAGTCTGCAGACCTCTTGTAGCTCCCAAAAATCAGAACCCTTTTTCAGTCCCTTTGTCCCTCTTTTATAATTACAAATAAGTAGTTCTATCTCCCCTTCATTAGGACGAAATTGAAACTACTCAGCAGTTACATTAACTAACTAACTCAACTAATTGACTAAAAATAGCAAATCGGATTCCTGGCAAATATGGTGAATTTCTAGAAAATAGGTGTCAAAGACGCTTCCATATCTCTCAATTGGTGACACCTGTGTAAACACTGAGAGAGGTTTTTATAAATGGGTCCATGATGGACAAAAACCTCTCTTTTTTTTTAACAATTCATCTCCAATTGATCAGAATCCACCCCGAAAAATGAACACTAAGACAGGAAAATATTAAATATTTAAAATCCCTGAACAATAGGCTACAAATATTAAACTGAATCTTTCAAACCTTGATAGATGTTGCAGAAATGAGAGAGGTTTTTGTATATGAGTAAATTATGAACAAAAACCTCTTTTGGTTTTAAAACATTCCTCTCCCTTAGCTCGTGGTCATCATTTTACTTTGATGATCCAAAACAGGAAAAACTGAGCAGAATTCTCAGTAATTTTTGCATTTCAATGTCCTTTTTTCATTTGAAATTTCTTCTAGCATTGCTCTGCCCTACAACCTTCTTGACTGATATACTTGTTTTCAGAAGCAAAATAAATCTTCCCAGCAGGTGGAATGATTCATATAACCAAGGATTCAATGTTCTTCATCAAGCTTATGAATGAGATTTAACCATCAATGAGACTGTCATAAAAATAACAGACCACTGTTCATCTTCAAAATACACAATCAACCATAGTGTGCGAATGTTTTAGGTTACAAGCTATTGAAACTCCTCATTGCAGTACTAAGGAAACTAGGTATCATGTATAATATCCATTCAAATATGAGATTCTCCTTTAATACAAGCTGAGTTTAGTCACAGAAAACAGAACTTAGATCTTGAAACATTCAGACTTTCAGTGTAATTGAGGACTGTTACTGAATGTAGCTGTTTCAATGGCTTTCTACAGTTTCTTCCCCCTGTGTATCAATACCAACATTATTCTTCAAACCCCATTTTCCTCACAGTTCAGACTTTGCAAATGTGATATCAATCACTAGCTTCTTAGGCTAACTGGAGACTACCTGTGTAAGGGGTGAGCAAAACAAAACATTCTGCAATATATTCACATGATGCTTCCTGTAGCCTTAATATCGAAAATGACACTAGGTCTGCCAACAATCCTAGTTATTCAACTCATTAATTTGACTGTGTATAAGTATCAGATCTTTATGTGCAATTTAAGTGCTAAAACATACACAGTTTTCAACCCAGACTGTTTCGAACATCAACAAATGAACAGTTCAATATAGAGCTATTTTTCAGTCCTCCATTCAAGAAGTCTTGATCTATATCATCATCGCTAAAGCTACTGTCCAAAATGAAATTCTCAATTATGTCATCGCCTTGTTGAGAGTATCTGTCTTCTTTGGCTATTTGCAGTAACCCTGGATGATTCCATATCTTGGCTAAGGAATGGTATGTATTGAAGAAGCATTTCCTATGTGCCCTTTTTACAAATGCATTCTTGTCATTCTTCATAAACCCACATGAACTTCTAAAAATCTGATGTATAACTGCCACTTTTCTCTTCTTGTAAGCCTACCTTTTCCTTCCCTAGCTTTTCAAAAAGTGCAGCTGCAGAAGAAAATGCTGATGTGGGCTTGGAAAGTGCCCTCTTTGAGTCATACTGAGAGACTGATTGGAATGATTGACATTTAGATCTTGGAGAAACAGATGTTGGTACAAGGATAACAGCGAAAATTTGATGAGCTGTTATATGTGTTTGAACATCAGGGTGCAACATAGCCTGTAAAAGTTGATGGAAAAGAGCATCTGAAAAACCCCGCTGTACATATGACTGATCAGATACAGAGGCTATTATCTGAGCAAGAATGAACATTGCTCCAATTGTGGCCCTTGCTGTAACTGGCACAGCTGAGACCTTCTCCAATGTTGGCTGTTGAGCACACCCACATGAATCCATTACATCCTCACACATGTTTTACATGGAAATCCTAAGCTTGCTGCTTGGATGATCCGTGGCAGAGTTTGTTGCAAAGAAATAGTTGCAGAAGACTTCTCTGATGTGATGGATGATATAAGAGGCAGAATTTCATCAAGTACTTTATCAATGGTCACACAAGGAGGAGTGTTGACAACACACCAGAACTTCTCAAAATTATCTTGACAAACAACACAATCCATAAGTCCTTCTGCTCCAACATATTGTTGCAATACTAATGATAGACCTTAGAAAGAACTTTTTCTAAGGAAGGCTTTAAAAGCACAGTCAATGGGCCTGTTTTTAGAATCGCAGGACTTTATGTAATCAGAGTAATCTGGTGCAACCAAACAGGTCTCTGAACCTCTGAACACATTGCACTCCGTTGCATTGTGTTTTGCATATTCTTCACCAACGTCTTTCAACACACCTTCTTTGACCATAATGGCAAAAGGGCAATGTTTTCCACTAATTTCTGAAAACTTTCTGATTGAATAACATGCACCAAATCTGGCAAGGGCAGGCCACTGCTTTCCAACTGTGATATCCATGTCCATACGGTGACAAATCCCAGCATAAACTTCAATGAATTCCTATGCAAACTACCCGCCATTGCTGCTCCTTGTAAGTAGAATATGGACTCGAGTTAAATAATCAAAGAGTGGAGGTAAAAGTTGTGAGGCATAATATTTGCACCGAGAAGGGCCACAGCTGTGTAAAGGCTTTCGGGCTTTACACTTGGAATCATTCCATTCACTATAGAGCCAGCATTAGAGTCTGTGGATAAAGAACCGACTGCAAAGAATTGAAGCACCAATCCTGTTATGCTTATAGATAATACTTCAGTACAATGCTTTCCCAGGAGTGGTAAAACGAGCAAAAATAAAAGTGCATTAACTGTGCTCAGGAACACACACAGAAACATATCCAGCTCCATAATATTTAATTTAGAACATCTTCCCCGAAAATCTTGCCTTATTTCGCTCACTATCATCATTTTCCATAAATTTGCATCCAGTTGCCAGAACGGTTGCCAGAATCTCCCTCACATGAGACTGACGCCTGTTTAGATGAAAAAAAACTTGGCAAAACATATATCAAATGTAACCAATGATTTATTTAACATTTCCCGTGCGAAATCCCCAAAAAAACGGACTAAAAAATGACCATTCTGGCAAAAAACGATTTTCCGGTAGCGCGCCTTTGTTAATTTTTTTCTCCAGCGCTACAAGAATAATTCTAGTGCTATTTTCTCACGGTTTTTCTGCTTTTAGGCATTTTGTGTGAAGTTTAAAAGTTGCTTGAGTAGTAATCATGCATTATTAAGCTCAGAATAATCTTTTGTGAATCCATGATTTGATATAATGACTTTAAAAATCCTTCAACAAAAACCAAACCTATGGCTTTAACTTGAAAATTTCAAAAACAAGCTTAAAATTTCATAAAAACACTAAAAAAAAAATTCCTACAAGAGAGAAAAATCAAAATAAAGTAAAGCAAATCAAATAAAAATTGAAGAAACAAATTACTGACTTAACATCTGGCTCCAGCTGCGGGATGAAGTCCTCCCTGCGAGGCTTCAAGAACCTGTAGACCAGTGCCTTCTGTAACCAAAACTGCTTGCTTTTCTGTAAAACATCCATTGGGATATGGAGTCTTTATTCAATCCTTCAAACACTGATATATACAATGAAAATCACCTCTCTCTCTCTGAGGAACCTTCCATCTACTGAATCAAATCGAAATCCCATTTCCAATGTAACCAAGAAAGAATTTGATCAACCCACCAAAACTTGTTTGCAACTCCAAATATATATATAATCAGAAATATTGGAAAACATGAAGAGCAGAGATTTAACAACTTATACCCACTTTCATCAAATAGTGTCTCTGAAATAACAGATTTATAACTTGGTATTGACTCTAAATAATATGCTATTGGATCATAAAAATTTCCATGAGTTACCTCTTCCTGCTCTGGCTGTCCATAAGAATATTTTGTTCCATGAATATCAATCAGGCATTGGTGATAAAAGACATCAGGATCAGCTTGAATTTGCTCTGTAAAATTTTGAATAGTATCATCAACAATGTCAACACCTTGAACCTCATTTTCCGCACTGTCTTCAAATGAGTGACTATTAGGCATTGGCTTTTGCTGTTCAAAGATAATAGACTGAATGCATTCTTGAATCTGCTGATCAGATTGTAACATATCACACACCTCATAGATTTCTAGGTCTTTCTTTTCAATTTCATCATCATATTTATTAAAAATTAGACCATCTTCATAAGGATTTTGAACAACAGATTTATCATAACCATAAACGTAAGCAACTTCTGAAAAATTTTGAACAGCCTGGCCTTCGTCAAATTTAGTATCAAAACCAAAAGGAATAGAGTCTAATTCATCATAGAATCCTTGAATTGGAACCCTAATCTCTTCATCATAGCAAGGAGTATTCTGAGAAATTTCGAATGATGATGCTAAAGGTTCATCTTCTCCTTCAATACAAAGCTGATCTTTAACACAACACTGATTTTCAAAAGTTTGTTGAACTAGAGATTGATCTTCAAAAGGATTAGCATTCAAACTGCTATAAAGGCTGTTGAAATCGTTATCAGAATGTTTCAAACCATCTTTACTGATTTCATCACTTAGAAAATCCTCAAACTGTCCTAAAACAACAACCTGGTTATCACAATGATCATAGCATTCTTCCTTGACAGCAGTATCTAAAAATGTTACCTTCTCATCTTCAACAAATTCTGAAACTTCAACTTCTTTATGACATGTTTTGAACTCTTGATTGTACTCATCATCATGGTTCTTTAAATCAGAAATTGTATGATAAATATCATCCTGCTCACAACAATATTTTAAAAAGAGTTTAGCTGGGTACAGATACTTACAACGCTTCCGAAAGCATGTGTGGAATTCTTTTAGTGAAGAGATGTTAGCAGCGGGAAGAGAAAAATACCAATCTCGTGCATCTTTTTCAAGTGAATACATGAACATTTTCATGAGCACATCTTCATGCTGGATATTTAACTGGACCATGCATTGATGAAATTTGATGAGGTGATCTGATGGATTATCCTCTTTGTTTTCTCTAAACTGTGGAAGACAATCTCCCCAAACATCCATAATAGGTACTGAATTTGGAAAACCTGGAATATCAGAAAAATTTAAAGGTGCAAACCTTCGAGCCACAATAGCTTCCATGGACATTGGCCCGTGCATTTTGAAATAGTGGAGTCGCCAATCAATTTGTCAAGAGAGATTTAGTTTCTTCTTCTCAGAAAGAAAAAAAATGTTTTAACAGTAGTTCAAATTAATTAGGGCTGCATAAAGCCGGGGATGACTGAAATCTTCAAATTCTTCCAACTCCTCTAGTAGCCACTGTGTCAAACTTGGTGAAAATAGCCTTTAAAAAGTGCTGGTTTAAGTCCACTTATTAAACCTATAAAATAGATGAGTATCCCAGGGAAGATATGCTTCAGCTTCATCCCCGGCAACGGCGCCAAAGATGTTTCTGCCAGAAATTGTTTCTAATGCCAGAGAAACAAGCCAACACACACTCAAGATAAAATTCAATAAAACAGATAAGGTTTAGGGTTTCTGTAATGTTTTAATGGTTGTAAGCTTTAGGAACTATCAGGGAATACATTAAGAAGCCAAAAAACAACTAAATCATAAACAAAAGATGATAAATATGCATGATATATCCAACAAAATTCAACAGGAAACTATGCTGAGGTTCATACATAATAGACAAGCATTACCGACAAATACACATTAACCAGCAATGAATATATCTATTAAGAAATTAAACAAGTTCAATAATGAAACCAACATAGAAAAACTGAAGGGGAAAAGTCATATATATCTCATAATTTCATCAGCAAATGCTTACAAGAGTCACAATACTTAGCTCTGAACAAGTCTGAAGATACAAACAGTCTGCAGACCTCCTGTAGCTCCCAAAAATCAGAACCCTTTTTCAGTCCCTTTGTCCATCTTTTATAATTACAAAGAAGTAGTTCTATCTCCCCTTCATTAGGTTGAAATTTAAACTACTCAATAGTTACATTAACTAACTAACTCAACTAATTGACTAAAAATAGCAAATCGGATTCCTGGCAAAATATGGCGAATTTCTAGAAAATAGGTGTCAAAGAAGCTTCCATATCTCTCAATTAGTGACACCTGTGTAAAAATTGAGAGAGGTTTTTATAAATGGGTCCGTTATGGACAAAAATCTCCCTTGGTTTTTAAAAATTCATCTCCAATTGATCAAAATCTTCCCCGCAAAATGAACACTAAAACAGAAAAATATTAAATATTTAAAATCCCTGAAACATAGGCTGCAAAGATTAAACTGAATATTTCAAACCTTGATAGATATTGCAAAAATGAGAGAGGTTTTTGTAGATGATTATCTTATAAACAAAAACCTCTTTTTTGTTTCAAAAATTCCTCTCCCTTAGCTCGTAGTCAGCATTTTACTTCGATGACCCAAAACAGGAAAAACTGAGCAGAATTCTCAGTAATTTTTGCATTTCAATGTCCTTTTTTCATTTGAAATTTCTTCTAGCATTGCTCTTCCCTACAACCTTCTTGACTGATATACTTGTTTTTAGAAGCAAAATAAATCTTCCCAGCAGGTGGAATGATTCATATCACCAAGGATTCAATGTTCTTCATCAAGCTTATGAATGAGATTTAACCATCAATGAGACTGTCATAAAAATAACAGACCATTGTTCATCTTCAAAATACACAATCAACCATAGTTTCTGAATGTTTTAGGTTACAAGCTGTTGAAACTCCTCATTGCAGTACTAAGGAAACTAGGTATCATGTATAATATCCATTCAAATATGAGATTCTCCTTTAATACAAGCTAAGTTTAGTCACAGAAAACAGAACTTAGATATTGAAACATTCAGACTTTCAGTGTAACTGAGGACTGTTACTAAATGTAGCTGTTTCAATGGATTTCTACAGTTTCTTCCCCCTGTGTATCAATACAAACATTATTCTTCAAACCCCATTTTCCTCACAGTTCAGACTTTGCAAATGTGATATCAATCACTGGCTTCTTAGGCTAACTAGAGAATACTTGTGTAAGGGGTGAGCAAAACAAAACATTCTGCAATATATTCACATGATGCTTCCTCTAGCCTTAATATCAAAAATGACACTAGGTCTTCCAACAATCCTAGTTATTCAACTCATTAATCTGACTGTGTATAAGTATCAGATCTTTATGTGCAATTTAAGTGCTAAAACATACACAGTTTTCAACCCAGACTGTTTTGAACTTCAACAAATGAACAGTTCAATATAGAGCTATTTTTCAGTCCTCCATTCAAGAAGTCTTGATCTGTATCATCATCACTGAAGCTACTGTCCAAAATGAAATTCTCAATTATGTCATCACCTTGTTGAGAGTATCTGTCTTCTTTGGATATTTGCAGTAACCCTGGATGATTCCATATCTTGGCTAAGGAATGGTATGTATTGAAGAAGCATTTCCTATGTGCCCCTTTTACAAATGCATTCTTGTCATTCTTCATAAACCCATGAACTTCTAAGAATATGATGTATAACTGCCACTTTTCTCTTCATGTAAGCCTACCTTTTCCTTCCCTAGCTTTTCAAAAAGTGCAGTTGCAGAAGGAAATGCTGATGTGGGCTTGGAAAGTGCCCTCTTTGAGTCATACTGAGAGACTGATTGGAATGATTGACATTCAGATCTTGGAGAAACAGATGTTGGTACAAGGATAACAGCAAAAATTTGATGAGCTGTTATATGTGTTTGAACATCAGGTTGCAACATAGCCTGTAAAAGTTGATGGAAAAGAGCATCTGAAAAACCCCGCTGTACATATGACTGATCAGATACAGAGGCTATTATCTGAGCAAGAATGAACATTGCTCCAATTGTGGCCCTTGCTGTAACTGGCACAGCTGAGACGTTCTCCAATGTTGGCTGTTGAGCACACCCACATGAATCCATTACATCCTCGCACATTTTTTACAAGGAAATCCTAAGCTTGCTGCTTGGATGATGCGTGGCAGAGTTTGTTGCAAAGAAATAGTTGCAGAAGACTTCTTTGATGTGATGGATGATATAAGAGGCAGAATTTCATCAAGTACTTTATCAATGGTCCCACAGGGAGGAGTGTTGACAGCACACCAGAACTTCTCAAAATTATCTTGACAAACAGCACAATCCATAAGTCCTTCTGCTCCAACATATTGTTGCAATACTAATGATAGACCTTAGAAAGAACTTTTTGTAAGGAAGACTTTAAAACCACAGTCAATGGGCCTGTTTTTAGAATCGCGTGACTTTATGTAATCAGAGTAATCTGGTACAACCAAACAGGTCTCTGAACCTCTGAACACATTGCACTCTATTGCATTGTGTTTTGCATATTCTTCACCAACGTCTTTCAGCACACCTTCTTTGACCATAATGGCAAAAGGGCAACGTTTTCCACTGATTTCTGAAAACTTTCTGATTGAATAACATGCACCGAATCCGGCAAGGGTAGGCCACTGCTTTCCAACTGTGATATCCATGTCCATACGGTGACAAATCCGAGCATAAACTTCAATGAATTCCTATGCAAACTACCCGCCATTGCTTCTCCTTGTAAGTAGAATATGGACTCGAGTTAAATAATCAAAGAGTGGAGGTAAAAGTTGTGAGGCATAATATTTGCACCGAGAAGGGCCACAGCTGTGTAAAGGATTTCACGCTTTACTCTTGGAATCATTCCATTCACTATAGAGCCAGCATTAGAGTCTGTGGATAAAGAACCGACTGCAAAGAATTGAAGCACCAATCCTGTTATGCTTATAGATAATACTTCAGCACAGTGCTTTCCCAGGAGTGGTAAAACGAGCAAAAATAAAAGTGCATTAACTGTGCTCAGGAACACACACAGAAACATATCCAGCTCCATAATATTTAATTTAGAACATCTTCCCCAAAAATCTTGCCTTATTTCGCTCACTATCATCATTTTCCATAAATTTGCATCCAGTTGCTAGAACAGTTGCCAGAATCTCCCTCACATGAGACTGACGCCTGTTTACATGAAAAAAAACTTGGCAAAACATATATCAAATGTGACCAATGATTTATTTAACATTTCCCCAGCGAAATCCCCAAAAAAACGGACTGAAAAATGACCATTCTGGCAAAAAACGATTTTCCGGTAGCGCGCCTTTGTTAATTTTTTGCTCCAGCACTACAAGAATAATTCTAGTGCTATTTTCTCACGGTTTTTCAGCTTTTGGGCATTTTGTGTGAATTTTAAAAGTTGCTTGAGTAGTGATCATGCATTATTAAGCTCAGAATAATCTTTTGTGAATCCATGATTTGATATAATGACTTTAAAAATCCTTCAACAAAAAACAAACCTATGGCTTAAAATTGAAAATTTCAAAAACAAGATTAAAATTTCATAAAAACACTAAAAAAAAAATTTCCTACAGGAGAGAAAAATCAAAATAAAGTAAAGCAAATCAAATAAAAATTGAAGAAACAAATTACTGACTTAACATATGGCTCCAGCTGCGGGATGAAGTCCTCCCTGCGAGGCTTCAAGAACCTGTAGACCAGTGCCTTCTGTAACCAAAACTGCTTGCTTTTCTGTAAAACATCCATTGGGCTATGGAGTCTTTATTCAATCCTTCAAACACTAATATATACAATGAAAATCAACTCTCCTCTCTGAGGAACCTTCCATCTACTGAATCAAATCGAAAGCCCATTTCCAATGTAACCAAGAAAGAATTTGATCAACCCACCAAAACTTGTTTGCAACTCCAAATATATATATAATCAGAAATATTGGAAAACATGAAGAGTAGAGATTTAACAACTTATACCCACTTTCATCAAATAGTGTCTCTGAAATAACAGATTTATAACTTGGTATTGACTCTAAATAATCTACTATTGGATCATAAAAATTTCTATGAGTTACCTCTTCCTACTCTGGCTGTCCATAAGAATATTTTGTTCCATGAATATCAATTAGGCATTGGTGATAAAAGACATCAGAATCAGTTTGAATTTGCTCTGTAAAATTTTGAATAGTATCATCAACAATGTCAACACCTTCAACCTCCTTTTCCGCATTGTCTTCAAATGAGTGACTATTAGGCATTGGCTTTTGCTGTTCAAAGATAATAGACTGAATGCATTCTTGAATCTGCTGATCAGATTGTAACATATCACACACCTCATAGATTTCTGGGTCTTTCTTTTCAATTTCATCATCATATTTATTAAAAATTAGACCATCTTCATAAGGATTTTGAACAACAGATTTATCATAACCATAAACGTAAGCAACTTCTGAAAAATTTTGAACAGCCTGGCCTTCGTCAAATTTAGTATCAAAACCAAAAGGAATAGAGTCTAATTCATCACAGAATCCTTGAATTGGAACCCTAATCTCTTCATCATAGGAAGGAGTATTCTGAGAAATTTCGAATGATGATGCTAAAGGTTCATCTTTTCCTTCAATACAAAGCTGATCTTTAACACAACACTGATTTTCAAAAGTTTTTTGAACTAGATATTGATCTTCAAAAGGATTAGCATTCAAGCTGCTATAAAGGCTGTTGAAATCGTTATGAGAATGTTTCAAACCATCTTTACTGATTTCATCACTTGGACAATCCTCAAACTGTCCTAAAACAACAACCTGGTTATCACAATGATCATAGCATTCTTCCTTGACATCAGTATCTAAAAATGTTCTCATCTTCAACAAATTCTGAAACTTCAACTTCTTTATGACATGTTTTGAACTCTTGATTGTACTCATCATCATGGTTCTTTAAATCAGAAATTGTATGATAAACATCAGCCTGCTCACAACAATCTTTTAAAAAGAGTTTAGCTGGGTACAGATACTTACAATGCTTCCGAAAGCATGTGTGGAATTCTTTTAGTGAAGAGATGTTAGTAGCGGGAAGAGAAAAATACCAATCTCGTGCATCTTTTTCAAGTGAATACATGAACATTTTCATGAGCACATCTTCATGCTGGATATTTAAATGGACCATGCATTGATGAAATTTGATGAGGTGATCTGATGGATTATCCTCTTTGTTTTCTCTAAACCGTGGAAGACAATCTCCCCAAACATCCATAATAGGTACTGAATTTGGAAAACCTGGAATATCAGAAAAATTTAAAGGTGCAAACCTTCGAGGCACAATAGCTTCCATGGACATTGGCCCGTGCATTTTGAAATAGTGGAGTCACCAATCAATTTGTCAAGAGAGATTTAGTTTCTTCTTATCATAAAGAAAAAAAAGTTTTTAACAGTAGTTCAAATTAATTAGGGCTGCATAAAGCTGGGGATGACTGAAATCTTCAAATTCTTCCAACTCCTCTAGTAGCCACTATGTCAAACTTGGTGAAAATAGCCTTTAAAAAGTGCTGGTTTAAGTCCACCTCTTAAACCAGTAAAATAGATGAGTATCCCAGGGAAGGTATGCTTCATCTTGTCCCCGGCAACAGCGCCAAAATTGTTTCTGCCAGAAATTGTTTCTAAGGCCAAAGAAACAAGCCAACACACACTCAAGATAAAATTCAATAAAACAGATAAGGTTTAGGGTTTCTGTAATTTTTTAATGGTTGTAAGCTTTAAGAACTATCAGCGAATACATTCAGAAGCCAAATAACAACTAAATCATAAACAAAAGATGATAAATATGCATCATATATCCAACAAGATTCAACAGGAAACTATGCTGAGGTTCATACATAATAGACAAGCATTACCAGCAAATACACATTAACCAGCAATGAATATATCTATTAAGAAATTAAACAAGTTCAATAATGAAACCAACACAGAAAAACTGAAGGGGAAAAGTCATATATATCTCATAATTTCCTCAGCAAATGCTTACAAGAGTCACAATACTTAGCTCTGAACATGTCTGAAGATACAAACAGTCTGCAGACCTCCTGTAGCTCCCAAAAATCAGAACCCTTTTTCAGTCCCTTTGTCCCTCTTTTATAATTACAAAGAAGTAGTTCTATCTCCCCTTCATTAGGTCGAAATTGAAACTACTCAACAGTTACATTAACTAACTAACTCAACTAATTGACTAAAAATAGCAAATCGGATTCCTGGAAAATATGGCGAATTTCTGGAAAATAGGTGTCAAAGAAGCTTCTGTATCTCTCAATTAGTGACACCTGTATAAAACTTGAGAGAGGTTTTTATAAATGGGTCCGTTATGGACAAAAATGTCCCTTGGTTTTTAAAAATTCATCTCCAATTGATCAGAATCTGCCCCGCAAAATGAACACTAAAACAGAAAAATATTAAATATTTAAAATCCCTGAAAAATAGGCTGCAAAGATTAAACTGAATATTTCAAACCTTGACAGATGTTGCCAAAATGAGAGAGGTTTTTGTATATGAGTATCTTATGAACACAAAAATCTTTTTGTTTTCAAAAATTCCTCTCTCTTAGCTCTTGGTAGGCATTTTACTTAGATGACCCAAAACAGGAAAAACTGAGCAGAATTCTCAGTAATTTTTGCATTTCAATGTCCTTTTTTCATTTGAAATTTCTTCTAGCATTGCTTTTCCCTACAACCTTCTTGACTGATATACTTGTTTTTAGAAGCAAAATAAATCTTCCCAGCAGGTGGAATGATTCAGATCACCAAGGATTCAATGTTCTTCATCAAGCTTATGAATGAGATTTAACCATCAATGAGACTGTCATAAAAATAATAGACCATTGTTCATCTTCAAAATACACAATCAACCATAGTGTCTGAATGTTTTAGGTTACAAGCTGTTGAAACTCCTCATTGCAGTACTAAGGAAACTAGGTATCATGTATAATATCCATTCAAATATGAGATTCTCCTTTAATACAAGCTAAGTTTAGTCACAAAAAACATAACTTAGATCTTGAAACTTTCAGACTTTCATTGTAACTGAGGACTGTTACTGAATGTAGCTGTTTCAATGGATTTCTATAGTTTCTTCCCCCTGTGTATCAATACCAACATTATTCTTCAAACCCCATTTTCCTCATAGTTCAGACTTTGCAAATGTGATATCAATCACTGGCTTCTTAGGCTAACTAGAGAATACTTGTGTAAGGGGTGAGCAAAACAAAACATTCTGCAATATATTCACATGATGCTTCCTGTAGCCTTAATATCAAAAATGACACTAGGTCTGCCAACAATCCTAGTTATTCAACTCATTAATCTGACTGTGTATAAGTATCAGATATTTATGTGCAATTTAAGTGCTAAAACATACACAGTTTTCAACCCAGACTGTTTTGAACTTCAACAAATGAACAGTTCAATATAGAGCTATTTTTCAGTCCTCCATTCAAGAAGTATTGATCTATATCATCATCACCGAAGCTACTGTCCAAAATGAAATTCTCAATTATGTCATCACCTTGTTGAGAGTATCTGTCTTCTATGGCTATTTGCAGTAACCCTGGATGATTCCATATCTTGGCTAAGGAATGGTATGTATTGAAGAAGCATTTCCTATGTGCCCCTTTTACAAATGCATTCTTGTCATTCTTCATAAACCCATGAACTTCTAAGAATCTGATGTATAACTGCCACTTTTCTCTTCTTGTAAGCCTACCTTTTCCTTCCCTAGCTTTTCAAAAAGTGCAGCTGCAGAAGAAAATGCTGATGTGGGCTTGGAAAGTGCCCTCTTTGAGTCATACTAAGAGACTGATTAGAATGATTGACATTCAGATCTTAGAGAAACAGATGTTGGTACAAGGATAACAGCAAAAATTTGATGAGTTGTTATATGTGTTTGAACATCAGGGTGCAACATAGCCTGTAAAAGATGATGGAAAAGAGCATCTGAAAAACCCCGCTGTACATATGACTTATCAGATACAAAGGCTATTATCTGAGCAAGAATGAACATTGCTCCAATTGTGGCCCTTGCTGTAACTGGCACAGCTGAGACCTTCTCCAATGTTGGCTGTTGAGCACACCCACATGAATCCATTACATCCTCGCACATTTTTTACAAGGAAATCCTAAGCTTGCTGCTTGGATGATGCGTGGTAGAGTTTGTTACAAAGAAATAGTTGCAGAAGACTTCTCTGATGTGATGGATGATATAAGAGGCAGAATTTCATCAAGTACTTTATCAATGGTCCCACAGGGAGGAGTGTTGATAGCACACCAGAACTTCTCAAAATTATCTTGACAAACAGCACAATCCATAAGTCCTTCTGCTCCAACATATTGTTGCAATACTAATGATAGACCTTAGAAAGAACTTTTTGTAAGGAAGGCTTTAAAACCACAGTCAATGGGCCTGTTTTTAGAATCGCAGGACTTTATGTAATCAGAGTAAACTGGTGCAACCAAACAGGTCTCTAAACCTCTGAACACATTGCACTCTGTTGCATTGTGTTTTGCATATTCTTCACCAACGTCTTTCAGCACACCTTCTTTGACCATAATGGCAAAAGGGAAATGCTTTCCACGAATTTCTGAAAACTTTCTGATTGAATAACATGCACCGAATCTGGCAAGGGCAGGCCAGTGCTTTCCAACTATGATATCCATGTCCATACGGTGACAAATCCCAGCATAAACTTCAATGAATTCCTATGCAAACTGCCCGCCATTGCTGCTCCTTTTAAGTAGAATATGGACTCGAATTAAATAATCAAAGAGTGGAGGTAAAAGTTGTGAGGCATAATATTTGCACCGAGAAGGGCCACAGCTGTGTAAATGCTTTCACGCTTTACTCTTGGAATCATTCCATTCACTATAGAGCCAGGATTAGAGTCTATGGATAAAGAACCGAGTGCAAAGAATAGAAGCACCAATCCTGTTATGCTTATAGATAATACTTCAGCACAGTGCTTTCCCAGGAGTGGTAAAACGACCAAAAATAAAAGTGCATTAACTGTGCTTAGGAACACACACAGAAGCATATCCAGCTCCATAATATTTAATTTAGAACATCTTCCCTGAAAATCTTGCCTTATTTCGCTCACTATCATCATTTTCCATAAATTTGCATCCAGTTGCCAAAACGGTTGCCAAAATCTCCCTCACATGAGACTGACGCTTGTTTACATGAAAAAAAACTTAGCAAAACATATATCAAATGTGACCAATGATTTATTTAACATTTCCCCAGCGAAATCCACAAAAAAACGGACTGAAAAATGACCATTCTGGCAAAAAACGATTTTCCGGTAGCGCGCCTTTGTTAATTTTTTGCTCCAGCGCTACAAGAATAATTCTAGTGCTATTTTCTCGCAGTTTTTCAGCTTTTAGGAATTTTGTGTGAAGTTTAAAATTTGCTTGATTAGTGATCATGCAGTATTAAGCTCAGAATAATCTTTTGTGAATCCATGATTTGATATAATGACTTTAAAAATCCTTCAACAAAAAACAAACTTATGGCTTAAAATTGAAAATTTCAAAAACAAGCTTAAAATTTCATAAAAACACTAAATTTTTTTTTTCATACAAGAGAGAAAAATCAAAATAAAGTAAAGCAAATCAAATAAAAATTGAAGAAACAAATTACTGACTTAACACAGTGGAGGGAAGCTCCCAGAACATGAATCCCTAGTTTACCTTTTTATTTTAGAGAAATGCCTGAAACTGTTTCAGCGGTGTATCCAAAAGTAATGCTCCTATGTGTCTAAAATTTTGTAATGAGGTAGCCGCATCTGTCCTTGTTCCAACACCATAAGTTTCATCAGAATTGGTTTCACCAATTGGGACTTATGATGGTTTTCCCAAGGTGACCTGTTTCAGGACTGTTCCAAATAGCGAAGTTGTACGAACTTCCACGTGTCAATGTTTCACCTTCGGGGTCTAAAAATTCTACCACATAAAGTATATTCTGTGCCTTATGTGGAAAATCTTCAAAATTTTCATTTGGACCATTTTACCGTGAGATATATCAATTCTCCTTAGGTTTCCTGTTTAGGGATGAATCCTAGAAGAGGTTGGAACCCTAACTTGGAGGCATCATATCTCCTAGAATATAGAAAATATGAGGCTGAAACTTGGACATACTCTACATAAAGATTTTTTGCTTCGACCTGTGAAAGTGTTGGCCCTTGAGACTTCTGCAATCCCGAGATATAACGAATTTACCAAAACTTATCAGTTTTAGTATTTATGGTTTTTCCAACCTGGGGTCAAAATAGGGTTTGACTTTCCTGAAGTTACACCCAACCAAAAATATCGACCCAGGTCTCTAAAATTTGATTTTGATGAGGAGAAAAATCCAATGCTGGGCTGACTCAAAAATTATTCTTCTATAAAAATCCCTAATTTCCCACACCAAAAACTAAAAATGCCCAAAATTGAATTCCGCTTCGACAGAAAGATGTGCCCTTCAATGGAGAGTCAACTTAGCATACTTTTGTTGATGGATTGTGGAGAGAGACCCCAAAAGTAAGAAGCCCTAGCTTCTGCAGCTCCATAATGTCTTCTTCTCAGGTTAGCTCTGATACCATGTTATATTTTTATCATTTAAGCAATATGATCTTAGGATCTTATTTGAGAAAATAACATGCACAACAATAAAAAAAAGAGATAAGAGGCACAAATAATTTTCCTCGGGGAAACCATAAAGGAAAAAACCCCGCAACTTCCTCATAGAGATAATGATCACCAATGGTAGTAGTAAAACCCGAAAACATAAAGATGATCTCCAACAGCTTGCTTTCTCTCTCTCACTTGAGAGAGCTTCTCCTCTCTCACTCATGCGCCCCAATGAGTGAGTGTGTGTGTGATAAATAGAGAAGCTCACTCTCTATTTTTTTATTCTTTCATTCACTTAAAGTCCACTCCAACAAGTCGGCCCCACTTAACAATTACTTACCAGGGCTGACATCTCTATGAGAGTCTAATAACCCTAGTGCCCCTAAACTATGGGGACTTTGCCCCTCTGATCAACAAGGAGGGTTAACCTTAACAAAATAGTGGGGACTATTACCCTGACTTACAATAACTCACCTAGGGTCAACTTCTCTAGGATATTCTAATAACCCTAGGGCCCCACAACTGCGGGCGCTTTAACCCTTGATCAATAAGGATGGTTACCCTCTATGACTTTGCATGACTTGTTTACATTATTGATTCTCTCGATAGGAACATCGAGGCATGACATGAATCAAGTACATTACAGACACTTCCTGGAATAAACATCGAGGTACAATACATAAGATATACAAGTGAATACATTCTAAAGTTCAAATACATCAACAAAAAAAACAAAAACAAAATAGTGAATAGTTTGTTTTGTTCACAACCCACCCGCGAGCGCAAAGAGGCAAAAACAATCCCCAAGGAGGCGAAAACGACCTCCAAGGATCCCAACGAGGCTAAAATGACACCCATGATGTTGGAGTAAGGTAGATGGAGTAGGAATGCCATTTTTTTGTTTATTTTGATGTTTTTTTATTGGTTTTCAAATAAAATAGAAAATTTAAAAAAAATGAAAATGAATTTAAATGGGAAATTTTTTATATCGCAGGTACAAATTACCTAAACATAATGACAAATACCAATGAACCATCCCAAGAAAGGAATGAAACAAACCAATTAGATGACCCAAACCTTGAATTAAATGAAGAAAACCATGAAGATGAATTACATGGAGATTTAAACCAATTAAGAATTTTGAGTGATGAATTGAAGAACAACAGGGAACCCTCTCGAGTTTCCCTCTCCACATCACGATAAAAAATAATTTAGTCAATAAGCATTTCCCACAGTGACATAACCAATTTGAGCGAATATAGGTCTCGAATGAGAGAAAATTATGGCACTAGTATATCCAAAGAGGATATAAAAAATGTGAATATCCCAAAATCGCAACTGTGGAGCAAATTTACAGATACGAGAACAGGACAACCTCTAGATATGAGGAAGAGGCGAATCTGCATGTACTGGTGTAATTACCATCCATGGAGAGGAAAATGGAGGAAGAGATGGTTCATGGTTTTTGACAAGCCTCCATGCAACAATGTCGAGGTCCCACGGTATTTTCTTAGGAAACTATGGGCTGATTTTGTGTTAGGGTTCGATTTTAACTACTTCGACATCAGTGAGTTCCAGGGCGTTGGTTTTGGCTCAGCCCAAGATCGACCTCATGCTAATCGGAACCCACTCAGAGGACCTCCTGCACCTAGGAGAGATCCAAACCTACTTCCTCAACCTCCTGGGTTACGTAGCGGGCTATATGAGATCCATCAGTATGTTATACATGCCAAACGGTACCTTCTCAGGCATACCACATTTGTGGCTATATCCTCACAGAGCAAGCAAGACTACCCCGAGAGACACACTTCTGCACGGTCTACTGGTGGTAGGCGAGGGAGAGAAACTACAGGTGGTAGCCAGGATGATCCATCCAGCTCAATGGGACCAATGCCACATCATTGTTCTCATTATGGGCATCCATGCCATGTTCTCATGTAGGAGCATGCCACAGAGAGATACCTACACCAGGTTAGTTATTATTTTATTTAATGTTCAAGTATTGGTGATACGTTATGCAATCTCATAATTTCTAATAAATTTAAATTAGAATCAGATGTTGATGACTTGATTTGCTTTAATGTACAACTATTCAGTGCTGAGTCTCCAACACCTAGGTGGGAGGACGTTGGTTCCTGCAACCTAGATGGAGCCATGGAAGTTGTAGAGGACATCATGACACCATACACACAGGTATTTTTCTTTCAATAATTAAATTTAATGTTAGTAGTTAATCTTGTCTTCCAATGTAGTTAATATTTCGTAATTGAATCTAAATATTTTTGTGCAAATGAACATGTGTCCGCAGGAGTGAGTGACCACCCATCCCCGGTGGGGATCAGTAGACCCCATCATGAGTAGGTATCTTGTAATAAAGTATAAATTTAATTTCAGTTTTGATGGCTTAGATCTGTATAGCTATATTTTTTATGTACTAATATACGAGGCCATGAATTTGTATGTAGGTTTGAGTACATAGGCACCTCAGTGTCACCATCTCTCAATCAAATTCCTTTTTCCCACCATATATGCCAGGTGTAGCCCTTGGCATACATATCCCTTTCCCTGCATCCCTCCCCACCCCGTTCCATCCATCCCTTGCCTCCCATCCACCACCACACTTCCATCCAACTCCCCCTTCTTTGTCACAGCATTCGCTCACTCCCCTCCTCCCCACCCATCCACTGCCTCCCTTGCAATTTCCCATGTTTCCACCCTCCTCCCTCTGACCACGATACACCATCCATCCACATTCACCCATCCCTCCATCCCATCCCACACCTCAACCCCCTCCCCCATATTCCCCCACCACCCTCGTTTCCTCTTCCAGGGTGGCCCATTCCTTTCTACAGCCAGTTGGGGTTTATAGTCGTAGATCACCACTTCGCCCACTATAGTACATTCCCTCTCCCACCATGCCCTGTATTTTTGTAGCCAACGTTTATGTGGCTACATCCTCAGCTGTTCCTTCCACCCTAACATCAGAGCAGGTTGTCCAGCCCACTACTCCACCTGCTACCCCTAAGGACCACCTGATTGCTCCAGCCCCCAGGACCAGCTTGTTGTGTTCATGATGAGATTCATTAGTTTATTAAAATATCATGTAATATTAACTAAAATTAACATAGGCATTAAATTGTATGAGTTATCTTATTGTTTAAATGTTGTAGGGTGGCATTGCCAAGAGACTTAGATCATAGATGAGGGTATCCCGCTCACCACTTACGGTCTTGTCTGAGGTGAGATATTTAAGATTTGAAAATGTAATTTTGATTTTTAAATTATGTTTTATGCTTGTATAATTTCCTGTTGGAGTTTACATTTGATTGTTGTCGTTTCCGAGCCTAAGGGGAGGTGGTCGAAGCGGCCAGAAGAACTGATCTTCCTCTAGCTCGAAGAAGAGGAAGATCGATTTTGGAGGTGCACATGGGAGATCCGAAGGTGGGAAGGAGGATTGAGAGGCCCTCCTATGTACACTATCCATTATATGGAATTTTGGAATGAGGTTCCATATTTTTTATAGTGCACGAGTTGCCATATTTTGTATAGGGAACGAGTTACCATATTTTGTATACGACAGGAGTTTCCATTGTATAAACATTGGGAACAATGTTCAATTTTTCACTACTACTATATAAGATTGGAAATTTGTTTATATTAATATATCATTTTGTACTTTTTTATATTAATTTTCCTTTTATTACATATTTGCATACATTATGTCGATTGTAGTAGTAGTTTACAGTTGATGCGCTTACAATGCTTATTGTTGACGAAGCAATACTGTCTGTATGTTCAGAATAAAATGCATAAAAAATTTAACAATGTATGATCTTCTCTTACCATTTGATTGAGTAACCTAGGGTTTATAATCAATGATGAAACCCTTAACTTAGGAGGGAAACCCTAACAGCAACCCTACCTAACCATCTCTTGTGGCCTCTCATAAAGTACCTTTTTGTTTGTATATTAGCATGCCTAGGATTGTAGTAATATGTCACATATTCTTTATAGACTAATCAAATGAAATACTTCAAAGCTTAAGCATGGATTACTTCACATAAGCTAGGGTTAGAGCTTCATGAGCACTCATTTTATAAACCATAGTGAAATAAGTAAAACATAGCTCATCTTCCACAACTCATACATTAAAAAATTATGGAAGAAAGAGGCTCTATAATATCTCTGACAGTAATATCCATTTGGACAGCCCTAGAACGCCACTAACTCATTCGAAGCTACTGTAGCAAGGATTTATCCCTTGCTATAGGGTAGGAACGACTACCTTCCATCTATAGGATAGAAGGGCAGGTTCCTTTTGGTGAAATGCAGTAAAAATAGACAGAAAGTGAAGCATAACTGAAATAAAAGAAATGGACGGAAACCCAACTACAAACATTGTTAGGGTTTAGCTCCAGCAACCTGCAAACAAATGTTAGAACCAAAATACCTACAAAAGCATGTTAGAAACAAACCTGCAAACAAATATGGGTTAGGAAAAACTGAGCAAACTACCAAAGCAAAAACATAAACAACAAGCTATACCTTCTGTTTGATGGAATGGGTCACCATGCCCTAGCTTGGAGAAGCACCTCTCTTGGATGGGGGAGCTATGGCTCAATGGAAGATGGAGGAGAGGGAGTGTGGGTGGCTTGAGAGACAAAGGGTCTCAAGCCATCCACTCGGGTAGCATAACAGTATGCAAGGAAGAAGTCATTTGAGAGTGACTCAAACCCCTCTATTTATAGATTTTTGGGGCTTTTTAGGGTTTTAAGCCCCTGGTTTGGGATTTATCCCCTTTTTGGGATTTTATCCACTTCCGCCCTATTTTTAGCTCCTTTTTGGGTTTTTAGCCCCTTTGAGGGGTTTTAACCCCTTTTTGGAGGCTTTAGCCCCTAGGAGAACTATTTAGGCTCTTTTTTGGGGTTTTTAAGCCCTTTTGCTCATTCTTAATCCTTTTTGAGGGTGTGGGGTTCTAATGGGGTGAAATGAGGGTCATGCATGGGTGTCCTTGGGTGGTGTAGGCCATGTAGAGCTGAGTGAGGTATTTTCTGGATTAACAGATTACCCCCTGATGTGTGAGGGAAGGAGCTCATCGTATGGCTGACGGACATCATAGGATTTTCTATGGAGAGGTGGTGCTTCCTGGGCTGGGGCATGGTGACTTTTGGTTTTTGTATTAATATGGTTCCCATCAATGGGTGGGATATAAATAATGTGTGACATGTATATGGATGAGGCGGGCATCCCCATGCTTGTGACAATGTCAAAAGAATAATGTGATCTATGCTCTATAATACAAGAGCCGATCATATACAGCTGATGATACATAGTGGTTGCCTCAATGAGAGGCTGAATACAATACTGATATGAAGAACTGCTACATTGGACCCATGGTATTCTCATGGAATTCTATATCTTCATGACTGATAGCCTGCTAGATGTGGGATGGTACATAGCTATATGGACTCACTGATGGAGAGTTAGAGTCTTTGTGGTACAAGTATGCTACATCAATCATAAATCTATATAGAAGCTGCGTTGGGGCTTCTGAACATTGTCTCCAATGCAACCCAAAAATCATAAGGGACATGAACCTGTTTAAGTCCCTCGAATAGACTCATCAATGTGCTAGAGTTAGGTGACATCTGGGGTTTTTGACCAAATACTGCATGGACCAATACCCTATACGAATCTCAACGGTGTGATGATGTAGTTGGAGTCAAGCATGTAATAAAAAACCATCCCAAGAGGCACTAAGGACTCCTCTCAAGTGGTCCAAGGAACTCATCAATGAGGTTAATGAAACCAAGATAGAGGGAAATCTAGGTCTATCCTCTGGAATATGTGTGTTGTCATGAACAGAGGGAGACCTACCCCTGGTCAACGAAATGGTGTTTCCTTGACCAAAAGTGCAAGGAAGATAACCGAAAGATGTGAGACAATCTGTAGACTGACCCACTAAAGAGTTGAACAGGGGCAAGGGGGAGTGTAGTAGACTCAAAATTCCTTTGTTTAGAGTATGACGGTGGGGCGAGCCAGGCAGTGAATGAAATTGACTCATAGGAATGGGATCATAGCTGCAATACTGGGAATGTCACTACGGATGGGAAATACTTAAGGGAGGTAGACACTTTTGATATTGAGGGGATCCGAGGAAGACACATTGTAGAGTACTCTGAACAAAGGAGACCCAAAGTGGGAATGCTGCCAAACTATTTTCTATGGGTTGGCGTCTAGAGACACCATTGTGGTACAATCTCGTGGATTTTTGGCGAGCCTGAGAAAGTAAATGCTCGATGGTGCTTTCAATTTTAGAGAGTCTAAAATCATGAAAATGACTCCAGTGGGGGATCTTTTTCATTAGTAGTCTCCTGTGCCTGAAATAAGATAAAAGTATACATAGGAGAGCTCGCCCATCCTGTAGGGAATGAGAGGCTTCTTTATCATTGGTAGTCCAATCAGGCCAGAAAAGGTTAAACCTATACTAACTGGACGATCATTCAGATACTTTTACGAGCATTAATGAAACCAAGTTTTCTCGATAATATTTTCTTTATGAGAAGGCTGGAAAAGAGCTTAATGAAAACCCATAGTGAGCTTTTTCGTAAAGTGCGGCCCCTCTTCCCGAGAAAGCATAAAAGTATGCAGAGGGGAACGGTCTTGGCTTGAATATGCCAAGGTGGTCCTTTTCATTTGATTGTCTACATCGTCTTCAAAAGGAGGTAAATGAGACGATGTAGACGCCCTTTCGTATACTTTAGTGAGCGGGAAAGGAAGCAGTTGCGCTTGGCAATCTTTTCATACTTTTAGGAGTCAGAAAAGAGCTTAAAGGAAACTCTACTATGGTCAACCGATCATGGTGGCACAAGCGGTGCCCCATGTCAGGACTATGGACAGTGGTCCAAAGGTCATCCGCACAATATGGATGGAGCAGATGGCTCTCAAACATACCAATACATGCACAGGATAGATCGTGGAAGAGGCATGCGATTCGGTGCGGTAGAGGCACATAAATCGAGGTGGATCTTCGACAAAGATCAGGAGAGCTGTGTGTGAGTTGCGGTGGACGGACTTGACTGCATGTGATGTGAGTGCAAGTCTCAGGGCAGTTATATGCCAAATACATGCTAGATAAATAATTCATTTTATGGACAATGGTCCGGAGATCTGCGTAAGGTACAGTGGATGGAGTAGACAACTATATGTTACAAAAGTAAAAATGATGTTCCTTAATGAACAGTGGACTGATAATGTGCATGAGTAGTGGTAGGAAAGTGTGATGCAAGTACAAGTCCGCAGACACTTGCATCACCATGCTGTGGCTCGTAAATCAAGGTAACTTCTAAGAAGCGTTCCCAAAATTTGTTTTTTAAACATGAGACAATGGTCTCATAAGGAGATAGAGGATAGAATTCTGAAACCAGTGGTGCAAATGGTTTCTCAAACAGACTCCATATGGTCTTGTTATATCAAATGGGAGAAATTAGGTCAAATAGGGCCTATATAAGGGTGGGGACCACTTTGTGAAGTGTCATTGTCACTATTCACTGTAGAGTTGGAGAGGTGGGCCCTAAATCTTCATTTACTAATTTCTCCTATTCCGACAGACGATTTCAAGTTCCGTGACTTGCAGGTAAGAGCTCTTGCCAAATCTCATCTTTTTAGTGGTTTACATTCTACATTTGGTCACCTGGAGGTGTTCCATGAGCCTGCTAGGATTTCATGGAGCCAAGGTGCACCTTTTGAGGGAAAAATATCAACCTGGTCACACCTCTGGGGCATTTTTTAGTGACCTAGTCACTCATTTTTCCCAAATAGGTGCGAATTGGCCTCTAGGTGCTGGTTTTTTATGAGATTAGTGGCTGACGCCTATATTTTGCTTGTGCAGGATGGCTGAGATTAAGTGCTGGGTGAGGGACTGTAAAAACCTCTGGGAGGAGTCATTGTGAGACAGGAATGTGTGTGATACACTAGCCCATTGTGGTTTATTGAAGTTCATGAGGATACCCCTCATGAAGAGCTTGTGTTTGTTGTTGCAAATGCTGGTGAGCTTTTGGGATGTTGGGGAGGAGGCCTTCCCCTTCCAGGGCCATCATATTGAGATCACGCTGGAAGATGTGTACTTCCTAACTAGGCTCCCTATATTGGGAGTTGGTGGTGATTTGGCGCTAGTTCTGTCTCGAGGGGAGACATTGGAGGAGCTATGTGATAGGCATTGTTACACTACGGCGTATGTGCGTGGATCCCACATCTTGATGTGTGACATTGAGGACCTGTCGACATGGGCGGTGGCAACATTACTACTGCATATCTTGGGTTCTACGGGGAACCATAAGATATCTAGAGGGAAGCTTCAGTTGGTAGAGCGTGCTATGGGGGGCATGTACTATGGGTGGGCCTAGATGTATCTTCAGGCTGTTCGGCATTAGCTGAAAAATGCGAAGGAATCCGGGGTAGGATTTTGTTTTGGATCCTTTATATGTGCTTTCTTTTTTGATAAAGTACCTACACTGCGTCTCCACCGGGCCGTGCAGCATAGTGGTCCATGGGAGTTGCGGATGTACAGGTGGTTCCAGATGATGATACGAGAGGATGGTGGCAGATTGGGTCGCTTCTCACTAAGTATTTGTTAGAGCAGTGGCGTCAACTTCCAGTGGTGATTGAGGAGTACCCATATGTGGGTATGAACTATCATGGGGACCCCGAGATGCCCCAACCTACAGGCCAGGCATGGGGACCAACTGGTATGTATGTGTGATGTTTTTATGTTCATCTTCATACATAGTGTAGTTGAGCTGGTTGATAATTGTATGTTGATATGTGTGGACTGATGTTGTCCTTGTTTGTGTATGCAGATATTGGTCCCCACCCACCACCTAGGTATCAGAGGTGGGTTGTTTCTATGGTGCCTGCGGCAATTCTTACAGGGAACCCTCACAGGCAATAGCAGGAGGTGGATGGACTTCTGCCGCATCTAGAGTGGCTTGCCGTTGGGGTCTTTGATGATAGCTAGTAGCATTTGAGCAATGATGTGGTTGCTTCCATTCATAGTTTTCCTCTAGAGTGGATTGTTGTGATGAGGAGGATGGCCGTGGCCTGTGATTACATTCGTCGGGCGGCGAGAGGCGATCTTCCTATAGAGGATGAGTCTTCTGAGTAAGATGATGATACTGAGCCAAATGATGATTCCGAGTTAGATTAGTAACCTAGCGGGGCTGCCCCTAGTGCGTTGGTGCACTTAGGAGTTTTTGTGTCGCTATGTATATTTAGCTGAGAAAGCATATGTGGCTTCTCATTTTGTACTGGACATGTTTTGGACATGCGACTTATCTATATATATATTTGATGCATGTGGATGCGCTTTTATTGTTTTATATGTGAGTCTTTTTATGATGATGTGAAATGCAAATGCCTAGATGATGTATTGTTACACTTGTGTGTGTATTTTTGGAATGATTATGCATGATGTTATGGTTGTATGTTTCCTATATGCGATTATGAATCGCCAATTTAGAATGTCATTAGCATTTGATCTACTACACTATTGAGGTTTCTAGGAACATGTGTGAATTTCATGGACTCAAATGTTCTAACCATCTATTTAGTGCGTAGGAATTTTCTAAAGAGGCAGGGATCACGTACCCGATAATAGTTGTTCAGCTAAGAAACAAGCAGATGGGAGTCTAAGAAGACAACGAGATGGTGAACACCTAACTGGAGAGCGGCAACCAAGAGGCCATTGACCCTATAATACTCAACCTAGTTGTTGGTTGCATTGCCCATGCATATTCCATCGATATGGATCAACTCGTGTGATGGGGAGTAGATGACCCATGCAAGCGAGGCAAGGTTTGGAGACCATCTACTTGTTCCATCAGAAAATCCCATGTACCGGTCTGAGGTAGGATCCATCTGGAGAAATGAGGGGAAATGATACATAAGACTCACTTTTGAAAAATGTGTAAAAAAAAAAAGGAAAAGACTATAATACAGGCTATGCTATTGTCACTCAAAGGGATGATGTTAGGGGGAAATTCATTTGGACTTTCAGAATATTAGTGGTCATTCCTTTGTGTGACATGATGAACCCTAAGAGATGGCCCGTTTGGACATAGAAAACACACTTCAAAGGGTTCAAGCGGATTTTGTACTTGCGACATCGTAAGAAGACTTGTCGTAAGTATTCTATGTACTGTGCTTGCTTTTGTGACTACGCGATGAGGTTGTCAAGACAAACCAACATGATGTGAATGAGGTCACGAAAACAATGTGTCATGGCACGCTAGAAGGTGGCTCCAACATTTTTCAGGCCAAAGGGCATGAATTGATATGTGAATGTGCCCCATGGGGTTGTGAATGTAGTATTGTGATGATCTTCTTTCTGGATCTGAATTTGATAATATTTGAAAAATCCGTCCATGAAGGAAAAGGGCTCATGTCCAGCGCATGCATTGATAATCTAATCGATGAAGGGTGTTGAGAAGTTGTCTTTGGGACATGCCCCATTGAGATCATGGAAGTCTATGCAAACATGGATGGTACCTTGTTTTTTATTCACGAGAACAAGATTAGAAACCCAAGTGGTGTAGGCAATGGGGTAAATGAAACCGGCTATGGGCAGCTTCTCTATCTTGGTTTTGACCGTGGCCACTTTGGAAGGATGGATGGGCCATTGCTTTTGATGTATGGGGGAAACATCAGGCCATGTGTCGATGTGGCGTTCCATGATGGATGGATCCAAGCTAGGCATTTTAGTGTAAGACCAGGCAAAGATGTCGCAAAATTCTTACAAGAGAGCTTTGTAGGCAATGACTTCTTCTGGGGAGCAGGATGCCCCTAGCATGATTTCTTCAACAACCTTGGGATTGGTTGAGATGTTGATTTTGATGGTTGGTGAGATGTTGGCCATGTTCCCTTCTTCGAAGGCATCTAGTGTTGGGATGGGGTTCTTGAACCAGTCGAATTTCTGATGAATGAAATCTTTAGTTTCCATAGAAAACTGGTCGAACTACGACACAAGTTCTTTGGGGAGGAAGAATGAGTGATGGTGCATGTCATCCCATGGGTATTTCAGGGATTTCAAGGCTTCAAGTATCTCCTCATCATTACAGAAGCAACCAAGAGACAGGTTTGATAGATTGTCATTGGTGGTGGAGGCAATAGGGTCGGTTGAACTGGACATCATGTAAATGGACATGGTGTCCAAAGAAGGAGGTGGGGGGGTGAAATTATTCAATAAAGGTGATCTCAGATTCAAGAGAATGTTGACGGAGGTCAGCTAAAGTGATTTAGAATTCGGGCAATTCTTGACAGTGGTGAGAATAGTGTCCATACAAACCGTAGAGGGTGTAAGCATGGTTTGTTCTTAGTGACTTGTTTCTTACCGGTGGCGTGCTTGGAAGCTCAACCATGGGGAGGTTTTCGTTTGTATCCATGGTGTCCAAATGCACACGGATTATAGGAATCTCAGGGAAGTTATGAGTTGGATGGCCATTCTTCATAGACGAAGCAAGGAAGGGTCTATCAAGGCTCTGTAGTGGCTTTCGCATTCTTGCCCCTGGCCCTTTTTGGGTGGGGCAGTGCAGGTATGAGTGCGGTGGTTGGTTTCTGTGGGCTGGGTGGAGGATAAGACTTGAATGCAATCAGTTGCACAAGGGTTAAGACTACCTAGGGCATTGATGGTTGAGCTAGTGGATCAAGATACTACACAGGAATTCCCAATGTAAAGTTGGGTAGGTTTAGGGTGGCCATTACTAGCTTGCTCATGACACCAGTCAGGGGAAAGAGAAAGGGAATTGTATGGACTAGAGAGGATCCCAATTAACTCCTTGATGGTTGTATGTGGGGGTGAGGTTGTGTTTGTGGTTGCGCAAAATGTTGCGTCTATGGATGATGTTGCGGCTACTATTGATGTTGCGGTTGTGGATGGCATTGTGGTTGCGGTTGGGGCTGTGGCTATAGTTGTTGCTTGGGTGCATCGGTGCTGGATGAGAGCATGCACAAGTCCGCAGTTTCGTTTGGTGTCAGTGGTGGTGACACTTAGGGGAAAGGAGCTGTCATGGTGGTATCAACAAACAACCCAGGGCCCACACTCAACAATGGGGAGGCTGGTATGTTGTCAACCATGGTGTTGACTGTAGGGATAAAATTAGCATGTGTGGTCATCCCTTGTAGATCAATGGTGTTGATCGTAGGGATAACGTTGGAGGGTGCCATTAACCCTGGCGGATTGTGATAAGTCAGTTAGTCAACAATCATGATTTTCCCTTCGTGGGGAAACATCATGAGATGGAAGATAGTTGATGCGACAGCTCTCATGGAATACATATAACTTCTTCCAAGGAGAAGGTTATAGTCCAATTGAGCATTGACAACCTCTATGTCAATCAGAATTGTCTTCCCGACTAATGTGATGGGCACACGGGGAAGGATTCCTTAAGGTTTAATGGGATGGTCATCATAAGCTCGCAGAGTTGTGGAGGATGGTTGCAGAATTGGGGATCCATGTTTCTACCAAACTAGGGTAGACATAACGCATGTGGATTCCCCCTCATCCACTATGCATCGATGCACAACCAAATTCCGGATAGACACTGGGATTTGAAAGGAATGGTTGATGGCATTCATGGTTCTCCATTCTCCATGTTGAATGTGATCAACATGGAGTCGGAGGGGTCTACGGCCCCAAGGGTGGCTAGTGAATCTTTCTGCTCCATTGGGCACATTTTGAGTACCTCAAGAGTGGACATGGCAGTTGGTGTTTGGGCCAAATATTCCCTGATGTTGTAGCTAATAGCAGCTCTAGCCGTGGCATTATTGGCAACCCGACATATGGGGGGGCATGGGAACAGGGGTAACTGAAGAGGTGCATTGACTATTTTAGATGTTGATGTCACTGATGTGTTAACGGTTTTGGTGTTGGTTCTGTACTGATTTCGTCTAGTTTTTAGATTGACCTCTTTAGTTGTCATAGCTATCAGGTGGTGGAAACTTTTTTCTACCATGGGAGGTGCCCCCAGGGTGATGGGATTGGGATGGGGAGGGGGTGCGGTTGCCACCAATCCTTAAAATGGTAATGGGTTTTGAAGCACCATAGGAGGAGGTCCTTGTGGTTCTGGGTTGGGTTGGGCTTGGTCCTTTGTGTTGGTGGCATGTTGAACCTCATTCCTAATGGCCTACTTAGCATGACCCATGAAGGGACACTCGAATTCTTAGTGCCCGTAGACCTCACAGAGTGTGCATGGTTGGTTTGTTTGCAAGGGGGCATTGTGTCTCGATGCATTTGGTCGTGGAGGATTTTGGACTAGCCGGTTTGCCACGACATTGTTGGGAGGGTTTGGTTGTTGATTGCCTCCCTGCAGTTGATTATTGCCTTGGTTTCAGGGTTGGTTATTCCTAGCTTTCCCTTGTTGATTATTAGGGGCTGGCTGGTTGGGACGGTTTTGTTGTGCAAACACTTGTCCCAACGGAGTGGGTGGAGTGGGGGCAGGGGCTTGAAGCGCTTGCACTAGTGGTGCATAGTATATTTGGGTGGTTGGCGGTGCCACAAATGTGGGCATTTTCCCTGCGTATTGCTTTGTTGGCCATTCCAAGGCCTAATCCTGTTGCGGTGGTGTAGGTTGTGCACAAGAAGTTGTGGCTCCAGATTGGGACATCATTCTTGCATAGTCCAGAGTTTGATTTTGGTAAGCAACACTAGCAGTGTTGCTTGGTTGTGGTGGTACTATAGGTGGTGTTGGACAATGCTATGGTTGGTGAGATACCGAGCCTATGATTCCATCTACAGCATGGGATGCCCCCGGTGCATCCCGGTAGGATGTGCCTGCATGAGGAGCATCCGGAATGACAGTGTAAAGGTACCCATACTGTGCATAAATCAGATCAAACTATTGGGATTTCAGTATGGCCTCCTCTTCGGATTGGGGATGTTTGGATGCGACGTCCTTTGCTATAGGTGGGAGAAATATTTTAAGGAACCAATCGAGGAAGATCCTGTCATCAAGTTGGATATTACACAAACTACGACTTCGCTGCCACTCATGGATGTGGTCAGTTATGTGGGTCGAAGTATTTTGATGGCAAGACAACAAGATCTCCATCCCTTTTTCATATCTGATGGGGAGTTGTAAATATTGCAGGAACATTAAAGCTAGGGAGTTGAAATCTAGGTACTTGGATTGTGGTAGCTCAACGTACCATTTGGCTATAGCACCTGTGAGGGTGCCTTGTAATAGCGTTATCATGATCGAATCATCTACGATGTTGTTTGATGAGAACCATAGATGAAACGTCATGATGTGGTTTTGGGGGCACTCCCCTCCCTTCCCTTCAAACTTGGAAATATATGAGGGCAGCTTGGCTGGCATGGGAGGCCAAATTTTTTGATGGTGGATAGGGTCATTTGTTAAATGGGCCAAATCAGGCAAGTTGAGACATGCCATGAAAGAGAGGTTTGACCCTAAATTGATGTGAGATGGGGAGGCCATGGTATTGGGGTTTACATGTGCATAATGCATCTACATTGCTGGGGCTACTTGTGGCACCATTGTGGATGGGCTAATGCCCCCAAGTGTGGTGGGAGGGATAGTGTGGGTGGAAGGGCCACTGTCCCCATGTATGATAGGAGGGGCAGTGTCGATGGAATGTCCACTACCCCCATGTGTGACAAGAGGGGCAGTGTATGTGGAAGGGCCACTACCCCGATGTGCTGCAGGTGGGACAGCTTGACTAGTCAATATGGGTGGTGGCAGCTGACTTATCATAGTTTGCATAACTGTGTTGGGGCCACTTGCATGGTTGTTGGTGATATTTTTTGGTGTGTACATGGGTCCACTAGCTATGGCTATGCTAGAAAATGGATCTGGGTTTGCACCAGCCATGGGGCTTGATGGTGCAGTGTGCATGTCTGGTTCAGAATGATATGGGTCTGGATCTGAATCAGAGGCTATGTGGCCTTCTGATGGTGTGGGAGGTTGTCGAGAATGGTCTCAAAAATGTCGATTCAATGACCCAAATTGTGGTGGTTTTCCTCTTAGGCATGAGGGATCAATTGTGTTAGATTTGTGTATCAAATAGGTGGAAATGATTGCACATAGCGGTCTGACTCGGTAGCTAACTATATGGAGGATTTTTTCAACTCAAGTCATTTATTTTTATTCATCTCTAAATATGGGTTTCAAATTCATGAGGAGTTGCCTGCAAATTCTTTAATATTTATTTTATTGAAGCATATTTCAAGAGTTCAATTGCTAAGTCAGTTCTTAACCTGGTTTCATTCGAAGCATGATTTCACTTGACCAAGTTACATATTTGGTTAGAGGTAGGGTAGCATAGGAAATAACACTACTACATTTTGACCAAAAATCCGACGGCCGTCATGTCGGATTTTCGACACTTCCCTGTCGCATGTACGACACTTTGGTTTTTTTATAAGCGTCTGAAACTTGTCGTCGGGTATCCGACACCTAGGTAACCGTCGGTTAAGCGAAACTTAACTAACCGTCGGTTGAATGTACATCGTCAGTTATCCAACACTTATTAAGCGACGGTGACGAAATTTTTTAACAACATTGACACCTACTAGCGTCGCTTAACCGACACTTCCAAGACATATGCGTCGCATAACCGACAGATCTAGGCGTCGCATAACCGACGGTAATGTATTTTTAAAATACACAAGCATCGCCTAACCGACACCTATAGGTGTCGGTTAAGCGACGCCTATGTATTTTTATTTTATTTTAAATATTGTGAAAATTACCTTCTTTCCCCTAATGTTTTGTGCTAGTAAGAGTCTACCTTGTCACTTCATGAAATAAAACTTTACTCTTATATACTCTCTCATGTCTCTTTTTGATATAATAATATACGAACGTATATATGCATATAGATACATGTCATGCAACCCATACCATATTTCGAATACATCATCCCTGTACCTGTACATGCTCTCATAGCCACAAACCCTGGCAACCTTGAATACTATTTATAATAAGAAACTAGAATCCATGCTAAGTTCTAACCTTAATCAGCAGGTATCAAATTATCAACATACAAAAGACCTCTGCAAGTACTTTGTCATTCAAGCATACAATGAGGCTGAAATGTTTATATGCTTCATAAAAGAATAACGCTTGAGACACAAATTTGATAAACATCAGGAATATGTTTAGTGGAATGTGATTCATACATTGTAAAATTTAAATAACCTTCAACTATTTCACCCTTCTAATCTCCCAGTACTTTTGCAGTCTCATAAGAATAAAATACAGAATAGAACTTAGAAGTCTCACCTTGAATATAGCATGAACACCAAAAAGACCTGTATCCTTGTAATTTGTGTTGAAAGCCATTATATGGTCTGCTAGATCATTTGTTGCAACCTTTTGTGAAAGTTCCGACCTATTATCAAAGTATTGAAAATTTATTTGTATACAAACTTCAAAAGCAAGAATACACAGTTCAATCATCCATTGTAATTAGCACTCATAATAGCATAGCAAATATCAAGCTCACCCCATGTTTGTACCTGCCCCAAAATTCTTGTTCCACGTCCCCAGCAATGTTTGCAAAACCATCAATGCAATAGAATCTGGATCTGTCCATGAAGCTCCCTTAAAAGCTACAGCGATTTGTGCCAA
>LPNX010427766.1:0-12548 GCA_001517045.1 Pseudotsuga menziesii
ATAGAAATATAACTTTAAAGCAAACTAATTAATTCTCTTCTTTAGGTCCGATAGACCAAAGTTTGGTCTGAGGGGACGTTAACCATCATCATCATCATCATATATATAAGAAAAACATATTTATAAATGATAACAAAAAATTACAAATTCATATTACAATTTATTGATCATAATAGTACATAAATACAATATAATTTGTTAAACTTTACTGATTTATGGATATGCCACCATTTTGTTGTATTAATAAAGTTGTAAAAATTACAAATTCATATTAAAAATGATTGATTATTTAATGTTGCAATTTGTGCAAAAATTTAAATATAGTAATAAAATTGTAAAAAATTCCAAGAAAATAAGAAAATAATTAAATAAAAAATTGAAAATTTCATATTAAAATTTATTGACAATTTAATACAATCTACACTACTAAAATATATTTATCTTTTAACCAAGAAAATAAATTAAATGAAAAATTGAACATTTTACGTTAAAATTTATTGACAATTTAATACTACTTGCATAACTAAAATATATTTATCTTTCATCCAAAAAAAAAATATAAAAATAAATTAAATAAAAAATTGACACTTTCATGTTAAAATTTATTGACAATTTAATACAGTGCTAAAATATATTTATCTGTTGACCTGGGACGAGAAGAAAATTGCATTTGAACGTGTTGCCAACAATCTCTCGTTATCGGAAATGTTTTTTGGCTGCACGCGCTGCTAGGGCTTCTGCATGAGCTGCTAGGGCTTCAGTATGATCTGCTCTGCGGCCGCCATGGCTGTGCCTGGGGGAGGGAATCCCCCTCCCTCCCTTCCTCTCTCTGATGAAGAGGCCTTCAAGAGGCTTGTTTCGGCTGCCGGGAAGAAGACATCAGCCCCGCCGATCCCGAAATTTATCAAGAAACTGGAGGCAATACCAGAAATCATCTTGCCAGAAGAAAAGCCCATCAAGATTGCTCTGGCCCTGGCGGATCGTGGTCTGGTCGGGCAGTTCATGGGTTTATGGCCCTCCACAAGAACAATGGACGACTGGATACAAAGAAACTGGAGGCCCCAACTGAAGCACAGCGTCACTTGCTACCCGGTGGGCAAAGGCTTCTATATTTTTGAATTCATATCCAAGGATGACCGAGACCTCATCTTCAGAAACGGTCCTTACTTCATGGGATCTCAAGGACTATACCTCAATCGCTGGACCCCGGATTTCGACCCGAATCTTGACGCCCCCAAGGAGGTCCCTGTCTGGGTCCGTCTCCCTAACCTACCAGCGCACTGCTGGAACTCAGAATCTCTAGAAAAAATAGGGAACGGGCTTGGCTGCTACATTGATAAGGAAAATCCCAAGGGTCAATACTCTTGTGCCAGAATCTGCGTTGAGGTGAATCTTGAGGCCGGGCTACCAGAAGCGATCAAGATCTCGGTGGGTGATTGGCACCACTATCAACAACTGGATTACGAATAGCTACCCTTCAAATGCAGACTCTGCCATGAGCATGGCCACTTCCAAAGAAATTGTCCCAAAAACCAGCAAGGAAATGAAACAAAAGGATGGCAAAGGCCCAAAAAAGTAAAAGCAGCCCCGAAAATCCAAGAAAAAAGGCAAGGATCCGATCTACAAGTCCCAAGCAGTATGGAGGACACTACAGAAGGAAGAAACCCCCCTCCAATCCTCACTCAGGAGCACGCCACCAAGCAACCCTCGGCAACTAAAGAAACAAGTGCAGAAAAAAGAAACGAGGCTAGATCGAACTCGGCAGATCCCATCAGACTCGGTGAAGTACCCCTGCATCCAAGCCCGGATCTAACACCAGTCTTAATTGAGATTACCCCCCCCCCCGCGTCCCCATGGGAGAGCTCTCAAAGATCGCCAGCCAAGAGGAGGATCCATCCAACATAGACTCCGATCAAGGTGGTTTATCAGACGAATACGCCTCGGAATCTAGCAGTCCACATGCAACTCCGCTAAAGACCAGCAGGGGAAGAAAATCCAAAAAAAAGCACCGCGAAGAGAAGTCCTTCAAAGATGTAGCCAAAGGATCTCAGAAAATGTTGCCAAACATGATCAATACCAGATCTAAGCAAGGCCAACCTTCCAAAAAACTCTAAATGCGATACATCTCCTGGAACTGCAGAGGTTTAGGCTCAAAACAAAAAGAAGAAGCCCTGAAAGACATCATCAAAATAAACAAGCCGGACATTCTGTTAATCCAGGAGACAAAAATGGAGGATTCAATCCTCTATCAAGCAGGTCACGTCCTCTGGAAAAAAGGACCTGGGATAGCAATAAGCTCCAAAGGTGCCTCAGGAGGAATAGCCACTTTCTGGGATTCCACCAAATTTGAAATGATCAAGGAAGAACGCAGCGATCACTGGATCTTCACAAATCTTCTTCATCGAGACTCAGGTCAGCAAGTAAGTCTCTTTAATTTATATGTTCCTAACCTCTTTCCTGAAAAACGCAGCTGCTGGGATTCCCTTGATCTGTTTCTTAGCCAGCACAGCCCAAGAAACATTATCATAGCCGGCGATCTCAACGTCACGCTTTCCACTGAAGAGAAGAAAGGGGGCTCCATAGTAAGGGACCAAGCTAGAGAATGGGTAGAGGACATTATCCTCCATTGGGATTTGATGGACATCAAGCCTCCTTCAGGGAAGTTTACCTGGTCTAACAAGAGACTGGGTCCTGGTCACATAGCAACTCGCCTCGACAGATTCCTCATCCATTCGGACTTCCTTTCTTCTGGCTTGTTGGCCACGTCCAAAATCCTCCCCAACAGCACCTCGGACCACAGACCGATCCTGCTAGATATCTTCTCTGATGCCACTCTGGGCCCCATCCCCTTTCGCTTCAGTCCACTCTGGTTGCTCCAGGATAACTTCCAGCAAGTATTAGCGAACTCCTGGTCTATACCGATGCCTGGGTCCCCCTCCTTCACCTGGGAACAGAAACTAAAGAGACTTAAAGCAGCACTAAAGAGTTGGGCTAAAATCTTATCCACCCCCACCTCCATCAGAATTGCAGCCCAAAAAGCCCTCGAAAATCATCAGCATGCGATGGAAACTGTCCCCGTCTCCAGCACTACCCTCTCCAAAGAAGATGAGCTCCAAAAGGCCTATTTCAAAGCCTGCAGGGTAGAAGAAGAATTCTGGCGTCAGAAGTCCAGAAGCTTGTGGCTAAAGAGTGGGGATAAAAATACAAACTATTTCCATAAACAAGCCGAAGCCCGCAAAAGCTAGAAAGTTGTCACTGAAATAAACTTTCGAGGTTCTCTGATAAAAGACTCTGAAGAAATCAAGAAAGCAACCTTCCTCACCTTCAAAGACATCTTTTCTGCTCCTGAGGACGGCCCTTTAAACCCTATGGATCACCCTTTCGTCCTCATCCCGCCCCTGATTCAAGAGGCTGATAACCTCCTCCTCTCAGCTCCCATCTCCTTAAAAGAACTAAAAAGAGCCCTTTTCATAATGAAGCCAGACATCGCCCCTAGCCCTGACAGTTTCACAGCAGTCTTCTACACTAGCTGCTGGGACATAATTAAATTGGACCTGCTAAGGATGGTAAGGCATTCCCAAGCCACCTGCAAGATAGGTGGAAGCACCAATTCTTCCTTTCTCACTCTAATCCCGAAAGAAAAGGGAGCCACTTCCTTCTCCAGATTCCGGCCAATCTCCCTCTGCAATCTCAGCTACAAGATCATAACCAAAATCATTGCCAATAGACTCAAAAAAATCCTCCCCAAAGTCATCCCAGAGAACCAAGGGGGGTTCATAAAAGGAAGGAAGATCCAAGACAATATTCTCCTTGTTCAAGAGGCCATTCACACAAGTTACCAGAACAAAGAAGAAGGAATGGTGATAAAGTTGGATTTAGCAAACGCCTTTGACAGGGTAAGACACGACTTCCTCTTTTTAGTCATGAAAAAAATGGGGTTCTCCGCACACTTTATCAACTGGGTGCAAGGCTGTGTCAGCTCTCCATGGATAGCCCCTCTAGTAAATGGCAGATCCACTGACTTTTTCCAAGCGACCAGAGGGCTCCGGAAAGGCTGCCCCTTATCGCCCCTCCTCTATGCAATTCAGGCTTCTATTCTAAGCTTCTAGTTAACCTCTAGCAATCAGGAAAATATTCTCCCCGGCCTCCGGCGAGCACCAAAGGTAAAAAATATAAATCATGCCCAGTTTGCGGATGACACAATCCTTCTAGGTGGAGCTAGCATCTTCATGGCAAAACAGTTCAAAAAAGAGCTTGATCTTTACAATCAGATCTCAGGAAGCAGAATCAACCCTCAAAAAAGCAAGATCTATGGTTGGAACTGTTCAGGAAAGGATCTAGGGGATATAGCCAGACTGCTAGGCATGGAAGCTGTCCACGTTTGGGACTCCTTCACCTACCTAGGAGCTCCAATCTTCAAGAAAGGTTCGAAAGCAATTCACTGGACTCGAATCATTGACAAATTTAAAAAGAGAATTCAAAACTGGGGCGCCAACTAGTTAAATCCAGCAGGAAAAACAGTTCTGCTAAAATCTATGCTCATGAGCATTCCAATATACCAAAATTCTATTCTGCTCGCGCCGATCTCTATCCTAAAAAAAATGGAGTCTCTGATAAAAAAGTTTCTGTGGGAAGGAGGCAAAGGGAACCTCCACCGAATCCACCTCGTGAGCTGGAACAAAATTCAAATGCCTTATAAGGAAGGAGGCCTTCAAATAAGGGATCTGGCAAAACAAAACCTGGCCATGGGGGCCAAAACACTGTGGAATCTGATCGCAGGAAAAGACAGTTGGAGCAACAAAGCTCTAAGAAGGAAATACTTCAACGATGAAAGGCTGCGATGCCTGGATAAGCCAATCCCTCGAAAGACAGGCTCCCCAATCTACAAGCTTTGTCTTAAAGCCCTGCCTCTCTTCCATCCAAATCTCTATCCCGGAAACGGAAAGAAAATAAATCTGTGGGAGGATGCCATCATGGGAGATCAACCTTTAAATCAAAATCCGAGTATAAAGAATATTATGGTGTTGATTGCATGGGCAGACCCAGGTTTACTATAATCAACCAACAACACCCCTAGCTCACTGGCCCTTTCGGCGACAGACCGCACAGCGGTCTGAAGTCTCACCCGAAGTGATTCTAATGGGTTGGCCAAGGACTCAAGCGTCTTGGACCAGGTTCTGTTGCAATCCTACTTGCGGCTCGCAGCTCTTCTGGCTGCAATATCTCCCTCTGTGTCTATGCGTCGCGCGACCTCTTGCTTGCGTCGCGCGATCCCGTCGTCGCGTAGCTCTTCTAGCCGCGAGATGTTCCTTTACACCACCGTGCGGTCCTTCTCTATGATGCGCACTTCCCCTGACTTGCGATATCTCCAGCCTTACCGCAACGCCGCGCACCGTGCGACACGCAGCTCCTGCCCAACGCGAAGTCCTCAACCTGCGGTATCGCGCACCACAGCTTCTCTGCCGGTGCGGTATCACCTCTCTGTGATATCCTACCTCCGCGGTTTAGCGCACTTAGCGTTGCTCGTGTCGACGTGCAAGACTTAACATACAAAGCTATTCAATACTGCAGCCAGTAGCTGTTTACGCAAAGCATAAGTGAAACACATACAACATGCCAAAGGCTTTTAACCCATGATTATCCTTCTATGCTGTGGTGAACTGATTAATACATTCCTTCATTAAAATGCAAACAAAGTCCATGAAATAACTGAGCAATGCATAAGTAAACATAACACATAAATCAGTCGCATAACACAGATTTTAACGTGGTTCACCTCCAGGATAGAAGTTACGTCCACAGAACTATGTTTTCTATTATAGCTCAAGGGGAAGGTAAAACACAGTTCTGCTGCACCGCATATGCAGCTCAAGGTCTTCTCTCTTAAATCTCTATTCTCTCTGTATTGTTCTCTTACAATATACTCTTCCCTCTCAGTTGATCCCTACAGATCGTTACATGCATGCTCTATAAGCCAGCTACTGGTTTCAGTAAGATTGCTACCGCTAAGACCAGAACCAGAGCTCGGCTTTTACAACAGTCTACTTATCCTTATTGCATATTTCAATCACGACTATCTAACTGTATACCCAACCAACTAGCTAACCCTTTACAATACAAAATTACATTCTTTTATAAGCAGCCCGAAGGTCTTGCATTTACAACACTGTGGGCCTATCCCAACAGTAACCCAAACCCTAATTAGTGACAGTCGGTCCTCTCTGTCCTTGAGGTAGCCGCTTCCCATCACACCACAGCTCTCTGCAGTCTTCCATGCTTCCCGGCACTGACCATGGGTACTATGCACCGCTTCTCTTTTCTATCCTTCGTCTTCAATGCTTGAGCCTTGTTGCTCCTTCTTCTTTATGAGGGTCGCTGAGCCCTCCTGTCTTCCGTCGTTGCCTTTAATGCAGTGGTTGAGCTCTCTCTTCTCGGTCGCTCAGGTACCGTTGCCTTCTTGACTTTTCTATCTCAAAAGTCATGGTTTCCGGCTCTGCTCTCCAGCTAGAAACGTGCTACGGCGTCGTAGCTCTGTCTTAACTTCTTTCCGCCAAAACTTATCATTCCGCCAAAACTAGCAGCTTCTTCTGTAGCTGCGGGACCCTGCTCCAACAGTCCCCTAACACTTACTTGTGGCTCGTCCTCAAGCCACCTGCAACAGGCTTCTCCTGCTGTAACTTTGCCTTGGCTTCCTGCGAAGCCCTCTGCAACCTGTCCCGAAGTCCTGTGACTTCTTTCTGCATCACTTCGACACTCTCTTGTGTCGAGTCAAGCAAAGCTTGACTAATACTGGTGTCTTCTGTGGCGTCAGTGTTTTCCCTGGTGGTAGTGAACGCCTTTATTTTTTGTTCAACCGTATCGACTATCTCTGCGATTTGCTCTTTATACGGTTGAAGTAGGTCATTAATGTGCATTTCCTTGGTTCTTAATTGCTGCGCTTCCTGCTGCAAACTGTTCATCTCCCTTGTCTTCCTCATCTTTTGAAGGGCTGCCAAGCCCTTAATTTCTTCTTTCATTGCCGTAGCAGTATTCTCTATCTGCTGAATACTTTGCTGGATTTTTATTTTCTCGTCATGTAGCAGATCTGTAATCTGTCCGACTGTTTCATCGTTCCAGTAGTCTCCAATAGAGGCAAACTTAGGTTCTGCGTCTGTGCCAATATTGATCTTTTTAATCTTGATGGGCTCAGTGATTGCTGGAATATCTAACTGTGGTCCCTCAACATCGCGAGTCCCTTCTGACTCCGGAATGTTGGTGTTGCGAGGGTCCTCATCCTCCTCCTCATTGTCTGGCTTTGTTGCGAAGTTATAGCATTCTAGCGCGTCTTGCAACTGGGTGGCCCACTCAGGTTGAGCCTGCACTGAGATGGTACAGTCCTCAAATATCTTGATCTTGATTATGTCTAGGGCCTGAGCAACACTTGGATGTTCCGATTCAAACGCAAAGGTGAGTAGGAAACTGTCTGTCATAAGTGACCATGTGGTCGTCCCCTTGCGCAGCTCGGTCTCTATATACCAATTCCTTGGAACTGTGTCCAATGTGTGAATGAATCTGTGAACCCATTCATCCTCTGGAATGTCCGACCAGTTCTGTTCACATGTCTGAATGTGTGCCCTGGGGTCAGTTTCTCCTGTGTACTTCTGTTGGACATACTCTCTGTCATCAGAAAATCTGATCGCCATCAGTCTTTTTATATTATCCCATGATGCGATATTCTCTTTATGTGCATACCACCATCTTGCAGGTGTAGCTCGAACTGCAAGGTCCATAGCTGCGATCCTCTGTTCATAAGGAATTTGTTGCTCAAACTATTCAAAAAATCTTGGATATCCGTCAGAGCATGATATGATGGAGTCTCAGCGATCTCTGCGCCAATCCATCGTAGTGACTTACTGATAAACGCACATCTGCGCGCTGAGACTTCATAAAGTCTGTTATTCCAGTTTTCTAGACCAACGTCAGAATCCGATGCGCATGAGCTGTCGCATTGCCAATTAATGTTCCCTTCTGTGGTTGGATTGATGTAGTTGTTCTGGTTCGCAGTCATCTGGTAGAGACTATCGATGTTATGTGCCTCCTCCTCTGCTCGGATAGGTTCGATATATCTAGGACCTTGGTAAGTATCCAGCGGTGCGATGACCCGGATCTGCGCATCCTCAAAGGTCATTTGTCTTCTCTTTAGGTCAATGACAGCTTTGCTACTAATCGCCCAATCAATACTTAATAGTGTTGGATATGGTCGACTGTCGCTAATGATTTCTATAACCTCGAAGTCCGCAAAAGTACGAACTCCGTCAATGTCAACTGGCACCTGTGGTAGTCGACCCAGTGGTGATACTCGCTGCTAATTAGCTAATCTTAGGTGGATAGGCGATAGGGCTAACTGAGGACTACCCATCTGTTCCCATGTCTGCTTAGTCAGAAAATTCACCTCTGATCCTAGATCTAAGACAACCTCATCCATTTCAAACTCGCCAATCTGCGCTGTGAATTTCATCTCTCTTCCGGTCCTTGTATGTCTTGTAATATTATGGACAGCGCGGTGTGCACTGCCCGAGAGAGAGGGTTGCTGACACTGATCTATCATGCACTGTAGCTTGCCGACAGCTTTGTCATTTCTCAGGAGTTTCAAGCAGCTGTGCAGGAAGGATTGTACACTTCCTGTCGATTCATCCTCGTCACATCTCCCCGATGTGGTAGCCTGCGGTGCCTGCTCAGGGCTATCGCCACAAGGTGCTTGCTGCGGTACGCCCCTAGACGGCGGTACGTGCGATCCTGATAGTGTAGGTTCATCAAAGGAAGCCTTGGCTTCATGAAATGTCTCTTTATTCTGTTGTAGGTCGAGTGCTGTTACTTTACTAGGAGCTCTGCGCACCCACTCCTGACTTGTGTTCTTTCCGGTCTGCTGCGATGTGCCACTGGTGGAAGCACCGCTCCGAGTCACAATATTGACTCTTGGTTCTGGTTCTGCCTACTCAGCAATGATAAGTTGGATGTTCTAGTGTACGGCTGGTTTAGGGTCTTTGATCTTAGCTATCAAGATAGGACACTCCTCTATAGTACGATCATAAGATTTGCAGTAGTTACAAGTAGTAGTGGGGTTCTGACAGTCCCTAGCATAGTGTCCTACAACTCCACAATTATAACAAGTGATTGGCCCACGACCTTGGCCAAAACCTCCTCCTCGGCCAAAGCCTTCTCCATGTGCAAAGCCTCCTCCACGGCCTCGTCCTCTGAATCCTCCTGGACGGCCTCCGTAAGCCTGATCCGGCTGAGGTCCCGCTACTGGACCCTGTGTGTCTGCTTGGACTCTGTACACATCATGTTTTCTATCTAACATGAGATCATAGGCTCGGCAGTCCTGTTCATCATGCCCGACGGATTTACAAAAGACACAGTATAGGTTCTTAGGTGTCTGTACATACTTCTGAAGCAAAGGGCATTGCTGAGGTAGATGTCCTTGTGTTTTACATATTTCACACCATGGCCCTTGTGTTTGTCGTAAGGGGTTAGAAGCCCCTGATGCTAAATATTCTGCAAAGACTAGACAGTTGTCTTTGGTATGACCCTGTGCTCTACACTTTATGTACCATATGTCTTGCATAACCTCTTTCCCTTTCTTAAGTTCGTGTATTTGTAACGTGAGGTTGGCCAACTGGTTCTGTAGAGTTTTCATGCCTGCACTGGTTTCTGCTAAAGTTGAAGCCTCTATTTTCATTGCCATCTCCAGCGCTTCATCTTGAGTAGTGAGTTTCTGCTACATTAGTGGCACTCTGATGTGAGGGAGCAGCGCTGCAATAAACCATTCCTTATGCTGCTCCGGCGCAAACTCAAAACTTACTTGGTCTATAAGAGCTTTGAATTTCTGGTCAAAGTCCCATACTGACTCTGATGGTAGCTGCTTAATATCCTTAAGCTTTGTAATGCACTGAGACTCAGACTTAGGTTTCTTAAACTCTTTGATCATGGCGTTCTTGACCTGGGCAAGTGTCTTGGGCAATTTAGTATACTTTATGTACCATGTCAAGGCTCTGTCTCTGAGTGTGGTGACCAACTGTACAAGTTTAAGGTTATCATCGTTGATTGTTTTAATGGTCCACATGGCTTCACATAGGAACCAATGTTGTTCCGGGTCTTCTGCTCCTGTACCTTTAAAAATAGGTAGCTTCATGTCGTCTCCCATTCTATTTCTCTGTGGTGGGTTCTGACTGACTGGGTTACTACCACTCAGCGGTGTAGGTAAAGGTGATGTAGCGGGAGTAGGTATTTTCTGTGAACTACTAGATGGAGTACCTATGGGGTTATTCTGAGTCCCTGTCTGTTTCTGTGGGGTATAGGGGTGGTAAAGAATACCCCCCTCTGGTTCTTCTGTGGTGCTAGGGCTCTGCTGTCTAATACTGTCTGAACTGTCTTCAAATACAGGAGAGCTAAAATCTACTTTATATTTCTTTCCACTACGTGTTCGTCCAATGTCATCAAAATCACTTTCAAACTCTTGTGACATTACTATCTTTACTTATTCATCCGAGACGAGATCCATTGTTCCTTTTTCATATAGCAGCATTTTTAGGGACAAGTTTAGAGACCTTAGGTACTTACCACGATATCCTCTGAAGAAGTATCGTTCGGCTTCGCTGAAGCTCTTTCTCTGGTCAACTGCAAATTCTGTAACAAAGCCTTCTAGCACACTGGTAAGCCAGAAGTCCACTGCTCTCGTAATCGGATTGTCAAGGTTCTGCACGGTGTTGCACCTGCAACATTCTCCCAAAATTCTAAAAAATTTTGGGACCCTCCTTTACTTCGAGTTATCCATTTTCCTTGCTTAGTTTCATGCTCTCGAGTTTTGCTTATGGATTTATGGCTCCTTCCCGAATTTTGAATGCTAGAAATTGACTGGTTTTTCATAGTTAAGATGCTTAAAGACTTCCATTGAAATTGAGTCCCTGTCATTTTGCAAAATCTTTTTGAATTTTCGTTGCAAAGTCTTCATGTCGGACGCATTTCTCCTTGTTTTTCTCGACCATTGCGGGCGTCTTTCGGTTTCTATTTCTCTTTCCCGCCCCGCCGTTGCGGGTGGCCTTCAGATCCTTCTACCCGTCTATCGCGCCGTTGTAGCGGAGGCTTTTCGATTCATAGTTGGCTGTGTCGAGCCCGCTGTTGCGGGTGGCTCTCAAGTCCGCCGTTGCGGGGAATCTCCGACTCTTGATTTTATTTTTCGTAGCAGACGATTTCTATATCCACCCCCGCCATCGTGGACCGTGTCGCATGGCGAAACAATTGATCGTCGCCTCCGTTGCGGGCAGTGTCATGATGGGAGCGGTCCGCCGTTGCGGAGGTTTCCAAGCTCCAAGCTTCCGATATAGTTTCCGCCGACGCCCGAGGTATGTTTTGAGCCATATTCGCCGTTGCGGGTGATAGAGTGGTAGGAGGGGTCCGCCGTTGCGGGTGGTATGAAGCTCGTGCCGCCCGACATAGCTGTCGAAGCCGCCCCGATTGATGTGACTCCTCGCACGTGTGGTTTTGTGTATATATGTTGGGCGACAAGCGGGGTTTTTGTTGTTTTCGAAGGCGTGGTTGCGGTGAGGCGAGCTGTTGAGTTTAGGAGCGCGTGAGAGCTAACTGTTGGTACCTGTGGCCAGGTGGCAGGAGAAGAATTCTAGCTATCATCTTCTCACCTCGTTAGGTGGATTGACAGGTAGGATCTTGACTCTTATCATCGTTTTTTTTTTAGATTTCTTTCACGCGGTGGGGGGTTTTAAGATTTGGACCCGTCGTCCCATTGCGCCAGCGGGGAGTTTCTCCCTTGGTTGGGTTTTTTCTTCAGTCGTCCACCTGGCGTTGCACGCCGTTCGGTTAGGGTTCCCGGTTGAAATTGTTTGGACGGTTATAGGGAGAGGGGTTTTCGCCGTTTATGTTTAAAAGCCCGCGTTTCCTTTTCTGCTGTTTCAGTCCTTTGGGGGGAAGCGAGGTGCAGGCGGCCGTCATGCCGCCTGCACCTGGTGGTTATGATGGAGGTTTTGAGGCACCGGAGGCCATTACGCCTTTCTGCGCTGGGTTTCGTTGGGCGGTTAAATTAATAGGAGCTGCGTTGTTGTTTTCTGTCTAGGGGTCGGGTTGCGCTAGCCATAGTCGCCGCGGTTTTTCTAACTCTCTGTTTACAGTCCGGGGTTGTGCGTCGTCTTGGTGGGAATTGGGGATGGCGCGACCTAGTTTTTCTATTGAACGCTGAAAGCCTTGGTAGGGTAAAAAGGAGGGGTAGCGTGAGTCGGTTTTGATCAAGATGCCTGGTCTAGAGATGGGCTCGTTTCCCGTCGAGGTGGGTGAAGAAGGTTATCAACATAATATATTTGCTCCGCTGATTAGTCGCTTGCGTTCCATGGGCCGTAGGTCTGAAGTATCGACTCGTTAAGCCTGGGGCTTTTATTTTTTTTTATTTTTTATTTTTTTCTCTGTGTGATAGGCAGTGAAATGATGGTTGTATGATGCATCTGCATAGATTTTGCTCATGTCGCTTCTATATATCAATTTCATAAGAATGACAAGCCTCG
>LPNX010427834.1:0-45399 GCA_001517045.1 Pseudotsuga menziesii
CAATCCATACTTCCAAATTTATAGCCATAGATTGTAGGTAAAATGTAAAATGTAAAATGTAAAATGTAAAAATGTAAAATGTAAAATGTAAAATGTAAAAATTTGTAACCCTCTGTTTCTTGAAGGTAAAATGTAAGCAGATATGCTTTGAACAACTGCTACTTTGGGCATAAATTTACAAACCAATAATCCTAAGAATGAAGATAAGAGAGAGAGTTAAAATACTAGACATGATCAAAAGTAAAACATCAGACCAAAAGGCATGGAAATATAAATGCCATACAGTAGAGGTATGACCAGGGGTACTTAACATTAAGGATGACCTGGATGAGTGCATCATATCACTTAGCCATGGAACCGAGGAAAAACATAATCCTAGTTCTTAAATTCTATCATTAGCTGTTATGGCCAATTAACTTTCGACATTCTCTAGTGTGGATTTTGTAAATTAGGCAGTTTTCGTCTGTTTCTTGAGGGTAAAATGTAAGCAACTTGATTAGACATTACAAACAGTACTGATGGTGCAGATAAAATGCCTTTCCGAATCACAAAGAATGCAAATTCTGGAAATGAATGTGACTTTCACAAGGAAAGTACACAAAATGTCCTGTAAATTATTAAAAAAACAATTTAGGTGCTGCAACTAAAACATTATCTTCTGAGTTATAAAGCACAGTAAATACCTGAGTTTGAATAGGATTGAAGTGTCTAAACTGTTGATAAAGTGCTTCATATGAGGGATTTCTTAACGCAGACACAGGAAGTGGCTGCAAGTCTAGCAACTCAGTTGGAGGTGGGTATTTCTCTGGAAAAATAAGATGTCTAAATGAAACTGGCAATATTGTCTGTGTGCCTTTTTGATGCAATCGTAGTAAAGCAAACTCAGCACAGATAGTCTTACCGCTACCAGTAGGTGCTGCAACTAAAACATTATCATCTGAGTTATAAAGCACAGTAAATACCTGAGATTGAATAGGATTGAAGTGTCTAAACTGTTGATAAAGTGCTTCATATGAGGGATTTCTTAACGCAGACACAGGAAGTGGCTGGAAGTCTAGCAACTCAGTTGGAGGTGGGTATTTCTCTGGCAAAATAAGATGTCTAAATGAAACTGGCAATATTGTCTGTGACCCTAACCACTTATGACCATATTTTTTTATGAAATATTGTGTCTTGTTGGTTTAATTTTATTGTCGAGGAATATTAAATTCACATCTAAACTAGCATTTGGTTTACCATGCACAGAAATGTGTGAACACTTTTTAATCGTTTTAGAAAATTCTGACTCATTCACTAGTTTCCAATTATTTATTTTTGGAAAAATATATCGAGGTATGATAAATTTTCTAATTTCGAAGACCCATTTTAGATTTTCTAATTTCGAAGACCAAGAAAGAATACCCATACAATATAACCTGTCTATAAGCTGCCACTGACATATTATGTATAGTTGAGAGCCTTCCTCTGGTTCACCCAACAAATGTGAGCTTTGCTTGTCTTGCACACCAAGAAATGAATTTAGAAAAGATGACACTTGCATATTAAGTATAGTATTGCTCAAGCAATACAATATAATGGGTCAATCAGCTGCCACTGACATGAGAGCCTTTCTCCTCTGGCTCACCCAAGAAATATGAACTTTGCTTCTCTTTGCACAGCAAGAAATGTCTTTAGAAAAGATGCCACTTATTAATTCTAAGATAAGTTCTTATTCTTTCTGAAAAATACTTAGCATCAAAGGTTTATCAACCCATACACTGTAAAATGCCCATTTCTTCAATCTGCTATTTCATCTTGTATGATACGAATGCTGTTGCCTGAAATGTTGTTGCTATTTCTGTTGCTGTTGCCTGAAATGTTGTTGCTGTTGCTATTTCTTCAATCTGCTATTTCATCTTGTATGATACGAATGAGTCATTATATACAGTAAACTCATGCTGTTTAACACTAACTTGGGTACTGCATTGTGGCAATAGTTGTGTGCAGTTGTTGGTTCTGATCTACCAGGACGTACTGTTCTTGGAAACAACAATTTTATTGGGTACCATGCAGTTGTTGGAGTAAAATGTCAAGATATGAAATAAAAAGTAAGAATTATATTGCAGAATTATACAAAGTGATCTATTATGTATTGGATGAGGAGATCGTTGGGTTCCACTAAGGTTAGTTGACCTTATATAAGAAAGTAATCTCATCATGCCATTGGAAATTAGTCCTTTATTACTAGTCTTTTCCTACGAGTTTTATTTGTTATTCGATCTGACTAGGTGTTCTCAACCTTAATTATTCCATAACCAGCACTATTTTGGATAAGCTTTAAATCTGTGAGATCTATGAATTAGAGCACACCACTAATAGCTGCCCTTCTCTACCAGGAATGAAAGCAGTCTGCCAGGGTGTAAACACAGAAAGCGAGCAGGTCTACTTCATTACTCAGAAACGACCTTGGCAGCCTTGTCCCTAAGGTATGGCCCCAGACCCTTTGCAATCTTATAATACTTGGTTGACTAATCCTCAATTGCAACAACCCTCGCAGCCTTGGTATTCCTTCGTACCTCAACAGCAATGGATGCCCCCGCATCAACAACCAAAGTAACATGAGTTAGAGGCTGCTACATGCTCAATTTTTTTGGCTTTTTGCTTCTTCATAGTTGTCAGAGACTGTTTTGGGGTTGAAAAGTGCCCATTATCCATGTAGTTGTGCCCAGGACTGCTATAGGTGACTGATTATGCTCATGACAGTCCATATTTAGGAGTACCCATACTTACTCCTTAGGGCTGCAAAAAGGGCCCAAAAAAACACCTAGAATTTTCCCACCTATGAATTAGGGAACACCCACATGCACCATAGGCGTCTTATGCTCAGAGCAGAGTACCCCTGTACTGAAACTTGTTTTGCATCCCTGTCTGAAAAAACACATGAAATCACACCAGGTTGATGGATTTAACTTTTTGCAAAAGAACCTTATAGCTGAAGAACCTGGTGGCTGCATTTTGGCACATGCACCAGGAACAGGGAAGACATTCCTTATGATTAGCTTTATTCAAAGTTTTTTGACTAAGTACCCAGAGGAAAGGCCACTGATTGTAGCACCCAAAAGAATTTTGCCTTCATGTGATCAATTTGTTATTGGCCGTGTTTTTTCTAATATTTCTCGTTATGGTCTTTAATGCTTATGAATGGCAGCATGGTAGATTTTTGTGCTTCATCTGATAGAGAACTTTGTGCAAGGGAAATGATAATTATTTATGAGCAGCATTATCTAGGGCCTTCGCATTTCCATGTGTAGCGATAATAAATTATTCGTAGTATTATCTAGGGCCTTGGCATTTCCATGTGTAGCAACATTCTTCCTGGCATTTGAGTTGCTTGATCTTGTAGAAAATGTGGGATCCATCAATGATCTATCAGGAAAAGCCAGATTGTTTCTTGTTCTACCAGTTGCAATTCTGGATGCTTTTATTATCATTTGGATTTTTACTTCTTTATCTAAAACATTGGAGAAGCTTCATGCAAGGAGGTTGCTTGCTAAGCTAGACATCCACAGGAAGTTCACTAATGCTTTGGTAGTATCTGTAATTGTTTATGTGGAATGGATTGGATAGGAGTTGTATTTCAAGGCAGTTAATTCATTCAGTGAGCATTGGCAGAGTGCTTGGATTATAAATGCATTTTGGCATGTTCTTTCATTTTCTTACTGTGTGCTATATGTGCACTTTGGGATCCATCTGAAAACTGTACTAGATATACTTATTCAAATGACGTAGGAGAAGAGTTTAATGAAAGAGACTACTATATCTTTGACAAAGTCATTAACAATAGTTGATGGTGATGAAAACTTTGCCAAGCCAGAGAAGAAAATCAATAAGAATAGATGGCAGAGCATCAAGCAATAAAAAGATAGAGATTATTTCAAATATCTCCAAATTAGGGACAATAAAAATTCAAGGTATCGAGTAATTCCACCATCTTATTCTCAGTCAACTTCAAAATTTTCATCGAGAGGCATGGGATATGAAAGATTTAATTTTAGAAATAAGCTCCAGATTAAAAGGCAAAGGATCAGCAGTCAATCAAAACAGTTCCAGGAATTCTAAGCAACATATTAGTGTTCAAGATCCACATTTTTGGACAACAACTCAAGAGATGAAAATTACAAAAGCAACATTTGAAGACTTCAATTGGAGTTCTTTCTTTTGGAAGGAAGAAAGGGTTGGAAGAAAATTCTAACAGGGATGTATTCATTTATATTCCCATTGGGCCATTAAGTCTGTAATTTCTCAGATTCCATGGATTATTACTTGGATTCATGACTTGAAGCAAACATTTTTCCATTCTATGTGTTAATTATCTGTCTTATTTCTTCTATGGTCTGCAGTGTTTTTCATATATATGCTAAAGTATAAAAGCCAACTCTGTCTCACAATTGGCTTTAGGATTTACTATTAATATAGAGCATCTGTATTATACAATGAATGTTGGGAGAAGATTTAAGTGCTACTGATGTATCTTATGCTTTACATTTATGGTTCTGCAGATTATACCATATGAATGTTTCATATATGGATTTTTTTCTTAACGGTGCTTAGTTTTGCTTGGATTCATTCTTATATTTGCCCAGATTTCAATGTTCATTTCACCTTCCTCATCTCAGTTTTATTAATCTCAGTTTGCACTGCTCTCTTGTAGGAGTGAGATTTAAATGTCTTTCTTATGTTCTCCATCTTCATCATCAACCTTGAACTCTGTTCTCCAAGACTCCATGCCCCATGGACTAAGTTTCCCTCTCTAAGATTTACAACTTGTTATTTAATCTAGTCTTCTACCTGTGCTTTTCTCAACCCTGTCCACTTAGCCTTTTAATCATTTATGATTCTGGACCATGTACTTAAAGGTTCAAGCTATTGTTTAGTGACAGTAAATAGCAGATTTTCATCTTGATTTTTGAGAGATCCCCCTTTGACTGTAAGGGTCGATTTCTAGTCTAAGATTTGGTTTAAGATGTGCTTGGCATAGGTTATATTACATCCTAGAACCATCTCAAGTGCTAACATCTTTTTGCGCTGCTGCCGGGGAATGAAAATACAAAGCATTTTTCCAAGGGTGTATTTCAACGATTAGATCTGATTTTTGATGGTGAACAAAAATCAGTCATTGGATATTGACTACAAAATCATTCACCTGACGACTCCACTATCGGAAGGATCGACAACTTAAAGATTTTCTGGTGACTCCATTGCTTTCAAAATGGCGAGTTCAACTTCTAGTCCAGTTGCTTCATCAATCAAGACAACAGAGTTTGTGGCAGACCCTCATTTTCTTCAAGGTTTTAAAGAATTGATAGATATGTTATCTGATGATGAATGGACGAAGTTTCTCCTTCAGCTTTATCTTCTATTTTAGATTCTCACATCTTCAATGAAGAGGATAAAATTAATTGTTTAAAGAGGCTTCTTAAGGAACTTGAGATAGAATATGAAGGCGTGTTGGCTTAGAGGAAGACCCAGTATTTTTCTCATCAGAATAGTATGTTTAGATGGTAGCTGCCATGGACATATTTATAGATATTCTCAGCAAAACATTGGTTTTTCATTGACTATTAATGAACAAGGTCAGGACTCAAACACACAAATTCAAGCTCCTTTCCTTGGAAATGATGAGGAAATTTCAAGAAACCAAGAGGAGGATTTGAATAGACAAACTGATTTCACATCAGTCCACTCATTTCCTGAGGTATTTGTTCAAGAAGAAATTGGTCAAAATCTAATTCATGAAGTTGCATTTCGAGTTCTTGTGCCCCATATTCATACTGGGGTTCACCCTGTTCGTGTACAGGCCTCGATTTGCTGGTTGCATAAGCTGGCGACGGTTGCAACTATTTTTTTTTTAAATTTCACCCACCATCGATATAGCGACGGCAAGGCATTGCTATAGCGACGGGAGTCCGTGGATATAGCGACGGGCATCCGTGGATATAGCGACATCCATCCGTGGATATAGCGATGAGAGTCCGTGGATATAGCGACGGGAATCCGTGGATATAGCGACGGCTGTCCGTGGATATAGCGATGGGAGTGCGTGGATATAGCGACAGGCGTCCGTGGATATAGCGACGGTAGTCCGTGGATATAGCGACGGAAGTGCGTGGCTATAGTGACAGCTTGGATCTCCATTTTTTAAAAACCTTTATACAGAGCGTGGCTATAGCGACGAAAAGGGTCGTCGCTCTTGCGACGAAATAGTTTCCACGGAACAAAAAACACTTAGACGTGGAAATATCCACACTTTTTCGTGGATATTGCCACGTTTTTGCCGTGGCAAAATTGATCACATGTACTAGTGATCAGATTTGATTGATGCCATGATGTATCATCAAATGATTTGTTCCTTGATATACTTGATGAATACGATACCAAATATATGCTTTGCTATGAACACATTGAGACGTGTTCACCTGATGGTTGCAAAGCATGTAGTGATGTACCTGAAGGGTATAGTTGAGTATGGGCTCAAGTATGATATGAATCTAAATATTAACCTGGAGGGTTATGTGTATTCAGATTGGGCAGGAAGTTCCAGTGATAGGAAGAGCATTTCGGGGTGCTACTTCAATATGAGATCAGGTGTGATCTCTTGGTTTAGAAGGAAGGATTCCTTCATGGCATTGAGTACAGCTGAGGAAAAATATGTTTCCATTTGCTTGGATATTTGGGAGGTAGTATGTTTATTTTGAAAACTAATAGTTGATTTGATTGATCTGACTTGCATTTTTTGTATGATGCATAGAGGAGCAATGAAGCTCCAGTATGTGATACAGATCGAGATCTCTTGAAAGAGGGAGTTCTAGCAAAGGCGATGAGATAGGTTGTCTGAGCATAAAATCCTGGTGAAGCTCATAGGTGGCTCAGACCTAAACGGTCCTGTAGGTTGTCCTCGAGTGTATTCAGTCTTGGCAAATCTCTCAGGTTATCCTTGGACGTAATCAACCCTGATGTGATTCTATGATAGAAATCGTCAAAGTGAAGTTTGAGTACTTTAGGGAGAAGCTTGGTGTTCTATAGATCAAGGTTCCCTCCAAACGGAATTGATGTGTCTTTTATCTTTTCTGACATGGTGGAAGGCTGGGCTCCACATGGTCATATGTAAGTGCAGAGACATTCTGATGTGATTGTAGGATGTGTTCCCACATGATCAGTGCAGAGACATTCTGATGTGATTGTGGGATGTGTTCCCACATGATTAGTGCAAAGCCATTCTAATGTGATTGATGTATGTGTTCCCACATGATCAGATATAAGTGCAGATCCATTATGATGTGATTGCGGGATGTTGTTAACCCAAAAATCCCCCACACAACTCTTAATGGCCTACACCACCCAAGGACACCATCTCACAACACTCATTTCACTCCATAAGACCTTCCATTTGACCCCCACACCTCCAAAAGATCCCAAGGATCAAGAAAAGGGATAAAAACCCCAAAAAGGAGCCCAAAATAGACCCCTAGGAGCTAAAGCCCTCAAAAAAGGCCTAAAACCCTGAAAGGGGATAAAGTTAGGGCAGAAGGGGCTAAAGCCCTGAACAAGGGCTTAAGACCCTAAAATCCCTTGGAAAAACTATAAAAGGAGGGTGGGGGGTCACTCTCAAAACACTCCTCACTTGCCTATTGTTATGTTGCCCATGGATGCTTTGAGACCTCTTTCTCTCAAACCACCCACTCTTCCTCTCCTCCATCTCCATTTCTCCAAGCCATTGCTTCCCAACCAAGAGAGAGGTGCTCCCATGAGCTAGGGCATGGTGGCCCATTTCCACCTAAGTGAGGTATAATCTCTGTTTATGCTTGTTTTATTTGTTTTTACTTTCTAATCCTCATCTCTATTTGGAGGTTTTTTATTAACTTTGTTTGCAGGTTTTCTCCATTGTAGCTTAGGTTGATTTTCCAAGTTTTGGAGGTGGAACCATAACATACTGTGTGCAGAGGGGTTAAACAATGCTCCATCATCTCTCGCCATCTTTCTTTCTATTATTTTCTCTTAGATTTAGTTTGCCATAGCTGCCATTTACTTAGTTTTGCATAGGTTATCTTAGTTTCAATTCCCAGCTCTGTTTATGTCATTTTTACATTCCATTTTTTACTATTTTCAAAGGGTAGAAACCTAACCTTGTGCCCTATAGGCACAAGGGATCCATTATTACCCCTGTAGTGAGGATAAATTCTCACTACAACTTTGGCAACTCCCCTGGATCGATCCCACGGGATCCCTAGGAAAAAAATTTCAAGTTTTCAAGTTTTTCAGTTTTTACCCTAGTTTTCAGAAATCTTAATTTAGATCTATTTAAATATACTTTATTTATTATTTATGTCAGTTCTCAAACCTCTTCTAGGACGAGCCGAGTCAGACTGACCCCAGTACCAGTTACTATCGGCCAGGTCTAACCCTGCCTCACCAAAACACCCCTTTCCGAAGCAGGTCGTTCTTATCGAGGGAAAAGGTGAGACAAGGTGCACTTAATCCCCAGACAGGCGTGCCTAGGGTGCACTTAATCCTTAGACAGGTGTGAATTCAGCCCATGAGCTCAAGTTGTAGTTGTTTCGGCATTTTGTGCGACCCCCTTGCTCATTTCTGGAAAAATATTGCAGCCCCCTCGCGGGATTTGGTCAGAAATGTGTGGCCTGTCACACAGAAGTTGTTTTTAAGTTTAATTAACAGTAATTTGTAGTTTCAAAGGATTTTCATTGTAGCCCAGTCACCTCTATCATCCATTGCAGGTCTCTTTTAATTCCAGTTTTCATTTTCTGCAAATAAATCCATGAACAAAGTGTATATGCTAAATCAATCATTAAAGTAACCTAAAATTAACCATATTGATGCCCCCTTCCTCCTCTACTCAGTAATCACCCTCTGGGGTATTCTAGGATACAACGAAGGGAAAGCTCGTATAGATCTAGGAACTCCATGGTATTTTTCCTAAACCACTAAAACCAGGTGACCTAGAAGGTAGAGGGGGTAGGGAAGGAGGGCTTCTCACGACACTAAGCGTCCTCCCTGTTGACCAACCTAGCACTTGGGAGGTGACCTGAGTATCTATGGATGGGCTTAGTCCCATTGTGTTGAGAGCCTAGCACCTGCTCTTGGTTGAAGAAGAATACCACTGAGAGGTAGACATTTAGTTAGGCCAACAATTCAGGTTTAATCACCATATTTGCTTACAAATATTTGTTTATGTTTGCATATAAAACCATGATGTGAACTCTACCATGAATTCATAACCCATATTGCAAACCAAATACTAGAACATACAAGAAAACCAACACACCATACCAAATAATTAACCCAACTCAGTTCATTACGCTGAGTAAGCCTTAAAATTTACCAAATTTACACTAAGTTAAATCAATTATGCAGTCTTTGAGGACATAAGTCCTTGACTGCTTCAACTGTGGGAAGTACTTAGGCTTTGCCCAGAAACTTATTTTGAGGAGTACCATAGGAAGCCATTGAAACCGGGGTCCAAATTTCATACCCACCAGTTTCATACACCAAAGCAAACACAATTGATCCTCCACGATCCTCCTCATGCCTAAGAGGCAAACCACCACCATTTGGAACACTCAGTCGGCACCGTCGTAGCCATTCTCAGCGATCTCCCACACTGTCAGAGGGCCACACAGCCTCTGATTCTGATTTAGACCCATATCAGTCTGAACCAGACTTCCACACTGCACCATCTAGCCCCATGGCTACTGCAAACCCGGACCCATTTTTCGGCCTAAACTTAGCAAGTGGACCTATGTCCACATCACAACGTGTCACCCACAATGTGGCAAGTGGTCCAAGCATAGTCATGCAGAATGTCAATAGCCAGTTGCCACCACCAATAGTGACCAACCAAGATGGCCCAGTGATAACACACGGGGACAGTGGCCCCTCCACACACATTGTCCCCCCTGCCACACAGGGGGGCAGTGCACCGACCACCCACATTGCCCCTACCACTATGCATGGGGGAAGTTCCCCCGCTACCCACACCATCCAACCCACAACACTTGGGGGCATTGGCCCATCGACCATGGTGCCACCATAAGCACCCCCAGCCATGCAGATGCATTATGCACCTACAAACCCCATGCCCATTGCTGCCCCATCCCACATCAACTTGGGGTAAAATCTACCCTTCATGGCTCATTTGAACTTGCCTGACTTGGCTAGATTAATGAATGACCCCATGTGCCACCAAGCTTTCTAGCCACCCATGCCAATGAAGCTTCCATCAGACATCCCAAAGTTTGAAGGAAATGCTGAGGAATGTCCGCAAAATCATATAATGACATTCCATCTATGGTGCTCATCCAATAGCATCGTAGATGACTCCATCAGGCTGAGGCTATTCCAACGCACCCTTATAGGTGCCACGGCCAAATCGTACATTGAGCTACCACAAGCCAAGTACCCCAAATTCAACTCCCAAGCCTTCATGTTCCTACAGTATTTCCAACTCCCTATCAGATATGACGAGGGGGTGGAGATCCTACTATCCTGTCGCCAAAACACCGCCACTCACATCATTGATCATATCCATGAGTGGCGGCGGCACCGCAACTTATGTAAGATCCAACTTGATGACAAGATCTTCTTGGATTGGTCCCTCAAGACTTTGCTCCCGCCCATTGCAAAGGACATCGCATCTGAACGTCCCCAATCTGAAGAAGAGGCCATACTGAAGGCCCAACAATTTGACCTCATTTACGCCTAGTCTGGATACTTGTACACAGTCATTCCAGATGCTCCCCGTCCAAGTACCTCTTACCGCAACGCACCAGGGGCATCCCACGTAGCGGATGGCATTATAGGGTCAGTATCCCAACAACCACAGCCTCGATTGACACCACCGGCTGTGTCACCGCAACCAAGCAACACTGCTAATGTTGCTTACCAAAACCAAGATTTGGACTATGCTAGAATGATGTCTCAGTCCAGAGCAACAACCTCTTATGCTCAACCTGCGCCACCGCAGCAGGCTCAAGCGATGGCTTGGTTAAAACAACAATATGTGGGGAAAATGCCCACATTTGTGGCACCACCACCCCCACAAATATACTATGCACCACCAGTGCAACAAGTTCAAGTCCCCACCCCCACTCCACCCCCTCCACCCGCTCTGTTGGGACAAGTGTTCCCACAACAAAACTGTCCCAACCATCCTACCCCCTACAATAAACAAGGGAAAGCTAGAAACAATAGGCCCCGCAACCAAGGCAATAACCAACCACAGGGAGGTGGTCAGCAATCGAACCCTCCCAATAATACCGCGGCTAACCGACCAGTCCAAAACCCCCCACAGCAGAATGCACGAAGACGTAATGCTCCATTGCACACAAACCAACCTTGTACACTCAATGATGTCTATGGGCATTACACGTTTGAGTGTCCCCTCATGGCTTGCACTAAGCAGGTCATTTAAAATGAGGCCCAACAGGCTGCCAATTCCCCCACCCAAGCCCAACCCAACCAAGCACCACAAGGACCTCCTCCCATGGTGCTTCAAAACCCACTACCAGTCCAAGGATTGGTGGAAACCGCTCCCCTTCCCCAGGCCGATCCCAATGCTCTGGGGGCACCACCCATGGCTGAAACAGGTGTTCATCACCTGATGACCATGACCACTAAAGAGGTCAAATTACAGACTAGACGAAATCAGTACGATACCACCACTGAACCTACTGACTCATCAGTAGCATCCACGTCTAAGACAACCAACCTACCTCTCTAGTTACCCCCGTTCCTCTGCCCCCCCATACACAGAATTGCCAATAATTCCACAGCTAGAGCTGTAGTCAGCTATAGCATTATGGATGATTTGGCCCAAATGCCAACTGCCATGTCCGCTCTTGAGGTACTTAAAATGTGCCCAATGCAGCGGAAATCCCTACTAGCCACTCTAGGGGTAGTAGACCCCTCCGATTCCAAGATAATCACATTTGACACAGAGAATAGAGAGCCACACATGCCCTCCACTATCGCCTTCCAAATCCAAGTATCCATCTGGAACTTGGTTGTGCACTGATGCATAGTGGATGAGGGGGCATCCACATGTGTCATGTCTACCTTGGTTTGGCAGAATCTTGGATCACCAATGCTGCAACCATCCTCCACGACTCTGTGGGATTATGATGGACACCCCACTAAAGCCTAAGGAATCCTCCCCCATGTCCCCATTGTTGGGACGCGCACCCTAACGGTCCTTAGGATGGGTAACTCCACGGAGTTAAGGGAGTTTGTAAGCAGAGTTACGACTCAAAATAGTCTTAGGGGTGTCGAGGCTGAGTCAAAGCCCCCTTTTTTGTAATAATCCATGGTTTAAGTCCAGGGTTTAGGGTTCGGGGTGCCCATGGTTTAATTCCATGGTTTTGTAATGGTGCACTGTATAAATAGGCACTCTTGTAATTAAGTCAGGTTAGGATTTTTATGTAAAAGGAATTGATGCAAAGCTAAGGCTAGTTTTTGTAAGAAAAGGTTAAGTCCCAGCTGTGTGCGTGGACGACCTTTGCAGCTGTGTGCGTAGAGGGTTTTTGGGTGATAAGAAAATCTGCAGCTATGTGCATAGAGGCCTGCAGTTGTGTGTGCAGCTTTAAGGACTGAAGGGATCTACAATTGAGTGCGTAGATCAGAACTATGGTTTTTGTAGAAAGTTGGATAAAACATAGTTCTGTAAACGTAACCCCCATTAGAGGAAATTTCAACTCAAAATGGGCCTTTTAACTTTTATTCAAATTCCATGTCATCATGCGTTAGCCAATGAAATTTCTTAAAATTTGAAATACCGTATAGGTCTTAAACACTTTTTTAATATAAATTTGGGGATAGGTATCATAAAAAAAACTACTTTTTTTGTTTGTATTTTTGACATATCTCCCTGTGTTTTTACTCAAATTTCGATCGGGAGAGCTCTTTGGATGTGGAATTAAATTCTACATCCAATGATTACCCACTCAGCATACTTTTGATGGATCTCGCTACCCTAAAAACAAGAAATACCTGAAAAAATGGAATGATGATGTCATCATTCCATTTTTTCAGGTATTTCTTGTTTTTGGGTAGCGGGGTCTATCAAAAGTATGCCGAGTGGGTACTTGTTGGATGCGGAATTTAATTCCGCATCCAACGAGCTCTCCTGATCGAAATTTGAGTAAAAACACGGGGAGATATGTCAAAAATACAAACAAAAAAAGTAGTTTTTTTCTTTTCTTCCTCCAAAATTAATAAATATTATTTTATTAGTTCATTTTAGGAGGCCCATTTTGAGTTGAAATTTCCTCTAATGCTACACTGGGGGTGAACCACATTATATCTTGTGTCGTGGTTCTGTGTGTTTTTTATGTTGTGTTCTTTCGTGCATTTATATCTATATATCTGATAAGTAAAGATCATTGCTAGATAATAACTTCATTGTGAATTCCCAGTAAAGGGTTGTGCAAGGCACTATTTTTTTATCTAACCACAAAGCTAAATAAGTGAATGTTAAGCTCTGTGATTTATATTTATAATCTGTTAAAAGCTAAAGGTACAGTAATATCCCTCTTTTGCTTGCATAAATATGGTTCTGCGGCACCCCATAACTGTTTCGGGTGAGACTACAACCTGTTCACAGGTTGTTGCCGAAAGGGCCAACTCTATGGGTCTTTTGTTGGTGTGAAGTTAAAGGCATAAAACCTGGGTCTGCCCTATATCCCAACTTGGTTCCGTTGGCAGTTGAACTTAGTATCTGCTCAAGAGGGGTTTACGTTGTACCTCGAGGGATATGTTCTGGAGGCCCTCTATGAAGGAAATCCGTGATTGGCTTGATGAGACTTATCTGAAATTTGCTAAGCAAGAGAACAAAGATCCGCGTCGTAGTGAAAATGACTTTTTACAAAGGTATGTTTTTTGTGATGTTTATGAAATTTTCTTTGGTCGTATCCACATAGAGTTGCACCAGTGGTTATCCAGGTTAATAGAGTGAAGGATGAACTTCCAAGAACATAAGTTTCCTGCTTGGACCCTCGCAAGAATTAATATACTGAAAAGGGTGAACAACGCGATCTCCCGCGCTGTTGATTTTTGGACAACGCGGACCCTCGAAGCATTTGTGATGGAGTTCGCCATCGACACGAGTACTTCCTTTAGTGAAGCCGAGCGGTAGTTTTTCAAAGGACCAAGGGGTAATTTTTTGAATTCATTTAGTTTGAGAATTAAAATGCTATTAGCTGAAAAAGTTATATTGCTAATTGAATCAGATTGTTAGATTTAGTATTACTAACCTATGTTTGCAAGTGAAAATACCTTCGACGAGCAAAGCAGTTTGCTGCGAAGTGGAAAAAGGTACAAGAGAGATTTTGGATCCTATTCTCGAGGTCAGCATACTAAGTATCCCCCTGTAAATCCCGCAGAGTCCGAACCCGAGGAAACCCCTTCTGTTGGAAACCCTCCTATAAACCCACAGCGAATACCTATTATCCCTGAGAACCCGTCGCAGTCTAAGAGTCAACATAGCCGAATTATTCCTGTCGTAGGTCAGTCTACCCCAATAAGTTGCCACTCGCCTACTTCCAATCCCCCTCCAAACCCCCCTAGATCCACTATGGCCCACATGCATGATGACATTAAGCTACCTGTTTTCAAAGGAATTGGATCAGAGGATCCAGAACAGTTCTGGTTTTTATGTGAAGCAGTGTGGACTGCTAAGACCATTACGGACCAAGATACAAAAAAGCGCAGCTGTTTACTTCCTTCAAAGACCGTGCTCTGACATGGTTCATGAAGTTTTTCAGCACTCAGAACCATGCATTGGCTGATATAAAAGCAGCAATGATAAAGGAATTTAAGAAGCCAAAATCAGAGTCGCAGTGTATCACTGAGTTAAGAGAGATTCAGCAGAGGCGCGGCGAATCAGTGTGGGATTTTGATCAACGATTCAAAGTTCTACTAGACCAAGTCATTTTCCCCATTGGGCCTATGCAGCACAAAGAGTGGTTCATTTCGGAATTACTACCGCATATCAGAACTCCACTCATGTAGCAGAAGGTTGCCGATCAGCAGGAGGCTCTGGAAATCACGATGAAACTTGAAACCGCTCCTGTTGAAGATAATTCTGGTATTGCTCAAATCCAGGCGCAGTTGGCAGCGATGGCTCTGGAGCTTCGCAATATGAATAAAGGAAAAAATGGTCATGAAGAGGTTTGGTGTACACAATGTCGGACAGAAGGTCACGACAAGGAACAGTGTCCTGTGGTAAGAAACTACCTAAATACTGGTGCACCAAACCCATTCAACCCTACTGCTCTATATTGCGAGATCTATCGGACAACTGGCCAACATCGACCTGAGGATTGCTATCTTCTGCAGAGGTATGTGCAAGTCCCTAAGAACCCTTATTTCAAGTTCTATAAATCGGTGGGACACAATGAAGATGAGTGTTGCAGCTTTGACCTCATGAGAGAACGAACTTACGATGCTTATCGGGTACAAAATGAGGGACAAAGCAATGATGGTTATGGTTACCGCGGTGGTGCATCAGGTAGAGGTGCTTTTGGTGGTCGTGGTCAAGGTGGTATGGTCGAAAGAGGAAGAGGCCAGGTTGTGTGTTACAATTGTAACTAGGCCAGGAATCTAGCGAGATATTGTTGGAACCCCACTATGACATGTCGGTATTACCGAGCCGTGGATCATGTGATCGAGCGGTGCCCGCAGTTGCTAGCTAAGATTTAGAAAGAACCAATGCCCCTACTCAGAATCTTCATATGATTTCCATCGAGTAGAGACCTGCCCCAGCCATTAATGTTGTTACCCGGAGTGGAGCTATGACAGAAGTACAGACTAAGGAGCAACATCTTGACGAGGCTTGGGTTCGTAAGGCCCCAGCGAAAGTCCCAGCATTTGATATCGAAAGAGAAAGAGAGACATTCATGGAAGCCAAGAAAGATTTTGCTGATCCTAACACATCAGTAGCACCTGTGCAACAACATCAGCAGTGGCCTCTGACACAAGAAGCTTTGACAAACAAAGTAAGTACATTGTCCTCCTTTTTACAGAGTTGTTTGAAGCTCCTCCGAAATCAGAATTCTTTAAGCAAGTTGCAGAAAGTTATTGCTTCCTGCGAACCTTAGCATCATTCTGATCAGGTAAAAGCTATTAATAGAGTTAGAAAAACTGGCAGGGAAATGAGATTAAATGCTCAGATAGGAGAATATGATATGGCTAATGTTATCTTGGACCTAGGATCAGAGGTAAATGTCTTAACTAAGCAAACTTGGGAACAAATGGGAAAACCTACCCTTGATTGGTCACCAATATAGTTGAGATTAGCCAATTAATAGAAGATTGTGCCCCTAGGACAGTTTCCTAATGTCCCAGTAGATATTGATGGCGTCTGTACTGTAGTAGACTTCGAAGTTATTGAGATCATTGACGACAGCAACCCCTATCTAGCCTTGCTAGGAATTGAATGGGAAATGGCAAATGCGGCAGTCATTAACCTTAAGAAGAGATAGATGACTTTCAAAGGGAAATATTTGCACGTCATAGTCCCACTGGACCCCTCACAAGGAGAGAGATACACAGATCCAGTAAAAGATGAAGACCTGGATGTTTTGGATCACATCTACAATATCACAGCTAAGGAGGAATATTATGTTGATCCTACTACCGAAGGTATCATGCATTGGCAGTGTGACAACCCCTATATGACGGATTCAGATGATGGGTTAGAAAACTGGAAGAACATACTTTATGAGCTGCATGGACATAGATGTGCCAGAATTACCAAGTCTCTCAAATGGCTTGGTGCACAGACACGACCCTTACCTGTTTTTGATGGTTCGACAGACCCAAAATAGTTTATTGTGCAAATCTCAGAATAGGTACCAGACTCACAGAAAATGGAGACTCTGGATTCAGCATTCAGAGCAATAGCAGCCAGATGGTGGTCACAAGAAGTACATTCATAGTTGGGAAGCATGCTAGAAGTCCCTTTTCCTAAGATTTAGGGACCAACCTCAGGTGGTCCGAAGCAGGTTTAATGGTAAGACTAGTCCTCAGGGACATTTGGAGCAATGGGCATGGAAGCATGTACCTCATGAATAATGGGTACATAGGTTTGTGCATACCCTAGAACCCATAACAAAGAATTGGTATCTCGAGGTCGAGCTTCGCCACGGTACTGTAAGTTGGGATTGTCTTGTTGATAGTTTTATGCTGACATTCTCTATTAATGAGGTTTCTCCTACTTTGGACATGGCTGTTAGATTGATTCATACTAAAGTATTTGATGATCAAGAAATCGTAGAATATCAACCTGATTGGAAGGTACAGGAAGCCAACCCAGTAGAATGTTATAACCTCGCAATTGACGAGGATGACGATCCGCACAACATTAATATCCCTGAATCAGAAGGACACTGTGAAGTGCATGGACCAGTAGTAGAGGCATTTGAAGTGACTCAACCCCTGAAGACGTGGACCATCAACATTGGGTCAGAAGAAAATGCTAAGTATGCTACCATTGGAGATTATTGGGATGACGAAATGGTAAGCAAGGTGACCCAACTTCTCCATGAATATCAGGATCTCTTTCCGACGAAGTTCTCAGAGATGAAAGGTATCCTTGGGAATATAGGAGTGATAAAGATCCCGTTGAAACCTGATGCGAAGCCTTTGAAACAGCGCCCTTATAGGATGAACCCTAAGTATAAGGAAAAAATCTGAATGGAGCTGGATAAGATACTTACTGCAGGAATCATTGAGCCTGTTGAAGAATCTGAGTGGGTCAGTCCTATGGTGGTGCAAGAAAAGACGACTAAGGGAGAGATCAGAATCTGTGTCTACCTGAGGAAGCTGAATGATGCCTATTTGCATGATCCTTTCCCCACTCCCTTTACAGATGAATTTTTAGACAATGTGGGAGGTCAAGAAGTATACTCTTTTACTGATGGGTTTTCAGGTTACCATTAGATTTGAATTGCTCCAGAATATCGACATAAGAAAACCTTCGCTATGGAAATGGGATCCTTCCATTATACAGTTATGCCCTTTGGATTGAAGAATGCACCTGCTATGTTTTCTAGAGTAGTCATCTCTTCTTTTAAGGAATTCATACATAAATTCTTAGAAGTTGATTTTGATGATTGGACTATCTTTGGGTTAGTAAAAGACCACATAGCTAGTCTAAGACTTATGTTGGATAAATGTAGATAGCATCAGATTTCCTTGAACTTGAAAAAGTGTATCTTCTGTGCCCCTTTTGGAATTCTGCTCGGTCACATTGTCTGTAAGCAAGGACTGATGATGGATCCTATGAAGATAGCCATTATTGAGAACCTGCCCCCTCCGAATTCTGTCAAACAACTGCGCACTACGCTTGGTCATATTGGCTATTACAGGAAATTTATTAAAGGATATGCTCAGATAACTGCCCCTATGGAAAAGCAGTTTAAGAAAGATATTAAGTTCGAGTGGACACCTGAGTGTCAAGCAAGCTTGGATATTTTGAAGGAAAAGATGGTAACTGCTCCTATCTTAGTATTCCTGACTGGAATAAGGAATTTCATGTGCATGTCGATGCATCCTCCGTTGCTCTGGGTATAATATTAGCCCAATCGGGCGAAGGTAATATTGATCACCGCATCTCTTTTGCAAGTAGGAAACTATCCACAGCAGAGAAAAATTATACTACAACAGAACGAGAAGGTCTAGCTATGGTGTATGCATTGTAGAAGTTTCGACATTATCTGTTAGGATCTCATTTTAAGATGTTTACTGACCATTCTACTTTGAAGTATTTGGTTAACAAGCCTGTGCTAGGTGGAAGGATATGCAGATGGCTGATTCTATTTCAGGAATATGACTTTGAGATCATAGTCAAACCTGGAAGACTGAATCTAGGTTCTGACCACTTGTCAAGGCTCGAGTCGGGAGAAGAACCTATAATCTTGGACGATGGTCTTCCTGACGCCCAGTTGTTTTCCATCCAGATGGTTGATGAATACTTTCAGGATATTGTTCAGTATTTATCTACAGGTTTCCTACTCGCCGAGATGACAACACAGCAGAAGAAGCAGCTGGTGGTTCGAGCAGCTGAATTTACCTTAATAGCAGGACAACTATATAAGATGGGACCAGATGAAATACTACGCAGATGTGTCCTAGAGCATAAAAATTTGTTAATTTTGGTTGAGGCACATTCTAGGGCAGCAGGAGGTCATTACGTAGGAAATGCTACAGCACAAAAGATTCTGACAGCCGGATTGTGGTGGCCTACAATTCATAAGGATGCAAGAGAATATTTCCACAACTATGACATTTGTCAGAGGATAGGCAAACCATCCAGGAGGGATGAGATGTTTCTAGTTCCGCAGGTAACCTTACAACCCTTTGATAAATGGGTTATTGATTTTGTTGGACCCAGCAATCCCCCTGCAAAGAAATCTGGAGCAAGATACATTATTACAGCAACTGACTACCTTACTCCCTTGGCCGAAGCTCAACCAGTCAGGACCTATAGTGCCGCTACAACCGTGAAGTTTATTTTTGATAACATCTTGTCACAATTTGGGTGTCCTAGAATCCTTATGAGCAATCAAGGATCACATTTCTTAAATAAGACTATTGAAGTATTGACTGAATAATTTCAAGTATATCATCAGAAGAGTACCACCTATCATCCTCAAGCAAATGGAACTGTCGAAGCCTTTAACAAGATCCTTGAACATGCCCTGATGAAGGTTTGCAATGCTAACAGAAATGATTGGGACCTTAGAATTCCAGCAGTACTATGGGCTTATAGAACCACCTACAAGAAGTTGACAGGCCATACACCTTTTAGGATGGTTTATGGACAAGAAGCAGTCATGCCCATGGAGTACACTGTACCTAGCCTCAGAATATCTACTTTTACAGAGATGGATGACCCAGATATGTTGAAAGAAAGGCTGACAAAGATACTAGAACTTGAAGAGGACAAATTCATTGCAGGGTTCTAGCAGCAAGTTCAGAAAGCTAGGGAAAAAGCATGGCATGATAGACACATCAAGAAGAAGCAGTTCCAGTAGGGTGATCTTGTGCTCCTATATGACAGCAAATTCATGAAATTCCCAGGTAAGTTCAAGACACATTGGAAAGGACCATATATAGTGCAGAAAGTTACTGATGGTGGCCCAGACCAGTTAGCTAAATTGAATGGAGAAATTTTACCTTCTATGGTGAATGGAAGTAGGTTAAAGAAGTACAGGGACAAACCAGGATCCCTTGGTCAGGAGTAACAGCATGAAGGACAGTGTAAGTACCAAGAACAGTTGAAATTGGGTACTAGACTATAATGAAGCTGTTCTCAAAGCTACGCCGTGTTGAAGATTGTCAAAGTCTACAGGATGAAGTTTGGTTGCCATATAAGTCAGGATGGTTTGAAGGTGCACATTGTGTCGAAGGTTCTTGTCAAGGTGAAGCTGAAGTTAGTAGTTATGTCGGAGATCACAGGTGTGTCGCAGCTCAAAATGTGACAGATGGGACAAATTAGACTTGGCAGCGCCGGCACGCGGACTGCCCTCACTACCTGCAATAATGAGATCTTGGGAAAATATGGTGCCATGTGGATAGGATTTCCACCACTTCATCAGATTCAGCGTCATTAATACACCATGATGACAGATTCTATTTTAGGATTCTATAAGAAGCTGCATCGGCCTGCGACTCATGCATTGTGCATGTCTTTGAGTTTCTTCAGTTAACACTATGTCGAATGACTATGAAGTCCAGAAGTTATTACGAGTGGTCAGGGAGAGAGGTCTGTTGAACCTTCTGATTAATCCACCTAGGCAGCCATGCTCGACCAAGGCACGAAGAAAGGAAAAAGTTCGCTCTAAGGGGTCGGAAGAAAGGCAGAAGTGCACTCTATGCCACACAAAGAATAGCACCGATTTTCATAGAAAAACTCTAAAACATCCCAAGATGTATCCTCCTGGTTTAATTGAACCACGGTGGCTATTTGTCTTAAGCACCTTGACACAAAACTCTAGAGACCCTAAGTTGTGGATGGTCAAATGTTCGGTAAGCAAATCGAAGGATGGGGTCGCTGAGATCCAGAAAGCCTTAACCATCATTTCACGAAGGAAAGGAACAAGCAACCAACAACCGCATGTACAGCTTTAACAAACAGTGCACCAGGATTTTCCAACAAGTTTCTACCACCAAAAAAGTAGATGAGTGTCCCGGGATGGGCCACTGGTGAGTCTTAGGGGCCTGTTGGGGTGCGCACCCTAACGGTCCTTAGGATGGGTAACTCCATGGAGTTAAGAGAGTTTGTAAGAATATTTATGACTCAAAATATTCTTAGGGGTGTCGGGGCTGAGTCAAAGCCCCCTTTTTTGTAATAACCCATGGTTTAAGTCCAGGGTTTAGGGTTCGAGGTGCCCATGGTTTAAGTCCATGGTTTTGTAACAGTGCGCTATATAAATAGGCACTCTTGTAATTAAGTCAGGTTAGGATTTTTATGTAAAAGGAATTGATGTGAAGCTAAGGCTAGTTTTTGTAAGAAAAGGTTAAGTCCCAGCTATGTGCGTGGACGACCTCTACAGCTGTGTGCACAGAGGGTTTTTGGGTGATAAGGAAATCTGTCGCTGTGTTCGCAGAGGCCTACAGCTATGTGCGTGGATTTAAGGACTGAAGGGATCTGTAGCTGAGTGTGCAGATCAAAACTATGGTTTTTGTAGAAAGTTGAATAAAACACAGTTCTGTGGACGTAACCCCTACACTGGGGGTGAACCACGTTATATCTTGTGTCGTGGTTCTGTGTGTTGTTTATGTTGTGTTCTTTCGTGCATTTATATCTATATATCTGATAAGTAAAGATCACTGCTAGATAATAACTTCGCTATGAATTCCCAGTAAATGGTTGCACAAGGCACTATTTGTTTATCTAACCGCGAAGATAAATAAGTGAATGTTAAGCTCTGTGATTTATATTTATAATCTGTTAAAAGCTAAAGGTATAGTAATATCCCTCTTTTGCTTGCAGAAATATGGTTCTGCAGCACCCCATAGCTGTTTCGGGTGAGACTACAACCTGTTCACGGGTTGTTGCCGAAAGGGCCAACTCTGTGGGTCTTTTGTTGGTGCGAAGTTAAAGGCATAAAACCCGGGTCTTCCCTATAGCCCAACACCCATCAAGTTAGCTCGGAAGATAGTCATCATCGACATCGAGGTCGTCCATGCTCAACTAGATTACAAACTCCTCCTTGGGAGGAGTTACATGTACACCATGCGAGCCATAGCGTCAACTATCTTCCACCTCATGATGTTCCCCCACAAAGGGAAGATTGTGACAATTGACCAGCTCACCTACCATGATCTGCAAGGGTTAACAGTGCCTCCCAATGTTATCCCTACCATCACCACCATTGAGCCGCAAGGGACGACCGCACATGTTAACGTCATCCTTGTAACCAACACTGTGGTTGAAAAGACACCAACCCCCCCACTATTGAATGTGGGCCCTGGGTTGTTTACTGATCCCACCATGATGGATCCTTTCATGTTGGTGTCACCACCATCAAAACAAAATCAAGCTATGAACTTGTGCATGGTCTCATCAAGCACCATTGCACCCAAACAACAACTGCAGCCGTAGCCCCAACCACAACCACAACAACGTCTGCATCCGCAACACCAATAGTAGCCACAACATCACCCATAGTAGCAGCATTACATGCAACTGCAACCACAACCTCAACCCCACATGCAACCAGCTGGGAGTTATGTGGTCTCATCTACGGTCCATACAATTCCCTTCCTCTTTCCCCCACCTGGTGTCATGAGCAAGCCAGTCATGGTAGCCTTAAGCCTACCCAAATTTACGTTGGGGATCTCAATGTGGTATCTAGATCCACTAGCTCAACCAGTAATGCCTTAGGTTGTGTTAAATCTGGTGCAAGATATTGCGGTTCAGTCTCACCCCCCACCTGGTCCACATAATCCAACCACCACACCCGCACCTACACCACTCCAACCCAAAAGGGACAGGGGAAAGAACACCAAAGCCACTACAGAACCATGACAAGTCCCACCTTGTACTGTCTGTGAACAACAGGGCCATCCAACTCATAATTTTCCTAAAATCCCAGTGATCCTTGCACATCTAGATGCCATGGATACGAACGAAAAAATCCCCATGGTTGAACTCCCAACCGTGCCAGTAGTCAGGAACAAGGCATTAATGACAAACCATGATTGCACCCTTTGCATATTGTATGGACATTACTCCCACCATTCCCAAGACCTACCCGAATTTTGAATGGCTCTCACTGACCTCCGTCACCATTCCCTTGAGTCTGAGATCACCTTGATCGAAGAAGTCCACCCCCCACCGCCTTCTTTAGAAACTGTGTCTATCTACATGATGTCCAGTTCTGTAGACCCTCTTGTCTCCACCATCACCGATGGGCCATCAGACCTGTCTCTTCTGTTCTTTCCCCAGCCACAGGCGCAACCTCAGTTACCAGGGAAACAATGGGGTTCACTCCCGATCAACATGATCCTTTTTCTTTTTCTTTTCCTTTTCTTTTTCCTACCATCCAGTATCATGAGTAAGTCTACCTTGACAACCCTCCATCTATATGATTTCACACTAGGATATCCTCTGTGGTACCTTGAACCACCTACCATACCTCTGAGGCCCCAAGACATGTTGACTCATGTCTAGCCAATTGAGACGATGTGGCACCTACCTCCAGGTCCATCAAAGACTCGTCCCATCTCCAGTCCTGCCCCTCTTCCTCCAATAGAGACTGGGGGCAAGGCCACAAAAGGAACCACCAATACCATTGACATGATCTCTAGCACCAATTTCCCTTCCGTCTTATTGGCTATGAAAGATCCACCTAATCTATCCCGGCACCACTTACGTGATGACAGAGAAATCTGTAAGACATCCTTTGGTTTTACCCCATTCCATTTAAACCACAGTGTGGAATCGATTATTCACATAAAAGACCAAATTCCATCACCCTACCTTACCAATGACCTTCATCTTGGTAAGGGGCACACCTCTTCGCTGACTCAGATGATCAACTTGTGAAGAAGTTGTGCAATGGGCTCCACCTCAAGAGAGTCTATGCCTGATGAGTCCCTTATAGCGTAGTTTTTTCCCTTTCTTATTTTTCAACGTATTTTATCACAAGTCAGGGGCAAGGCCATCAGCTTCTAGTCCAAAGTCACCCGAAACCGGTTTGAGACACCTCTCACACCTCTGGGCTCAAATTTCCATTTCTGAGACCATTGTCTCATGTTTAATGAACCAATTTCAGGACCATCTCCCACAAGTCACCTTGATTTACGATCCATGACATGGCAACGCGAGTGTCTATGGGCTGGTACTCATATCACACTACCCAACCGCTACTCGTACAAGCTGTCGGGCCACCGCCCGTTAAGGATTGTACTATAATTTTGCTTTTTGTATTTAGAATTATCTTTTTCACCACACCTTATGCGGACATCTAGACCATCGTCCACAAAACCCTTTGTTTTTCTTCCATGTATTTGACATAGAAGTGTCCTCGAGCCGCTGCCCATTAAGAAATGTAATTTTAGCTTTTATTTTGTATTTTTAACACATAGATTGTCTTTTCTTTTTTACCACACCTTACGTGGACCTTTGGACCACTGTCCACAAAATGATTTCTTTTCTTGCACATATTTGGAATATAAATGCCTTTGGACTTGTACTTACATCACCTGTGGTCAAGTCCATCCACATTAACACACACACATTCTCTCCTGACCTTTGTTCGAGAGCCACCTCGATTTGCATGCCTCTGCTGCACCGTCTCGTAGGCCTCTACCATGACCTATCCCATGCATGTATTGGTATGTTTGAGAGCCTTCTACTCTATCCATACTACATGGATGACCTTTGGACCTCTTTCCACCATCCCGACATGGGGGCACTGCTCGTGCCACCGTAGTCGGTTGACCACATTGGAGTTTCATTTAAGCTCTTTTCTGACTCCTTGAAACAATGAAAAGATTGCCGAGCATAGTTACTTCCTTTCCCGCTCACTAAAGTATAGGAAAGGGTGTCTACATTGTCTTGTTTGCCTCCTTTTGCGGACCATGTAGACCATTTCATGAAAAGGACCTCCTTAGCACACTCAAGCCAAGACCGTTCCCCTCTGCATACTTTTGTACTTTCTCGGGCAAAGGGGCCGCACTTGACAAAAAATCTCACCACCAGTTGTCATTAAGCTCTTTTCCAGCTGTTTCATCAAGAAAATATCATCAAGAAAACTTGGTTTCGTTCATGCTCGTAAAATTATTTGAATGACCGTCCAGTCAGTATAGGTTTAACCTTTTTTAGCCCGATTGGACTACCAATGGTAAAGAGGTCTCTCATCCCCTCCAGGATGGGAAAAATCTCCTATGTATACTTTTATTCTTTTTCGAGCACAGGAGACTACCAACAAAAAATATCCCCCACTGGAGTCTTCTTCGTGCTTTCAGACTCTCTAAAATTGAAAGCACCAGCGAGCACTTACCTTCTTGGGCTCGCCAAAAATCCATGAGATCATACCACAATGGTGTCCCTAGACACCACCCCATAGAAAACAGTTTGGTAGCATCCCCACATTGGGTTGCCTTTGTTTAGAGTACTCTACAATGTGTCTTCCTTGGATCCCATCAGTATCAAAAGTGTCCACCTCCTCCAAGTATTTCCCATCTGCAGCGACATTCCCGGTATTACAGCTATGATCCAATTCCCTTGAGTCCATTTCATTTGCTACCTGGTATTCCTTGCTGTCATACTCTGAACAAAGGAATTTTGAGTCTCCCACTCCCCCCTACCCCTGTTCATTTTTTCCCTTCCCTCCCCTCCCCCCCAATTCAGTGAGTCAGTCCACAGATTGCTTCACACCTTTCGGTTGTCCCTCGTGCCCTTGGTTAAGAAAACATCATTGCCTTGGCTAGGGGTAGGTCTCCCTCTGTCGACACCAACACACATATTCCAGAGGATAGACCCAAACGTCCCTGGACCTTGGTTTCATTAACATCATTGATGAGTTCCTTGGATCACTTGAGAGGATTCCTTAGTGCCTCTTGGGATGGTTGTTTCTCACGCGCTCGACTTCAACTCCATCATCACACCGTTGATATTCATATAGGGTTTGTCCCACACAGTACTCGGTCAAAGACCCCAGATGTCACCCGACTCTAGCACATTGGTGAGTCCACTCGAGGGACCTAAACACATTATGTCCCTTGTGATTTTCGGGTTGCATTGGAGATAGTGATTAGAAGCCCCAATAGTGCTTTGATATACCTTTATGATTGATACAGCATACTTGTACCATAGAGACTCTGAATCTCACTTAGCGAGTCCATATAGCTATGTACCAGATCCAACAGACTGTTAGTCATGATGATGTATCATTCCATGAGAATGCCATGGGTCCAATGTACCAGTTCAGTATTGTAGTCAGCCTCACATAGAGGCAACCAGCATTGTAACATTAGTTGTATATGATCGGCTATTTTATTTTAGAGCATAGATCAAATGATTCTTTTGACATTGTCACGAGCATTGGAATGCCCACCTCGTCCATATACATGTCACACATTTATTGTATCTCACCCATTGATGGGAACCAAATTAATACAAAACCAAAAGCCACCATGCCCCAACCCCGGAAGCACCACCTCTCGACAGCAAATCCTATGATGTCCATCGGCCATACATTGAGCTCCTACCCTCACACACCAGGGGGCAATATGTTAACCCAAAAATCCCCCACACAGCTCTCAATGGCCTACACCACCCAAGGATACCATCTCACAACACTCATTTCACTCCATAAGACCTTCCATTTGACCCCCACACCTCCAAAAGAGCCCAAGGATGAAGAAAAGGGATAAAAACCCCCAAAAAGAGCCCAAAATAGACTCCTAGGAGCTAAATCCCTCAAAAAGGGGCTAAAACCCTGAAAGGGGCTAACGTTAGGGCAGAAGGGGCTAAAGCCCTGACCAAGGGATTAAAACCCTAAAATCCCTTAGAAAAACTATAAAAGGAGGGTGGGGGTTCACTCTCAAAACACTCCTCACTTGCCTATTGTTATGCTACCTGTGGATTCTTTGAGACCTCTTGCTCTCAAACCACCCACTCTCCCTCTCCTCCATCTCCATTTCTCCAAGCCATTACTTCCCAACCAAGAGAGAGGTGCTCCCATGAGCTAGGGCATCATGGCCAATTTCCACCTAAGTGAGGTATAATCTTTGTTTATGCTTGTTTTATTTGTTTTTACTTTCTAACCCTCATCTCTATTTGCAGGATTTTTATTAACTTTGTTTGCAGGTTTTCTCCATTGTAACTTAGGTTGATTTTGCAGGTTTTGGAGGTGGAACCCTAACATACTGTGTGCAGAGGGGTTCAACAATGCTCCATCATCTCTCTCCATCTTTCTTTTTGTTATTTGCTCTTAGATTTAATTTGTAGTAGCTGCCATTTACTTAGTTTTGCATAGGTTAGCTTAGTTTCAATTCATAGCTCTGTTTATGTCATTTTTATATTCTGTTTTTTACTGTTTTCAAAGGGTAGGAACCTACCCTTGTGCCCTATAGGCACAAGGGATCCATTCTTATCCCTATAGTGAGGAGAAATTCTCACTACAAATGTGTTCCCACATGATCAAATGTAAGTGCAGAGCCTTTCTGAAAATATGAGGTTGGATGTAAGTGCAGATCCTTTTTGACAATATGAGGTCGGATGTAAGTGCAGATATTTTTTGACAAGATGAGGTCAGATGTAAGCATAGAGCCTTTCTGACAAGATGAGATCAGATGTAAGTGTAGAGACTTTCTGACAGAATGAGGTCAAATGTAAGTGCAGAGCCTTTCTGACAAGATGAGGTCGGATGTAGGTGCTGGTCCTTTCTAACATAAGTTTTGGATGTGTTCCTCCCATGGTCAGATGTGAGTGCTGGGTGTGCCTTTCTAACATGGTTCTTGGATGTGTTCCTCCCATGGTCAGATGTAAGTGCTGGGTGATCCTTTTTGACATGGTTCATTCCATGGTCAGATATAAATGTTGAAGACGATGAAGACCTATATGGAGGATAGGCCTACAACAACCATGAAAAAGGGCTGGCTCTATAGAACTTCCTATGATGAGTAGAATTGAGAGATAGCACTAGTGATGATGACCCAGTTATGATCCAGCAATGATGATCCAGATCAAGTAATGATCTAGACTTGATGATGAACTAGTGATGATCCAAACATGATGATGATCCATTGATGATCCAGATCAAGTGATGATCTAGACTTGATGATGATCCAGTGATGATCCTGATCAAGTGATGATACAAAGTTGATTATGTACAGTGATGATCCAGATCAAGTGATGATCCAGACTTGATGATGATCCAGTGATGATCCAGACTTGATGATGATCCAATGATGATCTAGATCCAGTGATGATCCAGGCTTGATGATGATTTAGTGATGATCCATATCTAGTGATGATCCAGAGTTGATGAAGATGACTTGAATTTGAAGATAACTTGAAGATGAAATATGACTTGAAGATGAAGATGTCTTGAAGACAAAGATGATTATGATGATCCAGACTAGATCCAATGAAGAAGACTTGTGCTGATAAATTGTGTCAGGAGAATACCTTCCTAGTTAAGAGGGAGTGTTGATGTATTTGTAACTTTAGAATGTATTCACTTGTATATATTATGTGTTGTACCCCGATGTTTCTATCGGGAAGTATATGTAATGTAATTGATTCATGTCATACCCCAATGTTCCTATCGAGAGAATCAATAATGTAAACAAGTCATGTAAATTCGTTGAGGTTAACCCTCCATTGTAAGTCAAGGAAATATTCCCAACAATTGAGTTAAGGTTAACCCTCCTTGTTGATAGGAGGGTAAAGTTCCCACATTTGTGGGGCACTAGGGTTATTATACTCTCCTAGAGAAGTCGGCCCTGGTAAGTAATTGTTAAGTGAGGCTGACATGTTGGAGTGGAAATAAAGTGAACAAAAGAATATAAATAGAAATGAGGCTCTCCTCATTTATACACAACACACACTCACTCAAGTGGGGTGCATGAGTGAGAGTGGAATTCCTCGCATAAGTGAGAGAGAGAACAACTGTTGGAGATCATCTTTTCTGTCTTTAGGTTTTAGTGTTTCCATTGGTGCTCATTCTATCTCTGAGGAAGTTGCGGGGTTTTCTCCTTTATGGTTTCCCCAAAGAAAATATTTGTGTCTCTTGTCTCTTGTGATTATTGTTGTGCATGTTATTCTCTCAAATAAGATCCTACGATCACATTGCTTAAATGATAAAAATATAACAAAAAGGAAGTGGTGAAGCCTCTTACAAGCTGAAGTTTGGAAAATATTTGAAGATGAAATATGTTCTATAAGTACGAGGATTCAAGAAGAATATTCTATCCATATCTTCATTGGATGCAAAAGGTATGAGCGTTGCATTTATTGATGGCAAAGTTCTTATGTGTCCAAAAGGAAAGACCATAGATGATGCAACAATGATTGGAGAACAAGAGGGAGGCTTATACAAATTCAAGGGCCAACCTAAACAAGCCTTGGTCCATGACTCCATGGAGCCAAGTGAATTATGGCATAGAAGGCTTGCACAAGTGCACTATAGAGCACTATCACTTGCAAGCAAAGCAGTTAACGGTCTTCCTGAAATCCAGATAAAGCATGAAGGAATCTACAAAGGATGTGCAAAGGGAAAGAACATAAAGAATACATTTCCAATTAGTGAGAGAAAAGCAAAAGGAATCTTGGAAGTCATCCACTCTGATGTATGTGGTCCAATGTCATCCAGTTCATTGAGTGGGTATGTATATTATGTTTCTTTCATTGATGANTGCATATATTTCTTGAAGAGAAAATATGAAATATTCAGAAAATTAAGGAATTCAAAGCCCTCATAGAGAATCACATAGAAAATAAAATAAAAACCTTTCGATCAGACAATGGCAGATAATTCACATTAGAATAATTCAAGGAATTATGTAAAGAGTCAAGGATTAAGAGGGATTTGACCACTCCATACAATCCACAACAAAATGGAGTTGCAAAAAGGAAGAATGAATGATTATGGAAGAAACAAGGGAAATGCTTCATGATTAAGATATTCCCATGCATCTATGGGCAAAAACTGCAAGAACAACTATGTATGTACATAATCGTACTCCATACAGAGTATTGGACAATAAGACACCAGAAGAAAATTTATTCGGTGAGAAACCAAAGTCAACCATCTCAGGATATTTGGCTGGCCAATATACATGCACATTCCAAATAAGAAAAGACCGAAGTTAGACCCTTTAGTAAATAAGGGAATATTTGTGGGATATAGTGAAAACTCTAAAAATTACAGAATATACTTTCCAGGGTACAAGAAGGTCGATATTATAAGGGACATGACATTTGAAGAAGACTCGGCATACAAAAAATCCAAAAAAATACCTATTGAAGACATTGAAGAACCAGAAGTACTGAGGATCCGAGATACAACAATGAATGAAGAAACTCCAAAAGAAGATCGAGAATGGAAGAACCTGAGGAACCTATAGATCCACCCAGTAAGAAGAATTCTCACAAGAGGAAACCAACATGGGTACGAGAGGCAATTGTAGATGTAGAGAGATGTGGTGCTCTAGAAGGAAGACACAGATAAAGAAAGAGACTTAGGCCATACTCCAGCTATGTAGCCATGCTGCGCGACATCATTAACAAGGAACCTTCCAGTTATGAAGAAGCGACATAAAAGAAAGAATGGAAGGATGCCATGATCAATGAATACCAGTCAATCATGAAGAATGATGTCTGGGATGTGGTCCCGAGACCAGAAGAGAAGTCTATTGTGACTTCCAAGTGGATCTACAAAATCAATCATGCTGCAGATGGAAACATAGAGAAAAATAAAGTGAGATTTGTGGCATGTGGATTCTACTAGAAGGAAGGGATATATTATGAGGAGACTATTGTACTTGTGGCCATATACACTTCCATCAGAACTATACTTGTTCTAGCTTCAGTAATGAAATAGAAGATACACCAGATGGATGTCAAGACACCATTCTTGAATGGTGTAGTGGAAGAGGAAGTGTATGTGGAGAAACCACTCGGATTTGAGACACATGACAAACATACGCATGTGTGCAAATTGAAGAAAGATTTGTGCGGATTGAAGCAGGTGCCCAGGACATCGTACAATAGGATGGAAAACCTCCTGAGTATTTTGGGCTTTACCAAGAGTAAAATAGACTCCAACATTTACTACAAGGTTGAGAAAGGGAACTCAGTAATACTCCTAATGTATGTAGATGACTTGTTTGTGATAGGTGAATATGGGATGATTTCAGATACAAAGAGGAATCTTGTTGTCAAGTTCGATATGAAGGACTTGGGCATGATGCATTATTTTCTAGGTATGGAGGTGTGGCAGAATACAGATGGAGTCCTCCTTGGTAAAGGGAAGTATACAATAGAGATCTTGAAGAGGTTTGGGATGATGGACTGCAAGGAAATAGCCACACCCATGGCATAGAACTTGAAGCTACTTTGCAATGCTTCATCAGAGTTAGTTGATGCCACAATATATCATCAGATGATTGGATCATTGATGTACCCGACGAACACAATACCAAACATATGTTTTACTGTGAACACTTTGAGCTAGTTCTTGACGGATCCGATACAAGTTCACTTGGTTGATGCAAAGCATATGTTGAGGTACCTGAAGGGTATAATTGATTATGGGCTCAAATGTGATGTGAATCAAAAGGTTAACCTATAGGTTTATGTTGATTCATACTGGGCTGGCAGTGCCTTAGATAGGAAGAGCACTTCGGGGTGCTGCTTTAGTATGGGATGAAGTGTGATCTCTTGGTTTAGCATGAAGCAATTCTATGTGGCACTGAGTACACCTGAAGTAGAATATGTCACAACTTGTTCAGCTAGTTATGAGGCAATATGGATTAGGAGGCTACTATTTGATTTTTTTTATCTCTAGTTAGAGGCAACTTGTATCTTTTGTGACAACTAGAGTTGTGTGAAATTGTCCAAGAACCCAATGCTCCATGACAATTCGAAGCATATTGAGATCAAGTACCACTATATCAGGGATATGGTGTAGAAAAGAGCAGTGAAGCTCCAGTATGTTGTGACAGATGAACATATAGCTGATGTGTTGACCAAGCCACTAGCCAGAGCGAAGTTTGAATACTTCAGAGAAAATATTGGTGTACTTAAGATTGAGGTTCCTCCCAAGGGGAGGTGATGGATCTGGAAGATGCAGGTGCACTGAATCCATTATCACATGGTGGTAGGTGTGTCCTCCCATGGCACATATGTAAGGGCTGTAGTCGAGATGTGTGCATCTGGGATGTGCTCTAAGTGATGATGAGATGACCTAAAGATGATGAGATGATAGTAGGGGATTCAGGTTTTACATAGCCCTATAATTAGTCCTGGGATACTCCTTCGGGTTTTGAAAAGGAATATAATTAGTCCTGGTAGATTTGTGAGGTTTTACATAGGCATATAATCAGTCCTGGGGCGATCCTTCAATCCTTCACGTTTTGAAGAGGCATATAATCAGTCATGGGATATATTTCAGGTTTTAAAAAGGCATATAATCAGTCATGGGATATATTTCAGGTTTTAAAAAGGCATATAATCAGTCTTGGGATGCTCCTTCAGGTTTTGCAGAGGCATATAATCAGTCCTGGGAAATCCTTCAGGTTTTGCAAGGAAATTAGTCCTAATATATACCTACTTGATGATTTGAATACTTGCATGGAGGCTAGGCCTACATCCATCATGAAAAAGGGTTGGATCTATAGAACTTACCACGATGAGTAGATTCGAGAGATAGCACCATTTGATCGAGATGATGAGGATAACATTGGCAGTGACGACAATGATCCAACGTTGAAGTCTTGTGCCTATATGTATTGAAGTCTGTGTCAAGAGAATACCTTCCTAGTTAAGAGGGAGTGTTAATGTAATTGTAACTTTGGAAGATATTCACTTGTATATTTCATATTCTATTTTATTGTACCTCGACAGAGATGTTTATTCCTCCGATCAGGAGAGTCATTATTGTATTTAAGTCATATAAAGTCATTGAGGTTAACCCTCCATTGTATGTTAGGGAATTAGACCCTAGAGTTAAGTTGTATTAAGGTTATTAGACTCTCCTAAAGAAGTTGATCATGTTGAGGGAAAAATTCAAGTCAGGATAAAGTATAAATAGAGAGTGTGACTCTCTATTTTAACATACAGACTCATTCATCAAGTGTACATGAGAGAGAGAGGATAGGATCGCACTAGTGAGAGAGAGAGAGAAAAGCCATTCAAGATCATCTTTATAATTTTGGGTTTTACTTTTTCTACTGGTGCTCATTCTATCTATAAGGAAGTTATAGGTTTTTATCCTTTATGGTTTCCCCAAGGAAAAATCTTTGTGTCTCTTGCCTCTTGTGATTATTGTTGTTCCTGTTATTCTCTCAGATAAGATCTTAGATAATATTGAATAAACTATAAAAGTCTAACAGTATTCATAATCCACATTTTCACAAAATTAACCATCCTTGTCTCTTGACATTTGTAAGCCATAATTAACATAGATCACCTCTTCTTCTTCAACAAACGGTCTACAATACTCTTCATACTACTCATCGTAGTCATCCTCATAGTATGACATGGCTGCAAATTTATTCACTAAGAGATTTCTTTCCACGGCATTATCTAAGGAAAGAGATATGATACCACTGTATTTTTTATAGCTCAAAATGACACATCTCTACTTGTGACCACTTTCCCATGATTTTGTTGCATGTCGACACTTCCATGACGACACTTCATGAAAGTCATTGAAGGTCACTGAACAAACACCTAACTTGGAGGACCCATATATTGAGTTTTGTAACTCCATTTGACCTCATCTTTACACCATTGGAAATTTATTTCTATTAGCTAAAACTTTCTAGAAGACACCAAAGTCTGAAAATGCCCAAAAATACCCTAAAAATGAGTTTTTTGATGTGTACACGAGTTTCCTTAAGGAAACCCGCGTACGTACGCGAGTTGCTATATATAATAGTCACGTATGATTTAAATATGTGACTTTCTCCATTGAAAACTGTGTATACCTCCTCATGTACGTGATTGCAAAGGCTGCGTACACCTCCTGAAAATGTCAAAAATACGTATTTTGAAATTCGAGTAGTTTGGGTAGTTATGCAACTAACTCCTTCAGTTGTAACTACTTTGTCTTCGACCCTAACTCTTCATTAAGCATATAAATAGAGGTATGGAGGTCCATGAGAGGAGACTTGAATCCTTGCATTCTTATGTTGGAGGATTTGGAGATCTCTTTGCTCTAGAAGGATTCTCCTTGTGTTGCAGAGCTTGGAGGTTGAGTTCCTTCGAGAAGAGAAGCAACAGAACCAGATCAAGGTTCATGAGGTGTCGAAATTGAAGAGAAGGCATACTTGTACTTGTTTTCAAGATTAATAAATATGTGATGTCCTTCTTCTTCCCAAATCATTGTTCAATGTGTGATTGAATATTTGTTTATGATCATATGATGATGTTAGTCAAATCATTATTTCATGTTTATTTGATTATCATTGCTTTATATGTGGTCATAATGGTTGAAAGGTGGATGTATAATGTTCAAAAAGCATATATAAGCAAGTTTTAGAGATTAGAATGGTTCATACCTTAGCTCAAAATGACACATCTCTACCTGTGACCACTTTCCCATGATTCTGTCGCATGTCGACACTTCCATGACGACACTTCATGAAAGTCACTGAAGGTCACTGAACAAACACATAACTTGGAAGAACCATATCTTGATTTATGTAACTCTATTTGAACTTATCTCTACACCATTGGAAACATATTTCTATTAGCTAAAACTTTCTAGAAGACACCAAAGTCTGAAAATGCCCATAAATACCCTAAAATGAGTTTTTTGATATGTATATGAGTTTCCTTAAGGAAACCTACGTACGTATGCGAGTTGCTATATATAATATTCACATACGCTTTAAATAAATGACTTTCTAAATTAAAACCCACGTATACCTCCTCATGTACATGAATGTTGTTTCTGCAACCCGCGTACGCCTCCTAAAAATGTCAAAAAATATGTATTTTGAAATTCGAGTAGTTTGGGTAGTTATGCAACTGACTCCTTCAGTTGTAACTACTTTGTCTTCGATCCTAAATCTTCATTAAGCATATAAATAGAGGTAGGGAGGTCCATGAGAGGAGACTTGAATCCTTGCATTGTTATGCTGGAGGATTTGGAGATCTCTTTGCCATAACCTTTTCCCTATAAGCATTCTTCTTGTGTTGCAGAGCTTGGAGGCTGAGTTCCTTGGAGAAGAGAAGAAACAGAACAAGATCAAGGTTTCGTGAGGTGTCGAACTTGAAGAGAAGGTATACTTGTACTTGTTTTCAAGATTAATAAAGATGTGATGTCCTTCTTCTTCCCAAATCATTGTTCAATGTGTGATTGAATATTTGTTTATGATCATATGATGATGTTAATCAGATCATTATTTCATGTTTATTTGATTATCATTTCTTTATATGTGGTCATAATGGTTTGAGGAAGGTATAATTTGTTTTGTAGGTCTCTTGGAGCAAGAGGAGCAAGAAGAGGATTGAAGGGCTGCTTGGATCAACCTTCATTTGGCTAAGGTATGAACCATTCTAATCTCTGAAACTTGATTATATATGCTTTCTGAACATTATACATCCACCTTTGAACCCCAGTACATTGATTGCCTCTTAAACCCTAGCCATAGGAAACTTTCCTTTACAACAGAACTAGCGACTCCACTGGGGAGAGCCTTCCCTGTTTGGGGTTTCTCTATATTTATTTCAGTCTTTTGCAAGGTTTCAGGTCTTTCTTTCCACTTAGGAACACTTTATCAACCTTATAGAACATCTCCCCTGCCTTCCTAAGGTATTTTTTTACTTTTGGGGGGATTTTTTCCACCCATACGCGAGTTGCAGACTGAACACTCATGTGTCTCATTTGGTACACTCAGCTTTCTATACTGTCAACCCGCGTATGATACATGACTTGTCAGTGGTACAACCTGCGTGTTCTTGTACACACAAATTATTGTACTATCAACCCACATATGACACACAACCTATCAATAGTACAACCCTCGTGTGCCCCTAAAACAATCTTTTTTCCTCATTTTGTAGTTTTTTTCAGCTGTTGTGGGCTATTTGGTAGGTATTTTGGTGTCCTCTACAGGTGCATGACTCCAGGAAGTTAGTGTCATCCCTTTTGTTTGTTCTTTATCTATGTGGTAAGCCTTTTTATAGCATTAGGGTTTGTTCTTTGCTCTTTCCCCCTACCTCCTTTGCTTGGCATGATTTTTTGCTTATGTTTCTGGTCAGCCTCTATTAGTGATCTTTGTCTGAGTTCAGAAGCTTGTTGGTGTTTGTTTCCTTCTTCTTTTGTTGGATAACTTCACCATGCCAAAATAGTTGACTTGTCTTTTATGCAAGCCTTCCTTCCAAGTAGGGTTTATACTGACTTTAGGGAATTCTAGAGTCTGTTTGGTGGTTGTATAGCAGAGTTCATTTTTCTTTGTTCTTGTTATCTGCATATTTTGCTTTGTAGGTAGTTTTTCTTTTGCATTTATAAAAGAAAAATAAAAAGAACATATAGTGTTTTAATATGCATGTAGATTAGGGTTTTGTTTCTAATACACTGCATATCATTTTTTTTTAAATAAAAAGAAATTGTTCTTTTGTGGCTTTCAAGTTTCTATTTGAAAAGAAAGAGAATAGTTTTTGCTTTTTGCATTTCAGTTTCTCTTTGCTTAGTATTTTTGTTTCAACTTTGAGTCAAAACACCACATAAGTTTCATGCCATTTACCCTCTGACTAAAAACAACCCTTAAAATAAACGATATAATTTAAAAATTACTAGTAAGCTTTATTTTATAGGGTCATACACCAACTAGCTCAGGCTAGAATTATGGGATGGGAGTTTAAACTCTCCACAAGTGTTAAAATTCAGACATAGTTGGCCAATCACTAGGTAAACCCTTTTCTATGTTGATTGTATTTGGGAAGCTCCTCTCAAACGGGAGTTAAGCACAAGGCCGTGTGGAGGCTTGGACCAAGGAGATAACCCTCTAATTCCTTGTCAAAGCATAGACCAAGGTTTTTGCACATCTGGGGATTTTGTCTTAGACAGGGTTTCAGGATTTGCTACCCTACTCATGCGTACGAACCACGATTGTGACTATCCCCCCAAACTGTCAATATAGTTAAGGTAGCCTTTAGTCTCTTTTGACATCTAGGGTTCATACACAAGTAAACCAGAAGGCTATTTCTAGTTGACCTTGGACGGGTTTGGAAGGTAACCCTGGTAGAAGGTGTGGGATGGCAGTGGGTGATTCCTTTGCTTGTGCCTAAGAACATCTACAGGGATGCCAAGTAACTGTCTATCAGCTTTCATGTGGAAAGCATATCTTATAACTGTTTGTTTGTTTGGCTTTAGGAATTTTTTTGTGAGTGCTGTGTGGTTTGTCTATACTTAGTTTGCCTTTAGGTGCGTGCTTGGTACTTTTGGTTTCATGTTGACCTCATACTTTGTCTCCTAGTTTGAAACTATGTCTAACACCCCTTTGAACACCAGCCAAGAGATCCCCATGTTGGGAACTCCTTGTTCTATTCCTCTCACAGGGAATGTTGGTGTTCCTTTGATGGCCACCCTGAATCTGCCTGGATTCACCCTAGGGCTATCGGTGTGGTTGTTTTCCACTCCAAATGTCCTGAATGCCCCCAATGCTTTGCAAGCAAGCTCCTTATATCAAGGGCATCAAAACATTGCTTCCCCTTCACCTGTAGTTGATTCGCCTCCTCCTTCTACCTCATGTGGTGAAAGTACTGATACTAGTAACCGACAGTCTAAAAGGAGTAAAAGAAGGAGGAATAGGAAGAAGGCACATAAGCAAGGGGGCACCCATTCAAACTCTGCAAGTCAAGTTGAACCTCACCACCCAGCCTCTACAGTTCATGCTGGGGGCACCTATCCAACCTCTGCAGGTCATGTTGGATCTAAGCACTAAACCTCTACAAGTCAAGTTGATCTTCACCATCTAGCCTCTATTGATCATGCCAATGGGATCCTTCCAAATTTTCTAGGTCACATTAGATCCAGTCACTCAGCCTCTACAACTCATGCTGAGGGCACTCTTTCAACCTCTGATGTTCAAGTTGAACCTCCCCATCCAACCCCTGCAAGTCATGTTGGATCCATCCACCCAACCTCTAAAGTTCATGCTGGGGGTGCACACTCAACTGCTGCAAAGCATGTTGATCCTAACCATTCAGCCTCTGTTTTTCATGCTGGTGGTGCTCGTTCAACCTCTGCAAGTCATGTTGGACCCAGTCTCTTAGCCTCTGCAATTCATGCTAGGGATAGTTTCTCAACCTCTGTGGTTCATGCTAAAGACAATCCGTTAGCCACTGCGAGTCATGTTGACACTGTTGAAAAGACTAACCATCCAAAACACAAGCCCAAGTTTCCTTGTAAGCTTTATGAGGGAGACCACCTTACTTATAAATTCCCTTCTATCATGGAAGTGCGAAGAGTTTGGTTTCATGGTCATCCCATTTTTGAACATTCTGAAGTTTTTCAACAACCAACCTCTCATAGTTAGGTTGGACTCAGTCACACAGTCTCTGGTTGTCATGCAGGGGGAAAAATCTCAACCTCTGTAGGTCATGCTGAGAGAAAATAATCAGCCACTACTAGTCATGTTGACACCATTGAGAAAACAGGTCGTTCGAAGTGCAAAATTAAGTTCTTTTGTAAGCTATGCGAGGGAGATCATCTTACTCGCCAGTACCCTACTATCGCAGAGGTGTGAAGAGTGTGGTCCGAGACTCAAGAATTTCCTTCTCCTTAACAACCTATAGTTTCTCAACAACCTACTCAACCTTTGGTTGATCAAGTGGTTGAACCAATCTTAGCTTTGTTCGATCCCACTCTTCTTTCGGAGAGTGATCCTGATGTGATTGAAACAATGTCATCTTTGGTCAATCCCACTCTCCCTTCAGAGAGTGACTTTCATGAAGCGGTTGAATCAATTCCATTGTCAATCAATCCCACTCTTCCTTTGGAGACTGAAGTGTCTGCTAGTCACATTTTCTTCACTGCCAGTTCAGAACTTATTGAACAAGGGGGAATTGAACTCGCTTCAGATGAACCCCCACCAAGCTCTCGAATTGCTTCCTTTGATTAGGATAGCATAGTTGAGTCGCGCCTTCCTTCTGATGCACCTTTCCAGATAAATTTCAAAGTTGAATCATACACGATTTCTCATTGTATTATTGACGAAGGAGACTCAGTTAGTATCTTGTATGCTTGTGCTTATTGAGGCATGGGATCTCCCAGCCTTGTGTCGACTGCTAGTCAGTTACTCGCGTTTAATAGAATAACTTGTATAGCCTTGGGAATTCTTGCTCAAACACCTATTACTTTGGGTGGGAAGACCGTCTTAGTTGACTTCATGGTGATAGAAGACCCCTTGGACTTCAATATGCTCCTTGGACATGATTATGTCTATGCCATGCAAGCTGTGGTGTCAACATTTTTTCATGTGATGTAATTTAATCATGGCGAAGAAATTGTCACTATCGATCAGTTGGATTTTCTTGATCCTTCTCCTGACCCAACTAGAGACCAGTTCTTTCCTTTATTAGTTCCCAGTGTTTCTATAGACACTACCCCGCCACAGGTGAGCTATGTGGTCTCATGTCCTTTGCATTCAATTGCTGTTGAGAAGTAGCCTATGTTTTCATGCTTACCTTCTTGGGACTTGGTCCCAACAGTTGAATAGGTGAGTCATCCTATACAGAATATGGGGCCTAATCTCCACTCTATCAATCCATTTGAAAGTTTAGACATGTGTCCTATCTCAAATGATCTCCTTCCTTCGGATGAAGTCTTCCTAGAGTATTTGATACAGTCTGACCTTCTTTTGGATGTTGGTTCATTTGTGACTAAGTATAACCCTGATTTGGTGAGTAAGCCTAATTTTCCCATGGATCAGTCTTCTTATGTCGGTCTTGTTGAGTTTTTGGACTCTCCCTTTGAACAGTAAGTGAATGATCTTGATGAGTTTGGTTTTTCTTATGAATTTTTCAACTCCTATGATATTGATTTCTTTCCTACAAAATCTATCTCCCTTGTTGATTTTTACTCTCCTTTTGAGGTTGATCTTACCGATTATAAACCCTCAAGCCTTGATACTTAGAATCTTCTTTAGTCGATTCTGCCTTGACTTTACTTTTTATAGAAGATAACAAAGTCGCATGTGTTTCTGCCAAAATGACCTGCATCGGATCTTTTCTTCTAAAAGTGATTATGGTGTTGTTGTTTTTTGGAGACAGAATTTTTAGTTGGATTCACAATTGTTTACTGGCCCTTACCTTGTTTTTCAAGTTGTAATTGCATTTTCATGTATCTTGCTCGTGCTTTTGAGCTTGAGGCCAGCTTCCATGCTTTTAGCTCGTTGTTTAAGTCCTCATCTTTGTTCTCATCGTCGCTAAGCCTTATATCATTTTGCCTTTGCAGCTTGACACCTTTTACCTTGAGGAGATGTTCCCCGAGTGTCTTTATCCTACTCATGTTCCTTGCATTATGCATAGGTTTGTTCCTTGCGCTTAGAACTAGTTTCTCCTTCCTATGACACTCGTCTCCTTGCATTTAGAGCATTATTTTTGCTCTCCTTCGAGCTCGTTAAAAACAGTAAGGAGGTCACGAGTTGAATTTTCTGGACTCGTTAAAAATTCATGAGAAAGATATTGAGTTTCTTTAGGCCCAATTTTGACTCCTCAAAATAGACTTGACTGCTGAGTAAACTTGTCCGTTCATGCTCGTTAAGAATATGTGAATGGGCATCCACATTGGTGGTAGGTTATAGCTTTCTCGGACCATGTGGAATAATACAAGAAAGGAACACTCTCTTTTCTTCGGAATTGAGAAGAGTATCCTCAGGCATAGGTTTATCACTTTTCTGGGCCTGAGGGATTAAACTTACGGAAAAGGAACCCCCTGTATGAGATTAGTTTTCTATTTTTCATGCTCTGTACCTAAACATGAAAAAGATTCTGAGTGTACTTTATGTCTTTGTCATGCTCATTAAACCCTAAAGAACAAAGCATCGAGTCTATTATTGTAAGCCCCATTTCTAGTAATCAAATGGATCTTTTCGAGTGATGTTTCCTTCCTTCACACTCGTAAAACTCAGGCTATATGTTGCTTTTGAAGGAACGTTGGGTAGGTGGTAATTTAACCTTTTTCGGACCTCCCCGACTAAGTACGAAAAAGGTGCACCTTACTTCTTCAAAAACTAAGAGAGTTCTTTTGTGTTTTTTTTTTATACTTTTCCGACCTCAGGAGACTAAATTGTACAAAAAAAGCACCCCCTTAGAGTCTTCTTTGGAGTTTTTAGACTCTCTAAATTATGAAAACACCATCGAGCATGTACTAGTTTGGGATCATAAAATCCACGAATCAGTGCTTTATCAAGCATTCTTCTGTCTCTTCTTCGAGCTTGCCAAAAATGAAGATAGTCCCGAGTTTTATTTCTGGGACTTGTTGAACCTTTACAAGAAAGAGGATAAGGGAAGTTCATTCACATGTTTTTTACATCATGGCAGCAAGTCTTGTTTCCTTGAACAAAGCACCAGTTTTGAGTCTATAAATAGTTGGATCCTAGTATTTTGACCTTATCTTGATTCAAAGTTTCTTACTCCTCCAGTTGGTCTCTTTTCCAATTATATGGGGAATCTGTCAATGTCTCCTACATTACAAATTTGTGTCAAAAGTTGCTTAAGTCACTTTTTGTGTCATGCTCATTATTCAAGGATTAAACCTTTATCAGCCATTCTGCAGTTGCCTTGACCTTTTTGATCGGCCATTCCTTGGTATCAGTTCATTACATCATGTCTTCAGCGGTCCTTGTCATGAAATTCAATACCATTTCCAGATCTAATTAGTATTTGACTTACCTCGTGTTGGATGATGAAGGATACCTTAATGCCTTCCTTCCAACGGATCTCTTCCTATCGACTGCAACACATCTTGCTCTAGGGATGAGATTTAGATTTTTATGACAGTACCTTGGGGATTGTAGTCATTAGTGGCAATTTCCCTTGCTATTGGGTAGTGGGAATACCTTAATGTCTCCTACTCAATGGATTCTTCAAGTGTTCGACTTCAAATCCTTGTATTCACACTTGTTAGAATGTACTAGGTACTTTGGGGACCATTTTCATTAATGGTGGTTTCCCTCACGTTTGTTAACGGTTCTCATTATTGACTAGTAATCAAATGGTTTCCTCCATGTTCGACTTCAACTCCTTTATTCGCATGGTTAGGATTCATACCTTTTGGTTGGTTTGGATTGAAGACCTTGGGCTAACAATAGAATTGTCATTTTTTTCTATTGCCTAAGTTGTGCAAGACCTTGTTACACTTTATATGACATTTTACTGAGACATAGATCCACCTTGTATTCTTGTGGCTATGATCGATTGTTGAGCATGGATCCACCTTGTTCATTTGTGGCCATGACTCCTTTAGATTTGATATGGCACCTTTTTGCATATTAAGCAACCATGATAGTTTCATCAATTATACATATGTTGGATCCTCCTGTATCTTTATGGCAATGTTTTGTATATGGACTTGTATGTCATAGAGATCAGTTTTTTCTAACATTTATCTCTCTTTTAGGTACCTTTGTTCGAGCCTTTTGATCTTGGATTCTCTGCTCTCTCTCCATATTCCGTTGTTTCCTTTATAATGTATTTCAGCTATCATCTTCCCCTCTAACCTCATACATTAGGGGGCATCTGTTATAGCTCAAAATGACATGTCTTTTCCTGTGACCACTTTCCCATGATTCTGTCCCATGTCGACACTTCATGAAAGTCACTGAAGGTCACTAAACAAACACCTAACTTGGAGGACCCATATCTTGAGTTTTGTAACTCCATTTGACCTCATCTTTACACCATTGGAAAGGTATTTATTTTAGCTAAAACTTTCTAGAAGACACCAAAGTCAGAAAATTCCTAGAAATACCCTAAAAATGAGGTTGTTGATGTGTATGTGCGTTTCCCTAAGGAAACCTGCGTACGTACATGAATTTCTATAAATAATAGTCGCGTACGCTTTAAATACATGAATTTTTGCATTGAAACCCATGTAAACCTCGTTTTGTACACGATTGTTGTTTCTGTAACCCACGTACACCTCCTAAAAATGTCAAAAAATACTTATTTTGAAATTCGGGTAATTTGGGTAGTTATGCAACTGACTCCTTCAGTTGTAACTACTTTGTCTTCGACCCTAACTCTTCATTAAGCATATAAATAGAGGTAGGGAGGTCCATGAGAGGAGACTTGAATCCTTGCATTGTTATGCTGGAGGATTTGGAGCTCTATTTTCCCACACCTTTTCCCTAGAATCATTTTCCTTGTGTTGCAGAGCTTGGAGGCTGAGTTCCTTGGAGAAGAGAAGCAGCAGAACCAAATCAAGGTTTTGTGAGGTGTTGAACTTGAAGAGAAGGTATACTTGTACTTGTTTTCAATATTAATAAAGATGTGATTTCCTTCTTCTTCCCAAATCATTGTTCAATGTGTGATTGAATCTTTGTTTATGATCATATGATGATGTTAGTCATGTTAGAATATAATCCACCGGGGATTATATATTGTAAATAAATAAATTATAGGAATATGAATAGATGAATAGGAAGGTGAAAAGGCTGGTACTCAACCACCTCATTAAATGTATAAATATCTGATATGTCAATGGAATAGATCGAATCGGGAGTTATTACCAACAAGTGGTATCAGAGCTTGGCTATTCGCCTGCCATAACTCCTGGCATGCTGCCTGCCCATCGCCAGTCTGCCCTCGCCAGTCTGCCCTCTGCTCTTCCCTCCTGCCATATGTGTTATTCACTTGAGTAATTCAGCCAGTGTTAATGAATTTTTTGAGTGTCCTGTTGATTGCAGTCATTACCATGCTGTGCGTTGAGCTAGCCTTTTCCTTCTCTGTTTGACAGTTGATGAGAAAGAGAAGGCCATTTGGAGAACAAAAGACAAGAAAGCCTTAGCTATAATCACTGCCACTTTCAGTGAAGAGGTGAGCCAGCACATATTTCCTGCAAAATCATGTTTTGAAGCATTAAAAACATTAAAAGAACTATATGATTCATACAGTGAAATGGAAGTTATTCAACTAATGTTAAAATTATTCAGTCTTGAAGTGAAAGACAATGATCCTATGTTAGTTACCTCTGAAATCAGAGCCATAATGCACAAGATTCAAGCCTCTGGTATGACACCAGATCTTCCTCTTGCAGCATTTGTAAAATCTTTGTATCCTACTCACTTCAACTATCTTGAGTCATTGCAAGCTAGTGACAAGTTCAAATCACTAACATTTGACACCCTGGTAGAAAAGATAGCTGACAGAGAGAAAGCCTTTGGTAAGAAGACAACTGAGCCTACTGGAGAATCACTTTGCTTTGCTCAAAAAGAAAAGAACCACACCAAAGACCAATCCAAAGATCATGCCAAAGGAGACATCAGCAAAAGAGGACGAGGAAGAAGAAACTTCAGAGGCAGAGGGGGCAGAAATAACTTCACCAAAAGATCAGATTTGTAGTGCAAGCGTTGCGGAAAGACTGGGCACACATCAGATCAGTGTTGGGCTTCATGGGACTCCATCAAAGACAAGCACAACCAAAAGAAAGATGATAATAAACATCAAGATGCTAGTAAATCTTCTGATTCTTGTATTGTTGCACATTGTAATCTTGGATTTAATGAAATGACTTCTCTTTCATCTTATAAAGATTGTTGGCTTCTTGATACTGGTGCAACATCACACATGACATTTAGAAAAGACTATTTTGAAGAACTGAATGAGACAATAGATGGCATAGTTTACTTTGCAGATAAGTCAAGTATTAAACCAAAGGGAATGGGCACCATTCGACTGAAGATGCTTGGATTCCCTGATTTCTTGTTGAAGAACGTTCTCTATCTTCCAGAGTTGCAGAGAAGCCTGCTGTCCTTGGTGGAGATTCGACAGCAAGGCCATTCCATCCACATGTTTGATGGAATCGTTGAAATAAGAAAGCCCTCTGACTACCAAGTCATCATGACTGGATACGAAGATGGAAAGCTGCTGAAGCTCAAGGGATCATCCGCAAGATTTCAGAACTATGCCTACCTCTCTCAGCATGGAGAAGG
>LPNX010427834.1:47819-95411 GCA_001517045.1 Pseudotsuga menziesii
ATGTGAATGGAATATATCGAATCGGGAGTTATTACCAACAAGTCAGATCATTATTTCATGTTTATTTGATTATCATTTCTTTATATGTGGTCATAATGGTTTGAGGAAGGTATAATTTGTTTTGCAGGTCTCTTGGAGCAAGAGGATCAAGAAGAGGATTGAAGGGTTACTTAGATCAACCTTCGTTTGGCTAAGGTATGAACCATTATAATCTCTGAAACTTGCTTATATATGCTTGCTGAACATTATACATCCACCTTTCAATCCCAGTACATTGATGGCCTCTTAAAACCTAGCCATAGGGAACTTTCCTTTACAATAGTAGTGTTTCTATATTTGTTGTACAGTTCAAAACACTAACTCACTGCAAATCTAATGTAAAATTTTGATATAAAACTTGCACTCAATCAAACAATTTTTGGACTAGGAAGATAATAGTATTTTGCTGAGAACTTTATGAACAGAAGCGGGTAAAGGGAAACAACCAAGGGAACTTTAAGGATAGTTAGATCATCTTCCTTCACACATTTATATCGGTGACCATTTAGGTTTTAGAGTCATCTATGCTGAAACTTACTCCCATGCTTCTGGGTCACCCAACTGTGAAACTAGGAAGACTCCTTCAGATCCTTTCAACCAGAGGCTTGGGGAAATTTATAGAGATGTTATCCAAAATTTATAAGGTAGCGAATAAGGTTTCAGACATCAAAATTTTTTGGTGTTGTTTGGGACAAATTGGGGAAAAATGACAATTTTGTCTTGGGGAGACCCCTGTGCAAAGATGGCTTCTCAAATAAGGTACAAATCCAATGAAATATCAGTATGAACGTTTGGATGGAAAGAGGGGTCAGTTAAGAACATGCAACAACTTCCATAATTTCATTTCGATGCACAAAACTCTTAGAATTACAAAAATGGCGAGGCTAGTCAAATTTAACTAGTCAACTAGCTAGGGTGCACAAGATTTAGTAAATTTTGTATCAGAAAGAAAGAAGACCTGATAATGAAATGTAACAGACACTAATATGGAATTATTTTACATATCATATTGTTCATATCTCCTTTCAATAGCATTACTTCACTCTTCATACTTATAAATTGATAAAAACCCCATCTAGTGGGAAAATAAGGCACAATCATGGAAACTGAATATAGGAGCTTCTTGGAACATGAAATATTACTGTATTATAGAAGTGATAAGATTATATTTGGGGTTAACATAACAAAAATAATATTGGAGGACTGATCTTTCCACAGATAGGATTCAAAACCGAGGGCAGGAATCCCAAATATCTCATCAAATCAGGAATGGGAGCATAGGTGAAGTTGGCCTTCAATGGGTGTCTGAGCTGTTGTATATGTCTGATCTGAAATTAGGATGATGATCATGTGTTCACCATCACCTGTAATGGAAGTAGAAGGGGGAATAAGAAGAGAGTACTTGGGTCACATCTCCTAATAGACTGAGTCACAACACTCAATAATGAAGCTTAGCTCCAATCAAGATCACAACATACATTATCCAAACTAAGTAAAGGAGCTCAGGTTTCCTTTAAATAGATCCCTGGGTGACTTGTTGAGCAGGTAGGTGACCTGTGAGAGCAAGTCATCCACATAGAAACCCTAACCCTAGCCACATATGCATCCTCCTTGAGTAATTGGCAAGTAGGGACCATGTGAGTTGTTTCCCTGTCCATGTCATTCATCTAACTTGGAAACTGCACCCTCCTAAGGCCCAGAGTTACTACTTTTGTCTTTGCCAATTTTTTCTGCCTTTCTTGCTTTTGTGCTGAGCCTCCAAAAATGAAATTGCACCCTCCTTAGTCAATTGTTTCATGATTTTGTCTATGACATCTTTTATGTCTTTCCTTCTTTTGAGTCCGAGCCTCCAAAAGGAAACTATGCCCTCCTTTTTCAATTGTTGCCTCTTTTGTGGCTGGCTGCTTTTTCATATATTTTGTAACTTTCCCCTTTTCCTATCTAATTGCTTTTGTCATACAGTTTCTAATTCTCCTCCTTGGCAAGTTGGCTTGGCCAATTGAGCCCTCCTGACAGGGAAATCTTATTTCCACATAATTAATTTGCACAATAAATAATAATGATAATTAATAGAAACCAAGTACATATCTTAATTATAATTACTTAGCAAAATTTCCCTAGGCTTATTAATTGATGCCACTTAGTCCCCCTGGGTGTTTAGCATGGTCCACACTTTTGGTGGTCAAAATGTGGGGACATGACATTTTACTTATTATATTAAAATTATAAAGAAGTTCGATAAGGTTTGCTTTGAGCACAAAATATCATGATGAGGAAAGCAATGTAACAAATACAATATTAAAATAATGAATAATATATAATAATAAAAATAACATAATATTAATTATTTTTAACTAAGGGACATAACCCTTCAGTGAATAGCCACCTTATAAACCCTATATATGCGGCTACATCTTCATTATACATTATCGTCTTTTATCTTATGAATTATATATTCGGTTATTTGTCCATTTATGGATCCTTTCTATTATTTACATTGGTTATTTGTGTAAGAAACAATTTTATCGTTTCAGTGGTATCTGGGCCCCTTCTTGGGCTTGATTCCAATCTTTGGTCACAAGCCATTCTTAGAGATTCTCTGGAACTTGTCCTTTGGCCATTATTTAGACTTTATCTAATTTTTATTTTGGTCATCAATTTGAATTAATTAATTCTTTTTTACAAATAAGAAGTGAGAAAAAATGTAAAAATAAAAGAAATTAAAAATAAAAAAAAATGTAAAAAGAGAATATTCAGTCAAGTTATTCTAAAAAATAAAAAATGAGAGAAGAATAAATTATTCCGGATGCAAATGAGAATATGAGACCAAGAAGTAAGAAAGATAAAATATTACAAAGAAGAAGTGGGAAAAAGAATTATCCCCAAGAGAAGGAAAAAAAATAGAGAGAAAACATAAAAGAATTCATAAAACCACACATGGTTTTATGAAGTCACACATAGTTTTACTTACTATATTAAAATGATAAAGAAGTTCGATAAGCTTTTCTTTGATGACAAAGCATCATAATGAAGAAAGCAATGTAACAAATAAAATATTAAAATAATGAATACTATATAATAATAAAAATAAAACATAATATTAATTGTATTTAACTAAGAGACAACCCTTCTATGGATAGTGACCTTATAAGTCCTATATATGTAGCTACATCCAAAACATCCTCATTGTAGTACATTATCATACTTTATCTTGTCAATTATATATTCGATTCGATTATTTGTCCATTTATGGATCTTTTGTATGACATTGGTTATTTGTATAAGAAACAATTTTATTGTTTTAGTTATGTTGTAAATTTGAATTCTAATGATATTTAAAACTTTGATATATTTCAATATTTTAATTGAAATTAATAAAATGGATGCAAAATAAATAAAGATTGATATATTTCACCATTAACAATTGAAATTGATATTCTTAATTAACAATGGACACAAAATAAGATGCTAAACAAAAAGAAAAATGGATGCAAGATTACATGCAACTCTAAATGGAAATTGGATGCATAACATAAAACAAAATTGGATGTCACTTCAGACGCAAAATTGGACACAAAAATGGATGTGAAAAGGGACTCACTATAAAAAAATATGGGCGCAAAATTGGGCACCAAACTAGACATAATATTAGGCTCAAAATCAAATGCACCAATAGATGCAAAATTGGACTCTTAACTAGATGTAAAATTGGGCACAAAATTTGGAATAAAACTATATGCAACACTCGGCATAAAACCAAGTGCAACACTAGGTGCAAAAAATGGACAGAATACTAGGTGCTAAATCTGATGCAAAAAAAGACACAAAATGGGATGCAAAATTGAATACACGATGACAAAATTAGACATAAAATTTGATGCAACATTAGACATAAAATTGGAAGCAACATTAGGCGCAAAAGTAGGTTCAAAAACAGGCACAAACTTGGACACAAAAAATGACGTAAAATGGGATGCAAACTTGGACGTAAAAAAGATGTAAAACAAGGTGCAAAATAGGATGGAATATGGGATGAAACACTAGACATAAAAATGGATGTAAATTTAGATGTAAAACTAGATGCAAAAGTGGGCCCAAAATTGGATGCAAATCTGGATGCAACACTATACACAAAACTAGACATGTAATTCGACACAAAACGAGGTGAAAAATTGGATGTATAACTTGGTGAAAAATGGAATGGAACATTGGATGCAAAACTGGGTGCAAACTAGAGCGTAACAAGGGATGCAATACTAGAAGCAAAATTGGCTGCAAAGAAGGCACACAAAAATATGTAAAAAAGGATGCAAAAAATTAGGAGCACAAATAGATGTAAAAAATACACAAAAAGGACTAAAAAAAGAGGTGCTTTATGTTGGAGTATCGGGTACCTCCACATGGTGTAACCGTTGCACCTCTGGGAATATAAAACAAGTAGTTTAACCACCACTCTTGGTGATAGGGCCTTGTGCTGGGTTTCAAATGTTCACCAACATCTGCGGGTTTTGGTGTAATGGAAAACCTTACATGGTATCAAAGCTGAGGTCTCAGGTTCAATTCCCCTGAGCTACGCCGGAGGCAGGGTGTTGGAGTATCGGGTACCTCCACATGGTATAACCGCCACACCTCTGGGAATATAAAACAAGTGGTTTAACCACCACTCTTGGTGATAGGGCCTTGTGCAAGGTTTCAAATGTTCACTACACATAATTAGATGACCATCATACTGCTGTAAATACACATTTGGATCTGATCTACATCTCTGAAAGTTTTGTGAGAGAAGGAAGGCATCCATCTTGGAATACCACTCTCTTGGGGCCTGTTTTAACTCATATAGTGACTTCTTTAGCTTGCAAACCAAAGATGGATCAGTGATGTAGCCCTCAGGTTGCTTCATGTATATTTCCTCATGAATATCTCCATGTAGAAATGCTGACTTAACATCCATGTGATGCACTTTCCAATGCTTGGATGCTGAAATTTACAAAACAAGGCAGATGGAGTCCATTTTTGCAACCGGTGCAAAGGCCTCATGGTAGTACACTCCTTGGGCCTAAGAGAAACCTTTTGTTACCAACCTTGCCTTATATTTGTGGGTGCTTCCATCAGCAGTAACCTTGGTCCAAAACACCCACTTGCATTGAACCAATTTCCTTCCCGGAGGAATAGAAATTAGCTCCCAAGTAGTGTTTTTCTGAAGAGAATTCATCTCTTCATTCATGGCAACTTGCCATCTCGGATCCTTCCGAGCATGATAGTAGGATTTTGGATCTGAACTAATCATCAAATATCAAGTTTCAAACAGCAAATTATCAGGACAATAAAGCACAATACCTGCTCTTTGGAAATCAGACCGGGTTCTCCTTGGATCATCCAGATTTCCAATGTTTTCTCCTGCAGAGGAGAGTGTCTGTCAGGCCCATGTAGGAAGATGATTTTGCACTTCAGGTTCTGATTCAGCATCTGATGATTTTTGCACACTGATATCATAAATAAGAGGATCCAAATCAGGCTCATCACCCCCAATTTTATCATCCAAATATTCAGTAGAATAGGAAGGAAATTCAGCAGTTTTCTCCTTCACTAGTTCCACCTCCTGAAGATGCTCATCGAACTTGACACTTCTCTCGATGATGATCGATTTGGTCTTGATATACAGAATATTAAACCCTTTAGATTCATAAGGATACCCAATAAATAGACATTCTATGCTTTGTGGTTGCAAATCCCTTCTTTTATCAAGTGGAATCCGGGCCCATGCAGTGGACCCAAACACCCGTAGGTTTGACACATTCGGCTTGTGTATGAAGTATGCTTTGAAAGGGGTATTCCCTTTCACGGATGAGTGTGGAACCCTGTTATGAATGTATGCTGCAGCATGCATGGCCTCAGCCCATAAATTTGCAGGAAGCTTCTTGGATTCCAACATGCAGGTGGTCATCTCCTTGAGAGACCGATTCTTCCTTTCCGCTACTCTGTTCTGCTGTAGAGTGTAGGGAATTGAATGTTGGAATTGAATACAAATTTGGGAGCATATGTACAGCAAATCATTACTGACATACTCCCCTCCATTATCATATCTCAAGATCTTGATCTTAAGCCCAGACGCATTTTCGATCAAGGCCTTCAATTCAGAAAATTTTTCACATACTTCTGATTTCTTTTTGAGAAAGAAAACCCATGTATACCTTGAAAAATAATCAATCAAAGTAAGGAGATACCTTGATCCATTCATGGGTGTGACAGGAATTGGACCGCTGATATCAGAATGTATCAACCCCAATATCCATGTACCTCGGTTTGCCTTCCCCCGATCGAACTTGTGCTCAGGGTGTTTTCCAATCACATAGCCCTTGCAAATTCCCATGGTTTCCTTGATGACAAGGAGGCCTTCAACCATGGAGTTTTTCTGTAATTGCTGAAAATATTTGAAATTAAGATGGCCAAACCTCTCATGCCATAGCCTACTAACCTCATTCCCATGAGTTAGCAGAGCAGTGGGCTTTGCATCCGCAACAAAGTGAGAGAACTCATAGGCTTTTGCATGATGATTTGCAAGGCCTTTAGCAATGAGTTTCCCGGATGCAATTTATATTATCACAACATCATTTAGGCTGAAAGAAACTCTCTTAGGCACTCCAGTATGTGTCATCTGATAGACACTAAGGAAATTTGATGCTAGAGATGGTACATACGATAAATTTGAAAAGAAACCATTTTCAAGATCAACCGTACCTTGTCCTTTTGAAATGATGGTGGAGTCATCCCCCATGTGGATGGGGATGGATTTTCTAGTACCCAAGGATGAAAAGGAGTCTTTTTCAGCCATCATGTGGTTCGAAGCTCCTGAATCAATCAAGAGTGCTTTGGATTTCTAAGTGCTTTCCATGAGGGCATGACCTTTTTCATGTTGTGGTTCCCAATCATGCTGATCTCTCCTCCGAAAGATTTCTAGAAGATTGATGTGATTCTTATTAACAAGAGAGGTTGCTTCATCAAGCTTCTTCTTCATCCAGGCATGTTCAGGGTGGAAGCCCTTCCTGCAATAAGAACACTTGACTTTTTCCTTGCCATTGTGCCCTTTTCCTTTGTTCTTCCTTGAGCTAGAAGACTCATCATGCTGCTGATTTTCAACTCTAGGTTTAGGAGCATCAAATTTAGTTTTTTTATTCTTTTGCTGCTTTTCTTTACCCTTTAGATCTTTGGGCCCCGAGACATGGAGGGCTTGACCATGGGAAGATCAGATGATCCCCATCTGGAAAAGCTTTTCATGCTCACTTGTTAGGGACTCAATGAAGGCATTGAGTGTAGGCATCTTCCATCCAGGGGTTGTGAGCTTCCCCACACGGAATGTAGAAACAAAAACTGAATAATCAGCCCCAAGTTTGGAGAGTATGGCAAGGATGAGCGAATCATCCTCCTTCTCCACTTTGCATTGCTTCAAGAGTAAAACAGTATGCTTGAACTTTGTGAGAAATCATTCAGAGTCTCGAAGTTGGAGGGTTGGAGAGACATGAGTTCATTTTTGAGCTGGTAAACCCTCAAGTCATCATGCTTTCTATATAGAGTCTCCAATTTGTCCCATATTTCTTTTGGACTCTTCAAATCTGTAAGATGGAAGAGAAGGTCTCAGGAAATAGAGAGGCACAAGAAACCGAAGGCTTCATCCTTCTTGTTCAATAATCTTGATTTTTCTATGGCAGATCCAAGCTCAACTTCATTGTCCATGGTGACTCTAAAAAGTCCTCTGGAGTGCAGCTGAATCTCCATATCACTTTTCCATGAGTGGAAATTGTATGGAGTCAAGAGATCTACTGAGGAGGCCATATGGATGTGCTGGAGCGAATGCTTCACCTGTAGAAACCTGGAAATCAAAACAAAAAGGGAAATGTAAGGATGGACAACCTGCACATTCTAGGCTTTCATCACACCCAACATAGTCAATCAAGCAAGCTTGATAAACAAGTTCTTTACTTGGGCTATTAAGTGGTGAGCCTTGGCTTCTGGTGCAGTGTTGGATTTTTGAGCTATTGCTCAAATTTCATGCAGAAATCTGTCAAAAAGCTTGTTTTTGAGAGATAGAGCATCATCCCGCCATAAGCTCTGATACCATAATAATCTTGTCTATTGATCTAGGAACAAAGCATCAATCTCATCAAAGAATAATCAACAAATAACTCATGAAATGGTGTAATCGGTCTACAGGAATAGTAGCCGCTCAATGATCACATAAAGAATGAATGATGACAATTAAAATGACATGCGACAAGCATGAATGAAGAGACAATTCGAATTCCTTAGGAGGTCATTCGAATTGAATGAGTAAGTCTAGCTTAACTGACTATAAGCCATGGTTCACACTTAGTTAACCACTGACCAAAACCCTAATTGACTCAACTAACCCTAACTGAAGTCGGAGTGCCATAAATGATTGAGTCTCAACTGAAAGAGATCAAACACATGTCACAACTCACCAACCATCAAGAGGTAGCACTACATTGACTCCAAAAGAACCCCGATGAGGTTAACTGAAGTTGAACTACACATCAAAAGTTGGTGGAGGTGCCCCTATTGACTCTAGTTCATTAAACAATACATTTAATGAGAGGAGGCACCTTAACTGACTTGTTTAACTGATTGTAACCACCAGTTAGCAATTAGGTGCATTAATATCACTCAGATCACCCCCAAAGTGCTCCAGTTAGCCTCCCTGAATGTAGGAGAAGGTTAAGTTAGCCTCCGTAACTGAAGGTAGGCATGGGTGTGACTGGATGATGTCAATTAATGTCAATTATACTTAGGATAGTGGTTTAACTAGGCCAATTTGACCAAAAAAAGTGTGTATGGTGGTAAATGTCTCCAACACATTACACAATTATACAACAATGCCAATTGTAGTGCCATATTGTTCACCACGATTGGGAAACAATTTACATTAAATTCTAGCACTTAATATACTGCAAATTCCAATTGTTGTTGTAGTGATAAAAACTCAACAAATCTGAATTATTAAAACCTAATTCTTTCACAAAATGGAACAACCTAAAATTCCTATAAAAACAAAGTATGAGAATCTAAATCTAGTGCAAAAGTTTTAAACTACAGAATAATTCACATAGCTAATCTAAGTCTAATTTAAATGTCAATTCAATGAATACAGAGTAACTAATTCAATCCCTATTGTAAGTTGAAACCATACCTATTAAAATGTTAAGGGTGTTATGAAATATCTATACATATATGAACATAAAATATTAACAATACCAAACTAGAGTGATTGCAACAAAACTAAAGTGCTTTTATGGACATGTTAACAATGAAAAAATATAAAGGATTGGATAATGATTAATAGATAATTAGTGTACTATTCCAAACTTAAAATTGATGAAATGAAAACCAAATAACCAAGAACAAATCAGATCTACATAAATAATTACACGATCAACAACATTCAATGATAATCTGAAAAATACAAGAGTAGTCACACATAACAAAACTAGAAATAAAATAACAAAGTATAAGAAGAGGATTCACAAACCAATAGGTCAGTCTTTGCTTGTGATGAGAGAGACCGAATTACAATATATCACAACTCACAAAAATGAATCACAACTTCCAAGAACTTTAACTATCCCTTACTATAAAACCAATTGCAATTACATCACATCTTCCAAGAACTTCAACTATCCGTTACTATAAAACCAATTGCAATTACATCAAGTTTAAGATTGTTTCGACACTATTGTAAAATTAAAATTAAACATCATATGTATCTTATGTTCTCACTGATTACTTTCCTAATGGCTTGTACTCATGTTTATATACTTGTACATCGGTTTAATATCTTCGGTTAATAGATAGAGTCGAATCCACATAAATAGTGCTTGTATGTACAAATAGAAAAATGACTCATGACCTAGTCCAAACTTCATGGATCTAGAAGTTAATACGATAGTGAGTTAGATGATGGCCTCATCCTCATGACATGAAATGTCATGACGATAAGGCAATATTCAATAGAATAGCAATTTTCTCCAAAAATATGCTACCAACAACTATGTTGATCGATACCATTGATGAAAACTATGGGCGATGAAAAGAGGACATTTTAAAAATATAATTCACAAGAAACCATGCCAACCTTTTTATAAGAAAAACCACGTATTAGATTTTTCCATAGCACCCCTCTAATATCTCAGCCAATGGTCCCATTTGGGATAGTATCAAAACTGGTGTTGAATCTAGTGCAGGAACCAGTATAAGGAACAATTCTGTGGCAATGATAGACTAGAAATTTGCCATTAGTGACAAAATTAACTTGAAATCAATTCCCATTATTAAAAACATTAAAAAAAAAACTAAATTACATAGTATTTTACTTCATATGATTGATAATTCGATTAGAAGCTTGATAACTTGGAACTGGAGAAAAAATGAGATAATTTGATATAAAAGCACAATATTGTAATCGAAAATTTGTATGTGTGTGTGCACCTTAAAACATGGTGATATTAGGAGTCATCATCTCCCCCAGACCAAAGGTCTTTCATGTCCTCATGCAAGGAGAATCATTGAGAAAAATTTTAAGCAAAAATGAATGCACTCATAACCCAACAACACTAATAAGGACATGTAGTCCATTGGGTAATGTAGATTTTGTCTTTGTATTATGTTCTCTAAGTTCCTTATGGAATTTATTAAGTTATCAAGAATCTGATTATTGTGACTTAGTTTATTGACCTTCTTCTGCAACTTAGAGTTTTTAACTTTGAGCATTTTGTTCTCAATTTTAATATGTCAATCTAAGAGAACATATTCTTGAAGTTGCTCTTTGAGTTTCTAATTATTTCTCTGTAAATTAAAGTTAATAGGATTAATTGTTGAATTCAAAGAATCCCTTTGTGGGGTATAAATTTTAATAGTGTCATCCATAGGAGCTGATGCAAAATTATAGTCCTCGGGAGTATATTGTGAATCTATGGTTTGAACATTCTCTAGAATAGGGATTTTAGCCACATGCCATCAAGCATGGCTAGTATGCGTCTTAAAATAAGAGATGAGTTTGTTAAGCCATTCATTGCACATTATTCGTCAGAGTGGATTAACTCTTTTGGGATGCAAGGATAGAAAAGGGAGACCAAATATCTTTAGGTGATGAGGGCCAGTTACTTATAAGAATAGGATTAGGTTGTTTCTGAGTCATGCTATGGGTGATTTGGGTGATTTGATGAGTAACAAAATGCTGTACAACAATTTAATCCACCTTATTATAGGCCATTTTCATTTAAGGAAAAGGCCCACAATATTGTCGGAGATAGAATTTCCTTTTGATTGAAGGGATAAGGTATCAATAGGGAATTTGTCAACAAAGGGTGAATTAGTAGGAGACATTTCAACAAGTAATGTATTAATAGGTAATTGACTATTAATTTGAGGATTAGGAAAAGCCGAATCATCCAACCCTTGAGTATCTTGGTTCATATGAGGAATATGAGGGTTTGGGGTTTCTTCGTGATTTACAACAGGAAATGCTTGGGTGACAGAGGCTTGTTTCACCAAATTTAGGTTGAAAAGTTCATTAATAAAGTCTTCCCAAGACTTCCTTCATTTTCCCATCTCAACCATTACAAGGATTTTAACATCTCAACCATTACAAGGATTTTAACGAAACTATGGTGTCATCAACTATGGTTGGGGTTCTGAACATTCCGATGGGACAGAGAAGACATCTGATCCAGGCTTCACCAGAAGAAATATGGGAAGATAATGAGACCCTTAGAATCGAAATGAAATAAAATATGTAGATGGCAGAGATAAAATATGGAGTACCATCCTTAACACATGATGAGATTCTAAATAATTGTAAGAGGATTGAGCCACTCATCCTGGAGCCAGAGCTTAAAGAATCCCTTCGAGCCATTAATTGTTTTGAACTCCTCTTTGAACAAATGAGCGTAAGATTCCCTTTCAACCTATCCGTTTTTGAACCATCTATCTCCATTGTAGGGGAGTTTAATATCGTATGCAATTATTTCCTCAGTGATTTCAAACACTAAGAACCCCAAACAGGCCATCCTACCATTGAAGCTAAGAGCAAGTTTGAGGGTCAATTCATTGTCATTTCCCTGCAGTAAGAAAAGGAATTCTCCCCAACCAACATTTTGTAAAATTTCTTGGCATGATTGATATTCCCAGAAAGTTTCAATATCAGATAATGAAGCAGGTTCATGTCGGTCGACAACCATTCTAAGGAAATTGAAAAACAACAAGAATGAAGACACACTCTATCGATCGTCACTAATAGGGATGAAAAAATAGTTGCATATGCACACAGAGAGTGATGATTTTGAAAACCGAAATAAACATATCTTCTAAAATAAATGACGCCTTGAACGTAGACGATATATGAACGTCATCCAAATCATGTAATGATTTGGATGAGTCCGATATTTCAAATTCTAATTAAATTATAGGCATGCGAGTTATCATACAATGATGTCAAAATAGTCAGCATTTGCTTTCAAGCATGTGGATAATAATCACATGCTTAGATAACAATAATAGTATAGGGTTTTAAAATAGTCATGTTATCAAATAATAGTGACAATAGACAGAGTGGTTAAAATGAACTGGAACTTCTAAAAATAACATAACAAGGTTTACATTGTGGCTTTAAAAATTTCGATACAGGTAGAATGAAAATGATACCTACAGGAATTTCAGTGCCACTAAAGAAAAGATCCCAGAACTACTGAGAATGTGTTGAAAAATATTGAAAACATGTCCATAGATGCATGAGAGTTGTCTAAATAAAGTTATGTTGTGTTGGATTGATGTTTCATTGGTCTTACATGGATAAAGATTTGAATTTTCTTGAAAATTATGACAATATGAAAATGTCTAAAAATTATGGAAATCTTTCTTGCCAAAGGAGAGAGCAGGATGCCACTGAACACTGGTGCCAAGAGTGCTTTTGGTACTGAACTCCAACACTGGTCAAGCTGGGAAATTTAGCTGAAACAGAGGCACTGAACAAGAGATTGATGGCTGAGAGACTATGTTCCAAGATTTGTAACCTTGGACCAGTCTCCATTTTATTGCCCATGAACAAAAATATGAGATTTGCTAATGAACTTCAAGTACAAGGCTTATGAGTATCAATAGAAATACTACTGGTTTTTGGACTGATCACCATTTTATTGCCCATGAACAAAAATATGAGATTTGCTAATGAACTTCAAGTACAAGGCTTATGAGTATCAATAGAAATACTACTGGTTTTTGGACTGATCACATGGAGAGAGAGTCATAAGACCATGCACATATTAAAACTAATAAAAAATTTGTAATACATCCCATGCTATATTCATTTAATGACAATTAGCATGAATGCATAAAAAATTTCATATTTGAGAAATTTGTATTTTAAAACCAACTTATAATCTTTTCCTTCCTTTGATCCAAATAAATCAAGCATAACCCACAAAAAAACATTTATAATCAACTTCATATTGTTGATCTAAGACAAAGATTCTTATTTCCTTGTTTATACAAACTTCATCAAAGAATGAACAACATTTATGCTCAAGGAGCCTTGTACATAATAGAGTAGGTATTTTTTTGTCTTTTTTTGTTTTAAACATGAAGATAGAAGAACAAAAGTAATCTCAAAAAAGGAAAACCCCATAGGAAACCATTTATCCTTTCCCAATTTCGGAATATTTTACAGTCATTCAAGTAATACAAATAAATTTCACACTTGAGTTTACTATATTTCTACGGTCATGGTACCACTTCTAAGATAGTACATATTAGATATAACATGACTTTGAGGATAGGGTATTAAGGTCAACTTAGGGTCATTCTCAAGTGGCAATTGGATGGAGTTCATTTAGCCCTAGATTTAACCATTCATTCTTCCTATTGTCATAACTCACAACTTGTGTTATACATAGGGACAAAATGGGTTAGGTAAGTTCAATAGATGTATCGCAGGTCAGGACTCGATGCCAGTACGAATCTATAGCCTTGATGAGGTAGCCTCTTGTGCCCATTTTACTATGAAATTTGTTGTCCCATAATTGGGGATGTGGAAGCAGTCATCAAAAGGACCCCTAAAGGCATGTGATGGCACCTATAAGTATTGAATTTTAGGTTTCCCTCCCTAGGAAGAATGCCCCATTTCCAACGAGCATCCATGGCCCCAATGGGTTTTCCTAGCATTACCATAGCCTGGGACCCGCTTCCAACAAGCATCCATAGCCTCTATGGGTTGGCCTTTTAAAGCAATTTTACTTCAGGTGGTCGCATCCCATAAATTACACCCTTTTAAATTTTTATCATATATGTAAATGTATATTAAATGTTGAATTGGTTGGATGGGGGAGCTATCCTGAAAATCCTGTCAAAGGAATATGATAGTACATTTTAAGGGTAGTTTTAAGAATTACCTACCTATAGGTTTCCCTGCTGTAAATGATTCTTAGTGAGTTAATCAATTTGAATCTATGTTTATGGTAGAGCCATTTAATGTGTAGTGAATGATGCCACTGGAAAATAACCTAAAGGTGTCTCTAGTCCCTAAATTCATCTTCTCCATAAAAATTTATAGTAGTGTTTCCATGGGTAGAAACTTCATGCACTCTTATGATACTTTTTAATAAGTATTCTCTACTAACAAACTTTAAAATTAAATAAGATTGTACTAGCTGCATGTGGGCCTCATAATATGGACTTTTAAACTTTATTTAATCCTATAATATAATGAAAGATAGGGTTATAAGTTACTGCTCTAATAAATTATCTAAAGTTTTGTATAAAGATATAAATAATGAAAAAAATTATCTAAAAACAAAAAATGACTAGTTAACTTGGATTCAGTACTTGAACACTTTTCTTTTCAAATTTTCCCTATTAATGATTACTGTAAATTCCAACAAGGAAAACAATTCAAAAAAATAATAGAGAAAAATAATAAAAATCAGAAAACAACTTTTAAGCAAGAATTTTTTTTTTTAGGGAAACAATAAAAAAGAAATTCATCTGTTTCAAAATAGTCTTAGGTAATAAAATATCAAGTTAAGGGATAGTTTTAATGAAACAACAGAACCAAAAGAAATGCAATTAATTCCCCGAATAAGTCATGAGGATCTCTTCCTAATCTAGATGAAAAGAGAGTACCTGTAAAATTCCAAACAAATCATCATAGCTTACTTAATTTAAAGAAAAAAAACTTGGAAGAGAATCTAACTATTAGCTAGAAACATATTAAAATTATGAGGCAAAATACTCGCTTAAAACTAGTTTCACATCTTCACAGTTTTCACCTACTCCAAGAATCATAAAAGGATGATACACTTGTACTTAAAAATTATATGACATTTATTTATTTATTTTCTAACCTAACCTACTTAAAAATGAGACCCCTTTTTCAAGTATAGGAGTATTTCCAATGGAGACATGTATGTGACAAGGTTAGATATTTACTCACATTCAAGTTTAAAATAAATACTTCAATAGATACTAGAATATGGTAAACCAGTTGTCCTAATTGACAAGATGTCAAGAATTGTTGGAGAAGAGAATAGTGTTTTAATCCGATGACTTCCTAGAACCAAAGTTCAATTTTGTCATATTTCCCTTAGTTTACTTGTTTATTCACCCCACTTTGCATATCCTCCTTTTTTATGCCATGAAGATATTCTAAATCTTGATGATGGATCTCTTGGATACATAAAGGATCTTATGGTAATCATGTTGGAAATTTCTCAATCTAAAGTTCTAGTGTCTTCTCTCCATCATTTGTTTTTTTTGGTTGTTTGATTTCTTCAGATTCTTATTTTTGATATGGATCATGGAATTTTTGCTTCTCTATTTCTTCTTGAAGTGCAGGCAAGTTCCCGATTGCTATCAATATTTGTTCCTTTTGAGATGTTGAGATGTTTCCAACTACTATTAGGATTTGGGATATTTATTGGAGAAACATTATTGTAACTTTCAATCATCCTTAATGCTCCTGCTGGTTGCTATCCTTATCTTGCACATGGATTAGTTTATAGAGGATGTTACAGATCCAAGAGAAAATTTTCTATTTTAATTAAATAAATGAAATTTGCTAAGAGAAACAATTTCAAAGCAAAAATCTATCATGTACCTGGTGAAGAAAATATGGCATAAGCATAAAAATTCTCACACATGCATTATGTCAAACACTTTGAATATCTAGGGATTTAATTAAAATTTGCTCATAAACTTTAAAATTAAAACCACCAATCCAAATACACTTCACAAACACTAAATATGAAGCAAACACATTGTACACGAGTATTTTTGGTCAAATGACTGGGAAAAACCCTAGCTTGGGGAAAACACCGAACAAGAAATTTCTCATTAAAGATGAATACTCAGAAAAAACTTCAAGACACTCGGCATTTTTCCTTCAAACCTCACTGGCAAAATTCCAAACATTAATTTCAACAGCACTCTACCTCAAAAATCGTGTCAACTAGAAACAATACTTTCTTTTGTACTTTCTTCCTCGAAATTCATGCCCTCGTGTGTCTACAATAAATGATGTAAAGTTGGTATAGTTTGCAATTAATGTTTCTTTCACTTTCTTGGGATTTGTGTCCACACGTGTGACTGCAATTAATGTGCTAGTATTGTTGTATGGTCTCTGTAGGATTCCTAGGGAACCATGCTGCTATCCTTTTCTTGGAATTCGTGTCACCTTTGTTAGGGCATCTCTTCTCTCTTTCTCTTTTCTTCTTCCTCTCTGATGGTGAGTGTGTCCTTCAATGTCCTTTCTCTTTGTCTTATACTTGAAATTTGTAACTAGCTTCCCTAACTACCCTAATCAAGGGTTGACATTTAATTACAAAATCAAGGGTCATCATTAAAACCCACTTTTAATAATTAAATACATTAATTACATCACTTAAAAATGACCCACTTTATGAAGTACAAAACATAAACACTTTATTTATATAAAAGTCAATTTTTATATAAATATAGTATATACAAAGGACAAATCCTTTACATAAGTCCCCCTCATCACACTCACACCAAAAACATGAGGGAGGACCTTCAGAGTTATCTTTTTTTGATGCTTGGATTGCCTCATGCTACTAATACCCTATTGTCATCAAGTTATCTATTTACATGAGCTAGCTTCTTCTTTTTCATGAATTAAACCAAAAGAAACACACTTGCATATAAACACATTTGCATAGAAGGAAATAATGAAGTTTAAGATAAACTCACCAAAGTTAATGTGTTGGGACCTTAAGCCACAACAATTATGTAGTGAGGTCATCTTTGTGTCTTATTGTTTCTCCTCCCCAAGTTGTGTAAATTAAAGGAAACTTATCTACGTATCTACTATCTACTTGCCTAATCTCTAATCCCTTTAGAACCTCATCGACAACAACGCCAAAAATGTCAGTAAAATTATATGCAGAATTAATTCTCAACCATTAAAGTATCAAACCAAGGAGTTTGTAAACTTCTAGGTGAAAGCACAATAATTGTGGGATTAGAACTTACTATGGGATAATCTAAATGTTGATGAGCTATCTCAAACTCACACTTCAATGCAATAAAGGAGAGCAAGAAAAAATGAACTCAGTTGACTAAAAGAAAAATAACACCTCAGGTTGATGCTTAGCACAAGATCACAAGATCATGTCTCTCAAGTTAGATCCTGATCTTCATTGGCTTCTTCCTATAGTGGTTAAATAAACTAGAGAAAATTGAAAAAGGAAAGAAGACACAATCTCGCAATGATCAAACTACTTTCACTATAGGTGAAAATTAATGTATAAAACTATATTCTATTACTAATGGACTTGATGAAACTAAATACCTAATCCCTCGAAAACAAACTCAAGTACTGTGAATCAAGCAATCATTTATTCTAAAAAAAACAATCCACACATCTATAGGAAAATCTACTTTAAGATATGAATCAAAATTATCAATTATGAATGATCAAAACCCAATTCTTTCACAAAATGGAACAACCTAAAATTCCTATAAAAACAAAGCACGCGAGTCTAAATCTAGTGCAAAAGTTTTAAATACTACAGAATAGTTCACATAGCTAATATAATTCTAATTCAAATGTCAATTCAATTCATACAGAGTAACTACTTCAATCCCTACTATAAGTCTGTAGTAGATTAATTAATAGCTTAACTATCACTTGCCTATGAATATACAGATCCTATTGCAAATCTAAGAAAGAGATAACAATTTATATATACAAAGAGAATATATTAACAACGATGTATACAGAGGAGGTATATCAATAGTATAAAATGAAACCAAACCTTTTAAAATGTTAAGGGTGATATATATATGAAATATCTATACATATATGATCATAAAATATTAACAATACCAAACTAGAGTGAATGCACCAATGCTGGAAACATTTTTATGCACATGTCAACTATGAAGGAATACAAAGGACTCAGTAATGATAGATAGATAAGTGGTGTAATGTTCCAAACTTACAATTGATGGATTGGAATCCAAATAACCAAGGATAGATCAGATCTACATAAACAATTATGCTATCAACACTAGTCAACGATAATCTGAAAATACAAGAGTAACCCCACACACAAAAAAAAACTAGAAATAAAATAACAAAGTAAAAAAAGAGGCTTCACAAAATATGGGTGGTCCCTTGATTGCAGTAAGTGAGTCCAAATTTAACTATAACACAAGCTGCAAAAATGAATCATAGCTTCGAAGAACTTCAAATTTCTATTACTATAAAACCAATCACAATGAGATGAATTTTGAGAGTTCTCCAATACTATTGTAAAATTAAATATTATGTCTCTTATTCTCTCACTAACTACTTTTCTAATGGCATGTCTTCATGTTTATATACTTGTACACTAGTTTAAGATATTTGATCAATATCCAGATTCGAATCCACATAAATTTCTATTACTATAAAACCAATCACAATGAGATGAAGTCTGGGAGTTCTCCAATACTATTGTAAAATTAAATATCATGCCTCTTATTATCTCACTAACTACTTTTCTAATGGCATGTATTCATGTTTATATACTTGTACACACTAGTTTGAGAGATTCGATCAATATACAGATTCGAATCCACATAAATAATGCTCCCAGGAACAAATAGAAAAATGACTCATGAGCTGGTCCAAACTTCATGAATCTAAAAGTTAATTCAAGAGTAAATAAGACCATGGAATCATTGTCATGAGGATAAGGCAATATTTAGTAGAATAGTTATTTGTTCCAAAACTCTACTTCCAACAACTATGTTGACAAACACCATCGACAAAAAAATTGGGCGATGAAGAGAGGACCTAAGTGATATAACCTAAGTGATATATAGTTAACAAGAAACCATGTCAACCTTCTTAGAAGAAAAAACAACGTCTTAGATTTTTCCATAGCGCCATGTTAATTTCTCAATCAATGATCCCATTTTGGATAGTACTGGGACTGGTGTCAAATCTAGTGCAATAACCAGTATGAGCAATAGTTCTACGACAAGAATAAACTAGAAATTTTCCATTAGCGACAAAGTTAACTTGAAATCAATTCTCATTGTTAAAAACATTAAAAACAATTTAAAAACATAGTATTTTACCTCATATGATTGATACTTCGATTAGAAGCTTGCTAACTTGTAACTTGAGCAAAAGGAGATAATTTCATATAAAAGCATAATATTGTAATAAAAAATAATATGTATCTTCCCCAAAAGATGGAAAAATTTGCAGCCATCAATATTTATGCATTATGATTCATTAAGTTGAATCCAAGTTAAAATTTGGGACATTCTTAACCTCAATCCCCAAGGAAAAAAATCCTATCTCCTTATCAAGATTTAGTTTTATTTAACTTTGCATTGGATCTTACAAAATCATAACCAAAATTATCTATAACCAATAACCATATTAAAATAATCCTTCCAAGGATTATCTCAAATAATCAATGTGGAATACTCCAAGAAAGAAGAATTAAAGATAATATCCTATTGTTCCAAGAACAATACACTCTAGTAAAGCTCAAAAAGAAAAAAACTTCATCATAAAAATGGACATCACTAATGCTTTTGGTCATGTACAGCACTCATTCCTGTTTTTTGTTCTTCATAAATTTGGTTAGTCTAATTAGTTTATTGGTTTGATTGATGCCTACATAGGAGGCACTTAGATTGCATCTTTAATAAATGGTAGACTAGAAACCCTTTTCCAAATAAAATGGGGCCTTCTCTAGGGTTTTGCTCTTTCTCCATTCCTTTAAATCCTAATGGCCAACACTCTATGTCAAAATCTAGAACAAGAAAGACAATATGGCAATACTCTAGGAAGTCTGATTGTCTAAGGGGTGAAAGAGATCAACCATTCCCAATTCATGGACGACACCTTGCTAATGGGGAGGGGGACATTGATTATGATAGCATCTTGTTAAAATGGTCACGGACACTTTCACAAATGCTTTATGAGGAAACATAAATAAAAAGAAAATATGCCTATATGGTTGGCATGTTTGATAAATTTGAGAACCATAAATCTACAAGCCAATATGAGAGCTATTGGAAAGGAATTATGTAGTGGAATAATTAAGATCAATGTACAATAAGCAAAGAATTCATGACACAATTTCATATTAACCAGAAAGGAATTTCTCAGATAATCACAACATTAATATTCATTCATTAATCAATAACACAATGATTATACAATAAGTAGAATTCTAAATGCTAAACATAGGATTCAAATCTATCAGTTCTAACTGACTGATTAGCTAACTCAGTGTGGAAAAATCATAGTTGGAGGTCACTAGTTTAAATCGGTATGTCTAAATCAGTCTACAATCAGTTCACTGATGAGGTAGGTGGGAAAAAGGTGCTACACTCCCTACATGCATGGAAAATTGGCATTAGGCTAACTGATAGTGATCTAACTGATTGTAACTGGAGGATAACTCAACATAACTTCGTACCTACCACTTCCAACTGAAGGAGGTTGCTAGTGGCACTTAGAGTGAGCCCCTATAATGTAGGGATTGGTCCTAGAGGCACATACAATAATGAATGCACATGTCACGTAAGTCGCATATAACCTCTAGGTGTGTCCCCCATACTCTTGTACAGTGATAATAACTTACTAAGTTAGGAAAAATGACCAAATGGACTATATTATACAAAGGAGGATTAATTAATCCTAACACCCCCCCTTAATCTTAACTTTGGACAACTTGGGCCTTAACAACTAGGCCAAAATTCACCCATACAATTTAATTGAATTAAAACAAAGATTAATAAACTAAGGAAAATGGAGAAAACCTCATGGGAAAAACACCTCTTCAAGATAAGCAGGTAATCAAGAAACAAGCTTCCACACTTAAGATAATTTTTTTCTCTTTGAGCAAAAACTTGTGAAAAAATTGCTGCAATCTGCAACTCTATGGAGCATCCATGCAGAATCATGGTTCTTATGTGCATCAACATCCTGGGACTGTGCATGTGAACCTCTCAATCTTCTTCTGATCTCATGAATGTTTCTTTTTCCTCTTCTTTCTGGAGGAGGAATGGAATGATCCATTTTGTTCTTCAGTGGGCCAAATTGTAGATCAGTCTTTATCATCAAGTAGCATCTTTCTTGAATTTTGTTGCACAACTTTGGAGATAGAAAATATGTATGGGAGAGTGCAACATGTTCATTCTAATATTGGGACCTTGTTCTTCTTCTGTCTTCTGGATTCCCAACAACATTCCCAACTGCTTCAATGAGCTTTTGATCACATTTAGGGCTCTGATTTGGAACATGAGTTGGACTTGGATCTAGATGCTCTTAAGGTACAACCTAAATATCAAGATCATGTCGATATTGTTCCTCATATTCTGAATTTGAAACATCAGACAATGCATCATCATCAAATGGAAATGAAAGAGTGTTTATACCTTCTTCTACTTTGGATTGCAGTGGATCAAGAAATTGATCTTCTTCAAATTGAACACTACGATATATGAAGGACCTTATTATTGAAAGTTCCATAAATTTATATGCCGTAGCATACTCAACATATCCCAACAGTATGCATTCATATTAATTCTTGCACATGATCTAGGAACTAGGAATCAAAATCATCAAAGAATAATTAACAAATACTCATGAATTTGAATTTATCGGAACCAGAATTGGTTTCCTCTCTGTATATTTAATAAACAATAAAGGGTTACAATACCAATGCTAAGAAATGGCTTAAATCCATGAAGAATTTGAACACCTAAAGATACAATTCAAATTTAGTGAGTGAGTCTAGCTTAACTGACTCTCAACCATTCAATCTCACTCAGTTAACCACTTGACCAAAACCCTAATTGACTCACCAAACCCTAACTGAAGTTGAAGTGCAATAAATGACTGAATCTCAATTGAAGGAGATCAGACACATGTCATAGCAATCCAACCATCAAGTGCAAGTGCTCCATGACTCCAATGAACCCCGATGAGGTTAACTGAAGCTGAACTGACCATCAGAAGTTGGTGGAGGTGCCTTGTTGACTCTAGTTCATTAAATAATAATAAATAATCATTAAATAATATATTTAATGAATGGAGGCACCTTAACTAACTGTAATTGACTGGTTGAACTGATTGTAACCACCAGTTAGCAATTAGGTGCATTAATGTCACACAGATCACCCCCGGAGTGCTCTAGTTAGCCTCCTTGATTGTAGGAGAAGGCTTAGTTAGCCTCCTTGACTGTAGGTAGGCTTGGGTGTGACTGGATGATGGCAATTAATGCTCCACTGATGTCAATTAAACTTAGGATAGTGGTTTAACTAGGCCAATTTGACCAAAAGAGTGTGTATGATGGTAAATGTCTCCAACACCCCCCCTTAAGCTATACTCAAGAAGAGTTAGAAAACATATATGCATAAAAATTCTAGGGCCCTGGAAACTAAGGCCATAGGTCATCCTGTACAATGCTGAAACTGAAACAATGCTCAAAACAAACTAAGTGAGGAAAAGAGGGAAAACCCAGTGGGAAACCCCCCCCCTCAAGCTGAACACTAAAAGTAGTCTGGATCACCCTGATGAACTCACCCCCAACAGTGAACGAAGGTAAGTGAATTTATTTTCTAAAAATATCTTGGTGAAGATGTCTACAATCTGCTCATCAGTCGGGTAGTATTGCAGAATGATGGTCCCGTCATGCACTAGCTCCCTGATGCAGTGCATGTGAATCTCTACATGCTTGGTCCTCTGCCTGGTAAATGGATCCATGGATATCTTAATAGCACTCTGGTTTTCACAAAAGAGGACAGTGGACAAAGTACTACCAAGATCAAACTCTAAAAGAATGCCTTGCAACCAAACTGCTTGGATGCAAGCATTCACCACTCCTCGATACTCGGCCTCTGCTGAAGATAGTGCTATGGAAGCCTGCTTTTTGCTTGACCAGAAAATAGGGACACCACCAAACATGAATACATATCCGTAAGTTGACTTTCGATCAATAGAATCACCCACCCAATCGGAATCTGTGTATCCAACTAGCTCTAGCTCGGAGTCTGCAGCATAGTGAATGCCGTAGGTCCTGGTTCCCTGAATGTACTGGAGGATCCTCTTGGTTTCCTTCCAATGAATATCATGAGGATAATGCATGTATCTTGATACAGCATTCATGGCATAACAAATATTAGGCCTAGAATGTGTCAAGTACAACAAGCTACCAATCAACTATCGATAGATAGTGCAGTCCATGGGAGGTGTGCTTTTTCCTTCTTCAAGGCTGATCCCTGAAAGGAAAGGGAATGGTGTAGGCCTACATTCAGCCATGTTAAAATTGACTAACAAGTATGAAATGTATTTTGACTGAGTGACCATAATCCCATCAGAATTTTGCTCGATTTCGAGCCCCAAAAATTGTTTTAGAAGCCCCAAATCACTCATTTCAAAGGCATTGTGGAGAGTAGTTTTGATGGCTGAAATGGAGGCAATTGTGCTACCTGTGATCAGTAAGTCATCAACATATAAAACAATGATAATTATATGACCATAATTCTGATATAAATACACATTTGGATCTAATCTACATCTCTGAATGTTTTGCGAGAGAAGGAAGGCATCCATCTTGGAATACCACCAAAACCTGCAGATGTTGATGAACATTTGAAACCCAGCACAAGGACCTATCACCAAGAGTGGTGGTTAAACCACTTGTTTTATATTCCCAGAGGTGCAGCGGTTATATCATGTGGAGGTACCCAATACTCCAATACCCCGCCTCCGACGTAGCTCGGGGGAATTGAACCTGAGACCTCTGCTCTGATACCATATTAATTCTTGCACATGATCTAGGAACTAGGAATCAAAATCATCAAAGAATAATTAACAAATACTCATGAATTTGAAATTATTGGAACCAGAATTGGTTTCCTCTTTGTATATTTAATAAACAATAAAGGTTTACAATACCAATGCTGAGCAATGGCTTAACTCCATGAAGAATTTGAATACCTAAGGAGACAATTCAAATTTAGTGAGTGAGTCTAGCTTAACTGACTCTCAACGATTCAATCTCACTCAGTTAACCACTTGACCAAAACCCTAATTGACTCACCAAACCCTAACTGAAGTCGAAGTGCAATAAATGACTGAATCTCAATTGAAGGAGATCAGACACATGTCATAGCAAGCCAACCATCAAGTGCTAGTGCTCCATGACTCCAATGAACCCCGATGAGTTTAACTAAAGCTGAACTAACCATCAGAAGTTGGTGGAGGCGCCTTGTTGACTCCAGTTCATTAAATAATAATAAATAATCATTAAATAATATATTTAATGAATGGAGGCACCTTAACTAACTATAATTGACTGGTTGAACTGATTGTAACCACCAATTAGCAATTAGGTGCATTAATGTCACATAGGTCACCCCTGGAGTGCTCTAGTTAGCCTCCTTGACTATAGGAGAAGGATTAGTTAGCCTCCTTGACTGTAGGTAGGCATGGGTGTGACTGGATGATGGCAATTAATGCTCCACTGATGTCAATTAAACTTAGGATAGTGGTTTAACTAGGCCAATTTGACCAAAAGAGTGTGTATGATGGTAAATGTCTCCAACAATTCGCTACTCTAGGTTTGGAAGGATTTTCTCTTATCAATGGGGATTTTGTCCCAAGCTTTGGAGCCAAAAATTCTCAAGTGTGAGACATTAGGCTTATGAACCAACAATGATTCGAAAGGAGTAGCACCAATCACTCATTTGTGAGGCAACCTATTTTGAATATATGAAGCACAATTAACAGCTTCATCCCATAAGTAAGGAGGAATATTTGTTACTTTGAGAAGGAAAGTTTCCATCTCCTTTAATGATCTATTTTTCCTCTCAGCCACACCATTATGCTGTGGTCTGTATGGAACTGAGTGTTCCATTCGAATACCTTCAAATACACATAATTGCTGAAAATTTCTTTTAACATATTCACCTCCATTGTCATATCCGATAGATTTGATCTTCTTCACGAGGCTGTTCTCAGTTAAGGATTTAAAGACTTTGAAAGTATCGAATATCTTTGAATTTTTCTTCAGAAAGTATATCCAGCAATACCTTGAACAACCATTAATGAATGCCAACAAGTATATGGATCCATTCATTGAATTTGTAGGCATTGGTATTGATACATGATTGTGTATGAGATCTAGTGTAGAGGCAACTCTTGTTGCCTTCCCAACCTCATATTTTTTCTCTAGATTCTTCCCTACCAAGCAACCACAACATACTCCTTCTGATGATTTGATGAGGGTAAAACCCTCAACTAATTGATCATTATGCAATTTATGGAGATACTTGAAGTTCATATGTCCAAACCTTTCATGCCATAGCTTGCTTGTGTTATTTTCATGAGTCAACAAGGATTTTGGATATGAAGTGGGCGAGAAATGGGAGAACTCATATTCCTTGTAGGCATGATTAGAAAACCCTTTCACTATGATATTTCCAGTATAAGTTTTAGTGATTTCTGTTGTGTCAACATCAAATATAATTCTCTTGGAAGACCCTGTATGAGTCATCTGATAAACATATAACAAATTTTATACAAGAAAGGGAACATAGAGCACATTCTGGAATTGTCTAGGATCAAGTTTAATGGAACCTCTCCCAACAGTTGGGATTTGTGATTCATCTCCCATATGAATGCTAGGTCCCACTGAGATATCCAGAGACGTGAATTATTCTTTGGAAGAAACCATATGATTTGGATGCTCCTAAATCTATCAGATAATAATTTGATTGATTGAATCCTTCTTTCAAGGAGTGGCATCTCTCATGTCGTTCTGTCTGGTGTCCTTCTTCAGAATTCTTTTTTGTGGAAGAGTAATATTTTTTTTTTCAAGGATATTTGATAAATGATCAATGGTTTTCTTCATGCACTGACTCTCTGGATGAAATCCTCTCATACAATAGGAACACTTAGCCTTCTCAAATTTCTTCTTCTTCTTGAAACCTGAGGCTCCATATAAAGATTTCTGATTCTCCTTTGGTTTTGAATAAATATTTTTGGTCCCCTTCCCCTTTTTCTTCCTTATTTCTTGTGTACTGCTAGAGTTTCCAACTAAGAGTGCTTGATTCTTAGAGGTTTGAAGCACTCCCATTTGAATCAATTTGACTTTCTCTTAGATAAATGACTATACAAAATAATCTAGAGAAATAATCTTCCAATTTGGAATGGAAACGCTTCCGGAATGGAAAGTAGAGATAAATACTAAAAACTATGAGCCAAGCTTTCTCAGAATTGATAGCATAAGTTGTCGATCCTTCCTTTTTATTACACATTGTTTGCATTGTAGTACTAGAGCTTTGTATTTTGAAAAGAATTGCTGAATAGTCTCAAAACTGCTGGGCTATAGTGCAATGGGTTCATTCTCTATAATATGGCATCTAAGCTCATCTTGTTTTCCAAACAAAGATTAAAGCTTGTCCCATGCTTCCTTTGGAGTTTTGAGTCCCTCAAGGTGAAACAAAATATCCCTGGAGATGTGAATGCACATGAAGCCGAATGCTTCATCAAGCCAGTTCAAAAATTTGGATTTCTCAACATACTGTTCGGGCTCAACTTCTCTTCCCATTGTCATCCTATCCAGTCCCTTGTTGCATAAGACCATTTGCATATATACCCTCCAATCAATGTAATTGAAGGGTGTAAGGATTCTGGGTGTATGAGCATAAGAATTCTCCATTTCATTGGATGCTGATCAATCAAATATTCCAAAAGGATACATAGGTACCTGCAAAAAATAACTGCAAAGAAAACTAATTCACAATCACATGTCAGTTCAAACCTTTTCACATTGACATGTGCACTTTTTCAGAGTCTGTCAAACCTGGATAAACTTCTTTGGACAAAATCCAAAGGGAGCAATGATATGATTCTAAGAATTATGTGGAAACTCAAAGACTTCTGGTGCACAATGGAGATTTTTGAGGTTTGAGTTTAGCTTAAACAAGGCTCTGATACCATGTTAAATTTGAGAACCATATATCTACAGGCCAATATGAGAGTTATTGGAAAGGAATTATGTAGTGGAATAATTAAGATCAATGTACACTGAGAAAAAAATTCATGACACAAATTTTAAATTAATCAGACAAGAATTCTTCATATAATCACAACATTAATCTTCATTCATTAATCAATAATACAATGATTATACAATAAGTAGAATTTGAATGCTAAAGAGAGGATCTGAATCTATCAGTTCTAACTGATTGATTAGCTAACTTAGTGTGGAAAAATCACAGTTGGAGCTCACTATTTTAACTCTGGATGTCTAAATCGATCTACAATAAATTAATTGATGAGGTAGGTGGACAAAAGGCGCCACACTCCCCACATGCATGCAAAAATGAAGCTAGGCTAACTGATAGTGATCTAACTAACTATAACTGGAGAATAACTCAACATAAATACTTACCTACCACAGACAACTGAAGGAGGTTGCTGGTGGCACTCATATTGGGCTCCTATAATGTAGGGATTGATCCCAAAGGCACATAAACTCATGCATGCACATGTAGTAAGTGGCATATAACCTCTAGCTGTGTCCCACATACTCTATTACATTGATAATAACTTACTAAGTTAAAGGAAAAATGACGAAATATACCATATTGGACAAAGGATGATTAATTAATCCTAACAATGTCATTGCTAGACAAATGCGTTCCTTTGCGAGAATACTAGATTTCTCTTTTGAGACTTCATGGAGCTCATTTAATTACCTCAACATCACCATTATCCTAGGAAAACACAAGGGATTGGATTGGATAGTAGTCCAAGAAAAAAATAAAAAGAATTGGAATAAGTGGGGAGATACGTGGCTCAACCTAGTGGGTAGAGTGATCCTCATAAAGTCATTGTTGTTGGATAAATATACTCAAGCAAACTCAAGCTAGATCACCCTAGTCCAAGTGGATCTAGAATAAATCAAATACATAATACAATCTACTTTCCTAGACCAAATAGAAATACAAGTTAATACATAGATTGCCTACATGAGATCTGCAAATCCTCTTCTCTCTTCGTTGACCCAAGCTACAGAGCTTTCAGATCTTCAGCTGCAAAACCCTGTAAAGCAAGTGGAAACAAGAAAATAGTACATGCATATCTAAACATGAATTGATCTAAGCTAACAATTAAGGAAGAAATCTCTAAACATTATTCACACAATAACATTTATGGAAAGAGATTTGTATTAATGTAATCAAGGAGATACATAGAATTACATAAAGAAGGAATATCACAACCAAGCCTTAACGCTTCAATTTTCCATCCAATAATCCAAGCCAAGCCTCCAAAATAATATAATAGCCTCCCAAAGGATGATAGGGATCACCTAGAAATTCCACCAACATAAGAGTACCATATTCCTTCCTTCGTTCACAATGGAGAGAGGGTTTAATTTATAAGGCTAAAGGGATAGAGTAGGTTGAGGATTAGGAGAATGGGTCTAAGGGATCTTCCCCATAGGTTAGGGAACCGAATGCCACCTGAGCTAGATGATAGGGATAGCCCTACACCTCATCCACCTTCGAGAAGAGCCTCAGAGCTTCATTTTTTTCCCTCAAAACACCACCGCACACCTTTAAGTAGGAGATAGAGCGTCATTGGAACACCTAGCATGAAGGGAAAGAGCGTTGGCATATCTAGAGAGGGTAAAAAGGGTAGGAACAACCTAAAATCAACCTAGCTTAGAAGAGATAATTTTAGGGATTAGGAATAGGGTTAACACATGGCTCAACATGAAGAGATTTTGGTGTAACAGTCATCCCTCTCCTCCTTCCCAATATTCTAGTTCTTAGTTATGCTTGATCCAGTGGGGATCATGAAACAGATTGGTGCAATGCCACGAAAATTTATCCAGAAAATAGGGTAAAACCACAACAAAAGTATCATCTGATAAACTGGAACAATATCATGTCCCCACTGGACAAATGAGGTCATAGAATAAAATATCCCACGCTAATGAATAAAGATCCTAGGGAGAAACTTATTTAGTGTCTATTCATGGACCAAAACTCATGGTGGAAGAATTTTATTGTGAAAAAATACTTGCATTTACCCAGGCTTGATAGTCTTGATTGACTCATGGTGGAAAAACATAACTCTCTAATATGGAATCTATTTATAGCAATTCTCCCCATTATACATAAAAATTTGAGTTGGATCTCAGAAAATGGTTTTAAAAACAACATTTGGAAGGACAACATTCTTATCAAACTCCCTCTTTTTTCACCTCTAGGAGATTTGATCTTTAAAATAGTGGATTATTGATAGAGGTCATTGCACTTTATCAGACGTTTCTGAATGGGACCTCGATGAATACATTTGGATAAGTTGAAAGGTGGATTCCATCCTTGACCACTTGAGATGTAGTTGGATCACTCAACATCTATAACTCCTCATTGGTGTAGGTTCAATCAAGAAGATAGATCTTGATATAAGGGGCGAGAAAAATAATGCACATAGTACATGTTAAAGATGGTTACAATATGAAAAATGAAGAAAGATGCAATATCCAAAGCATAACCGTTTGGAAAGAGAAACATAACAATGGAGTGCCTCCCAAAATAAGGTTCTTTATTTGACTATATAGCCACAATAAAATCCTTATCGCATAAAATATATGGAGAAAAGGATTTAAAGGGCCATCAAGATGTGAACTATGCAAAGTGACAAAGGAAATCTCAAATAACCTCTACATAGAGTGAAACTTCACAACAATAGTATGGAACTATATGAGTATTGATCTAAATAGTTGGAAACTCCAAAAAGTTGGTATGAGATGTTATTCTCTTGGCATAAACAATATCCAAGAAATCTACATAACAAACCATTATTAAAGAGAGACTGAAAGTAGAGACCATACTTTCTATGTTAGAAAGTCTTTTTAGCCCGCTACAAAGGAATCTTTAAGAATGAAGACACTCTCTCTAGGAAGGTGGCATCATAGGCCCAATGCATGCTTTGTGAAGTAATTAGATCTAACAAGCAATCAAATATCATCACATTCAAAATCTGAGGATAAACATTGGATCAACAACACTATACACTCCAAGCTATGTTTGAAACCAAGGAAGTTCTTAAGGTTAAATTCCATCATAGAATGGAAGTTGCAAATGAAAAAATAAGCGCTAACAACTTGGCTACAAAATAGACATCAATATGTTTTGTTCTTTCATGGAGCCTCTAAAGGAAATCTAGGAGAGGTAGGTGCAACGAGGGGTAGGATGTTCTCTATGAACCTAAAGGAAAAGAGAAATATAGCTTCTCTTGTGGTCTAGACATGACGGAAAATAATCAAGTAGAAATGCTCATTCTATGGAAAGGCCTCTATAAAGTTCAATTTAAAAGAGTTGGAAACTTGGTAGTAATTCGAGGATGATGGCTATCCACAATTTCTATGATAGAAATCTCGCAAAAGAAACATACTTAAGGACAATAATTCTATGAATTCAAATTCTACTAAAAGATATAAGAGAGGACAATCTCTTCCACATTCTTCATAGTTTTGATAGTGCAACAAACACTCAAGCTAACCTTGGATGTTAATTATAAAGAGGTAGTCTCAAAGAAAAAAGAGGGAGGGAGGGATTTCACACCTATTCCTTAAGTTAACAACCTATTGCAGCTGCAACTGTTTCCCAAATTTTCTAAAAAATTTTGGACCCTCCTTTTAATTTTATCTTGGCTGGATTTGTTTTGGATTGCTAAATTTTGTTGTTCATTTGCTACATTTTGGATCTTTTGAGGTTGAATTGAGATAAAGTTTAACATTTTCGGAGGTGAATGACTATATTTTGATTGACTTGAACTTGAAGTTTTGGTTTGTTGATAATTTCCTTTTCCTTTGTCGGAAGTCATTTGAACAAAGAATCGGGGCCATAGTTCTCTACGTAGTCGTCGTTGCAAAAGCTAAACATTGAATGTTCCAATGGTTAGCTCTTATCTTTTCCGATGTCGTGGTTTTGACTTTGCGATATTGTTTCTTTTCACTCTCGGAATGGTTTATGACTTTAATCAAAATCCGTAGTCCTTATGTTGTTCGCTATTGAGGCCTCTCAGCAGACTAACTATCCGGCGTATAGTTGTTTCATTTGCCAATGATTTGTTTTGATCTTAGCCGATGTTTTCAATTGCTGTGGGACCCTTAGTCCATGTGATTTCCATCGTTGCATCTCTTTACCGAACTAATCGCCCGATGCTATAGTCGTTCTGATGTTCGATGCTGCAGTTTTTAATGTTTTATTTCATCGATGATTTATTTTGCTGCAGAACCCTTAGGCTGTATGTCTCCCACCATTGCAGTTGCGCAATACACTATCGCTTCGGCATTTTAGTTGTTTCATCTGCCGATACCTTACTAGTTAGTGGCCCCGCTATCCGATGCGTGACTACGACAGCACTTGGTGTTTTTCCTCACCGACATTGTGGGGACCAGAGTCTGTTCATCGCCCGCCGTTGCGGCTCCTTGATGAACTAATCACCCGATCCTTAGTTAGTCCACTTGCCGATGAAGTTTCTCCCACCGAAATTTTTTCACTGAAGTCTATATATAGGACGGGGTTATTATTTTATTGTTTACCCTTGTGAACTCGAGCTTGCTGTCTCTATCGAGTGGAACTGTGCATCCGTGGTTAGCTATTGTGATTTTGTGCGTTTGGGGTGCTGCCATGGAAGTGTTGGACCATACCGTTGACTGCAACTCATTGCCAAGTAAACTCATTGCCAAGTAGGCAAACTGTGGTTTCTCTTTCCTTTTGATTGTATTGGGTCATTTTGGGAACTAGGGTCTTTCCCTGGTTGGGTTTTCCGCCGTGGGTGGTTAGCTGTATATATTGATGAATGTGTATCCTTACAGTGTGAGGTATTAGTCGGTTTTACAGTTTTGTGATGGGGGGTTTTATTTTCTTGAGATTTTTTGAACCGTTATGGATACTCGAACCCGATTCAAAGGTTTAGGAAGTTAGTGCAGACAAGCATTACGCTGTTTGCATCGGTTTTTGTGGGGTTGCTTATGGCTGTCTGGGGAGGGAGTTTTCAATTCTTTTTTCATCGTGGACATTTACCCTATCTTTCTGGGAAGCCAAAGGTTTTGATTCTCATTTAGACTAGGATTTCCGCGTAGGGCCTCATTTTTGAAGATGAGCCTCACTGATAGGGGTTTTTCATTTTGGAAAGGAGTTAAGATGCATTTCGGTTTAAACGATGTATGTGCTAGCTGGGTCATGTTTTAGTTGCAGTTAGACTTAGCATTTTTTCATACCTAGCTTGTAGAGGTTCTTTTTGCTTGTTATTCTCGATTTTGCATTGATATTTTGATAAGTTTATCTGCTGAGAATATGGAAGAGGTAAATGTTTTTATACAGTTTTTATTCGTTCTTAGAACACTGATTAAAATCTCCAATAGCCTAAAATCATTTTGGTATATGACAGGGAAACTTCTTCAAAGGAGATATGTCTAAAAGGCAAAAGAAGAAGGATCCTATTGCTGAGGGAGAACTAGATGTGGAAATCATCACTAAGGTTGAATATATCTATGAAGATACCAAAGCCACCACTGGAGTAGAGCCAGACTACAAGTGGGGTGAGATATATCAGATGATTTCAAATCAAGATGTGCCTAATGAAGGTTTCGAAGAGCTAACCATATACACCAATATCAAAAAATCAGCTCTTATGAAGGTGGCCACGAGACCTGAGTTGTTCCCATGCTCAAAGGTGATCAGTTGGATCTTGCCTAAGGCAGATGTAGCCATGATGATTTTAGCAAATACTGCCATACAGGGCTACACTGCATACAGCCCTGCTTATGTCTCACTAGCATATCACCTACCTCCTTCTCAAGTATACCTAACTGAAAGTTGGCTAAAGGAGATAGGCTTGGACCTAGTTGAAACAGTGAAGAGAATGATGGTACCTGGGAAGAACTTCCAAACCAGGCCATTAGGAGAGTATGATACATCCACTCTTTGGACTCCTTATAGGTTTATAGCACTGATGCTAAATAGAGAGTTTGGGAGAGCTCATGGTAAAAGTTTCAAGTTGGGATGGATTCCCATTATTTTCTACATGGCCACCCAGGGGACTATATTCAACTGGGAAAACATTGTGTCTAACAACCTCTCAGCCTGTATATCTTCAGCTTTGGGAGGGGTTTCCCAGAATAAGTCTGAGTTTTATATGAGCTCCATCTTAGTGGACTGTATATTTGTACCCAGCCATTTCCATCCTTAAGGTGCAATTGGAATAGGGATAGGACCCCTGTCTACACTACATACAAACTATTTTGGGCACACAAGTATTACAACCACTACAAAGAAATATGTGAACATTTTATTATGCCTTTGTACACTTTAATCTTCCTAACAGAATGCAATTGTATGTCATAGGAGGCATTCAAAGTCATTGAGGAACATGGGAGTTATTATTTGACTGAAGAGGGGATGTACATTAGAATGTATGGTTGCTCTAGGGCACCTTCTGTACTACCTCAGTATGCCATTGATTATGTGGTACATAAAGAAGAAGTTAGGTAGGTGTATCTGGATGGTGTCAGAAGCTTTTTGTTTGAACATAAGAAGGAAGCCTACCCTGCTATCCCTTTTTGGATAGGAAATTATAACTTTGCAAATATTAAATGAGCTGCTAAATTTGTACAGGAATTGGAGCAGTTTCATTTTGGGGAGATGAGATTCCATAGGAATGATTCCAAAAAGAAGGTTGCAGAGCATTGCAAAGAAGCAAATGTTCATTTTAAATATGCAAATTTCTGGGATAAGGATGAAGAAGTCTTCAGGAATGCAAGGAACATGACTGCATTGAAGAGAAGATTTAAATAGAAGATCACTAGTGTGCGTGGTATGGGAAAAACCACACAAAAGAAAGATGAAGAAGAGGAAGCCAAGAAAAGGGAAGAGGATGCTAGGAGACTAGCACAGGAGGCAGAAAGTTGGCTTAAGAATGAAGAAGAAGAAAGAAAGCTATAGAAGAAGCAACAAAGAAGGCAGAAGAAGCAGCAAAGAAGGAAGAAGAAGAAAAGAAAAATAAATAAGAAGAAGAAAGAAAGAAGAAGGAATATGAAGAGATAAAGAAAAAAACAAAAGGAAACTAAAGGTCTGAGACTGACAGGATCTAAAATAGACCAGCAAACTACTGATCCTATGGATACACAAGAAGCACAAGATCATACCGATCAGGGGTAGGGACAAGATAATCCTGACTCTCAGGAGCCTGCTGCAACCTCTGGAAGTACCCAAGAACATGTTGTGTTTTCTAGTTTGAACTTGATACCTTTTATGCAAAAAGAGGAAGAAGAGGTCCCTGATTTCAACACCATCTTTTATGACAAGGAGAAGAAGAGGATTGTTAAGAGAACTGAGAAGAAATTCGAAACAGGGGGACAATCAGTTATGAGGATTACTGATAAAACTTTGGTGCATGGGACAGATGCAGATCCACGATTGACAGCCAGAGCTGGTGTGGCATTAACTCGGGACACTAAAGACAATGTGGATAGACTGATGACAGACCTTGAGCAATCAAGGAAAAATGCAGCACAGCTGAAGGACACTCTAAAAAAGGAGAGGGGTGAAGGTAACAAGTTAAAGAGAAAATTTGAAGATATGAATAATGAGGTAAGGGCTTCAAATATAGAATTCCAAACTCTGCAGCCAAGTAAGATGGCCTTGGAAGTCTCAGTAGAGAAGAATGAATGGGAGGCTCAAAATAATCTAGCAAAACTACAGAAGTTATAGCTAGAATATCAAGGGTTGAAGACAGAGAACAATGACCTCAAAGTATCATATGAAACTTTGAGTATAGAAAAGGATCAGCTACAGAGAAAAGTTGTTGAGTTGGAGGCACAAAGGGCCACCATAGAAGAAAGGGAAAAACAATACCAAGTGCAGGTGGCAAGTTTTGAAGGACAGATTACTTCATTAACAGCATCACTGAAGGATGCCAGTGAACAACAAAATTATATCCATCCTCTAAAGGAGCATGTCCTAGCCCAACGAAGAAGAATGCACCAACTACAGGTGTTTATTGAGAAAGAAAGATGTAAAATCTTACATATAGATAGCAAGTTGGAGGAAATACTAGAAACTACCTCATATTTTGTAGATAGGTCTCAGGATATTTTGGAATTCCTGACTGGAAGGATAGTAAGAATAGAAATCGATGAAGAAATCCTTGCAAATTTACTAGATAAAGATCAACATAGCTTAAAGTAGGATTACGATTTGTTAGAGTTTGCAATAAGCACCGCAGAAGAATTCAAGAAGACTATGAAGAAAATGAGAGCAGCCTGTACCGAATACTACAAAAGGGTGCTGGTCACCTACAACAGATGTCATGTGGTTGTAGAACAAAGACTTGATGCATTACCAGTGCATGCGATGTTCACAGAACTACTACAGAGCAGGTACCAGGAGGATGAATTGAAGATGCAACATGTCAAATATTTAGATGAGAAGATCCTGAAAAATGCAGTAGCTCATTCACCAGTCAGCATCCATTTACTTGAAGATCAAATACATTTGATTCCAGCAAGAATTGAGGTGGTTAGGAATCAGGTTGAAAAATATGAAATAAACATTCAATTTCTTGAGCCTTCAGATTTTGAAAGCATAGTAGCAGAGGCCCAAGCGTGGAAGAAGTTCACCAATGATCAAGTGGGGTCCTCTTCATGAAAATGCTTTATTAAATTTTGTTTTGAATGTAATGTATCATATAATGTATGAGCACTCACTAATGGACAAATTTTGGGAATGAAAACGTTGGGGAAGCCTAAGAGTCACTTTGGGGCAACCCAAAAATTTTGCCTTTTTGTATAAGTATAGGAGAGTTAGTCGTAGAGAACGACTTTTTCCTTTGAGACTTGTGGGAACCTGTTGTGAGAAGAACTATTTCCTTTTGCAATAAGAATTACAATTTTCCTGTTGGAGAAAGCTTGGTGGAACTTTTCAAATGCTGTGCCATGGATGTGTTGAATGTGAACTATTTCATTTTCAGCTTTGTGTCCATTAACTATGATATCGTTCTAACTCTGTGAACCTATGTTCTTGTATGAATGCTCTCTAGTTTATTCTATGAAATTTCCACTACGAGTAACAAATGTTGTTCATAAACAATTAGCTATCTGGTTGTTCATATATCTATAAAGGTTCATGTATTTTGAAATAAGTAACAGCTATCTATGATTTTTCTTAATGCATGCACAAAACACATTACTCATTGATGAATGATAATCTTGCTCCCTAGGGATAGGTTAGATAGTTAGTTTTAATGTCTTGCTGTGTGTGATTTAGATATGAGAGAGTTAAGACGAGAGGTAAGAACCTATGCAGCACATTGTGACACTCCTCGTATTCTCTTTCAATCTGCATTCTTAGATAGGCACTTGCATCTCATACTTAAATTTAAAAAAAAACTAAAATATACACGGTGGATCGGGCCGTAACTAGTGAAACCTTTTTTTTTTGGTTACTTTGACCTACGGTAGCCGAACCATAAACCGGATGGATTCCCCATACCAAATATTAATGGGCTAGTTGGGAACATTTATTGGGGAGAATCCCTTGCTATTATTGCCTGTGATTTTTCAGGCCTCAACACAACCCTCTCCCAAAAACTAATGTAAGCCACCAAGTGTACAACATTACTCTTCACAAAGTGTCAAAATTTAATACCCTAGATCCTCCATGCTCTCATGCCAATTTATCACAATAGGGTGACTATAATGGAGGAATTCTCAACCATATTCCAAGCATATGATTCCTTTTTAATGCTTGACCATCCTACAACTCTACAATGAGGTCGTGTCTACTTGTCAACTCTATTGAATGGAAACACCATCTTTATATCTGTGAATTCAATCTTCTAGTGACATGACTATGTCGTTATGTCATTTCTTGGGTCTTGGTTTGGGACACTACCTTTTGGTTCATGGATCACCCTGGTGGTTTTATATAATGATGCATTGTATTTTTGGTATTCCTTGGGGGAACTCTCATGCTCACCAAGGCTTGCTATCTTGTCCGCACATATTTGGTTCATCTTAGAGGTCTATGGGATATTTGTAGCGCCTAACCATTTCACCCATTCATCAACTCTGTTTAGCAATAACACAATCTCATTACCTATGAATTTAATCTATTTGTGGCTCTACTTTTTTGCTTTTCAGTAATGAAATATAATTCCTCTCCTACAACATCAATTGTCTCAATTTAACATTGTCAATATGACGCCAAAGAAGAGGACACAATGCATCGAAGCAAAGCTAGGAAGGATGCAACTAGACCCTCTTCTATATTCTCTATTTCTGATCAATGGAAGAATGTCCACTAAAGACATGGTACCTGCAATAATTAACTTCCATTCTCATGTTTTATAAAACTTTATTAATTTTGAATAGTTTTTGAAAAATTGCACAAACCGAGTAGTGAATAACAATAATCGAATTTTAAATTTTAAACATGTAGAAAACAATATAAACACTGTGATAAAGCTCATGAAGTAAACATGGAAAATATCTCTCTTTGTATTTTGTATTAAGCGGCTAGATGATTCGACCACCTCATTTTCGTATTATGTCCCTGACAACGGGATATATATGAATCACTCCGAGCGATTATTTGGATGAATTTGTAGCAATTTTAGAAAAAGCATGAAAGTTAGACTAAGGTTATGTATTATTTAATTTCTTTTTTATTTTTTAGTTTCTTAAATGTCTATTTTTTAAGGTTATTATTGGTCTGATGGAGATGACGTCGCCTTGGGTTCCTGTGCCCCAAGACCCGGCGGCGTTGCTGATATCATCAATGCTATAATGATCATCGTAAATGAAACACTTAATAAATTAATTCTTAAACCTAGAAAAAGTAATGTAATCAAGGAATATTTTATACATATAATTAATTGCACTTTGAGTGGTATCTTGCACCCTGAAAAAATGTTTAACTTCGAGGCTTTGGAGCATTTGGATGTCAGCTTCAATAGTTTTACTGCCCTACCTATTCCTGTGAAGATGGGTGTTTTGAAAAACTTGAAATACCTCAACCTGTCAACAACTGGGTTTGCAGGTATCGTTCCATGGCAGCTCGAAAATTTGTCCAACTTAATGAGACTCGATCTCTCCTCCTCGGATTCTATGTTGATAAGTCCAGACCTATCATGGCTTACAAATATCATGGCCCTAAGAAATCTTTCTCTGGACAGAACTGATCTCTCACTAACTTCGTCCTCATGGGGACAATATATAAGTCATATTTCTCAGCTCATAAATCTTACAATGTCAAACTGCAGAATGGATGGTCCCATTCCCCCTTCCCTGCAGAACCTTACTTCACTATAAATTCTCCAACTAGATTGAAATAATTTTGAGTCTGAGTTCCCTACATGGGTAGCGAAAATGACTAGCTTGGTCTAACTGCAAATTAGCAATGCAAATCTGAACAGATCTCTTCCTTTTGAACTCTCTCAGATGCCTAACATAAAAAGGATTTTCTTGGGAAATAATAAAATATCTGCCAATGTTTCTCAGATTTTCAGGGGCCAATGGAAGAGCCTGACCATTTTCAATATGCCAAACAACAATTTGTACAGCTCCATACCACTTTCTATAGGAAAAATATCATCTCTGGCGTAGCTAGAACTGCACAGAAACAACTTGTTGGGAACTATTCCAAAGTCATTGGGTCATCTCTGCTCGCTTACTGTACTAAAACTGAGCTACAAAAAATTAACAGGCCCTATCCCATTATCGCTAGGATTGTTGTCTAAACTCACCAATATCAGTCTTAATAATAACGCTTTAAATGGAACAATCTCAGAGTCACATTTCCACAGTCTGAAAATACTGAAATAGCTTGACCTATCCAGTAACAAATTAACCTACAAAATCTCCTCCAACTGGACTCCCCCATTTGATTTAGATCTGTTAAAACTATCTCATTGTCAAATAGAGAGGGCACTTCCTCCTTTTCTGAAAACTCAAAGTTCTATGACCACACTGGACCTGTCCAATAACATCCTCACAGAACAAATCCCTTCATGGCTATGGAATCTTCCCAAACTCCAGAGGTTATTCCTATCATTCAATCAGTTACATGGATCAATACCACCTCAGCTGTATAATTTGTCGATCTCATTGAAAGAAGTGGAGCTACAAGATAATCAGTTGCATGGCAATCTTCCCAACCCTGCAAGGAGCTCTGTGGTAGGCTTCCCTTAGTAAATTGATCCATCAATGAAAAATATTACTGGTACAATCCCCCAAAAAATGTGCAAGATGTTGCATACTTCTAATTTTTTATCTCTAGCATGGAATAAACTAAAGGGTCATATTCTTGCTTGCATTTGTGAGCAAAAAAAGTATCTGGAGGCTCTTGATCTTTCAGGCAATAAGCTTTATGGACAGTGCCCTTCCAATTTCAGCAATTGCTCTTCTTTGAAGGTATTGAATGTGGCAAATAATAGTTTGGAAGGAGATATACCGGTGGAACTGGGAAAATTGAAGAAACTTCAGGTATTGCACATCAACGACAACAAGTTAATAGGGCATGTTCCCTCGTCCTTGCGAAATTGCAAGATGTTGGAAATTTTAGATTTAAGTGGAAACAACATATCGGGAAAAGTGCCTAAATGGATTGGGGATCCTTCAAAGCTTCAAGTACTCATTCTCATATCAAATAAGCTAGAAGGTGAGATACCAATCCAGATTAGGTACCTGTAGAAACTCCAAATTCCTGACCTAGCAATGAATCAACTGTTAGGCTCGATACCACCACATCTCTCAAACTTATCAACATTGAGGAATGGATATAATTTCACAACTTCGCAATCCAACTCTGCTATTCGATATGAAAATTACTATAAAGAAGAAATTTACCTGACGGTCAAGGCTCAGATACCGCCCTATAAGAAAATTCTCTCGATTTTCACATTTCTAGACCTCTTGGAAAACAACCTTAGTGGTGACATCTCGAAGGACATGGGATATCTCAAGTGTGTAATTTCTTTGAATCTGTCACATAATCATCTTTTGGAAAAAATTCCAAAATAATTTGGCAGAATGGTAAATTTAGAAGCTTTAGATCTCTCTTGCAATTAGTTATCGGGAAGAATACCTGAAACATTTGCAGATCTGGACTTCTTTGGTTATTTAAACCTGTCGAATAACAATCTGTCAGGTAGGATTCCAACTCTACCACATTTGCAGACATTTGAGGAGTCTTCATTCTCGGTTAATCTGGAGCTTTGTGGAGAACCAGTGCAAAGAAAATGCAACTATCGTACTTCTAATTCTGGCCAACGTGAGGAGGGCGACGAGAGTGTGCATTGGTGGAATTTGTGGGAAGTTGGGATGGGGATGGGAATTGCAATTGGGTTTGGAAGTGTGATTGGAGCGTTAGCTCTCAGCAGGTGATTGAACAGGCGATACTTCCAGTTTGTCGGTGGCATTTTGAACTTCTCGTCAAGAGTACGGTAGGTTTACGCTGAATTTTTCCTTAAAAGTATGATTACTATGTATTTTTGAATTTTACTTGAGGTTTTATCAAATTGCGTGATCTTAAATCTTACTAAAAATATGCTGCCCAAACATGCTGTGCTAATCAACTTTTCGATCTAGAAATTAAGAACAATAATATATAGGGTTTATTTTGTCGGACTATCTCTCTATGATGTGTGGAATGCAATGTTTTTAGTTTTAATTTATTTAGTTTTTATGCATTGTTCTTCTAAATATTTTAAATATAATTTGAACAGATATGTTTTTTTATAAAGTACACTAAGGAGTTACACATCTCCCTCTATTGGATTCTAAAATGCGCCTTTTGGGTGCAACAAGCCTTCCGTTAAAAAATTAGCTTCATATAAATATAATATAAAATGGTTTAGCATAATTGATATTGTATTATTTTTATTTTAAATTGTAAAACTATAGAATAAATTGATGGATTTTTTTTACTTTATAGTGATCCGTCTTTGATTAGTGTTGGCCACTAGTAATTTGTATTAATTTGGCTATACTTAATTTCAACCCTTTGAGATTGAAATTGATGTGGGTATATATAGTTGTTAAATGGACCACTACTACACTACCCTACCTACGACAAGAAGCTATTTTCCTTGTACAAGCATTCAAGAAATGAAAACATTATCTAGACCTAGGAAAGGAAACCATAATCTACACCAATCACCAACTATTATAGAGGTTGTTGATTTAAATAAATATGCAACATGCAGGGCATTGTAATTTATCATGCAGGGCAAGGACATGCATAGAAAAGGGAATTTATCATGCTTGACATGCAGATCCTGTGGTTATGAGAAGCACTGGAGGAGTTGAAGCAAAGATAATTCCTCTACTCTCTATGCTTCATAGAAAGAATGGGAAAATATGCAAAAAAATACTAAGGAAAGAAGGGGGTGTGGATTTTTTGGTCATAACTTCTAACTCAACACAAGAACAAGGAAAAAAATATTGAAATTGACTTAGGGAAAGGAAGGAAAGAAGACTTTAGGGCACTAAGATGTTTTCACAAGGAAAAAGGTGGTGTTACATCTAGATTATGCACTTCATGTTAAAGGAAAAAGTTAAGGCACAGTAAACAGAAGTAAGGGTCTTTGTGATATAGAGAAGTGGCACATGATGTGGAGCAAGAATCAAGGGACTTGAGAGACTCACCCTCCATGATCTACATAAGTTCAAATGCAAAGTGCGTGGGCCCCTTAAAAGGGTTGATTCTAAGATACTAGTTTTCCATTTTACATGTGATAGCAATTATTAAATGCATATGTACAAAATTCTAAGAAGAAGGTTGAGCCCTACGTGGATACAATGACATAGAGAGGAGGTGATCAAATAAGGACACATGGGCATGCTATCGAATCTTAGGAATTCATGTGTTCTCCAAGAAGGATGACCTACCTTGTAATCTTTTCTGTGTTTGGAATGTTGATGGGGTTATGTCACTGATTCTTAGGGAAATGTTCTTGAAATATTTAGGGAGGTGGTTGACCTTCCAAATAGCTAGAATGAAAAGATTTTAAAAAAGAGTGTAAAAAAAAATAGGTTCTATGGTACAACTAGAGGGAGGACATCCTAGGATAAATCGAAGGAAAGTAAGAGGATTGTCCATGGGTTGGGTTGATGTCAAGTTTTCTTGGATTGTGGATAGTGAAGAGATAAATTAGACAAAGATTGATTTACTAGTTTGTGGAATAGATCTAAATACAATGGAGTTCAACATTGTTATTTTATGTAGTGTTTCCTAAGTTGAAAATACAAATATCCTTGGCATTATAAAACTACAAATGAGAATAACCATAAATAACAACATAGAAATTTCAAAACTACAGTTTTCCCATAACAGTTTATGTATGGTGTCCCTTATGTTACATGTATGTATGATTGAGCATCTATTATGGTAGCGGTTTTTTTCTAAATAAATTTAGATTCATTATTAATGAACAACAAATTATTCTAGATAGGATTCTAATATCTTTAGAAATCTACATTTAGGATCTATGTTGGCGAATCATTTTGACCACAAGCCTCATAATTGCAAATTGTATCATTACCATAGTATAAATTTTATGACTTGGGGGGGAGTTACAATTGAATGCTAATAGACTAAGAAATTTATAACAATTTGGAGAGTTAGTTACAATAAACCCCAAAATTGTATTAAATAAGAGAAAAAACAAAAAAAAGACCAAACAATGGGTGATGAAACATGAACCAATGAGACCTAGTATGAGATAACTCAATCGGAGAACCAAATAACTTGAATATGACCATGGAGGTGTATTAGATGGCATAGGGAATGACTAGGATAAATTAAAGTTACATAAACCGAATTTCCATATTAGTACCAAAGAAGAAAAAGAAAAAAGAAAAAAACTTGAGTATGACCATGGAGGTGTATTAAATGGCATAGGGAATGACTGGGATTAACTAAATTTACATTAACCTAATTTCCATATTAGTACCAAAGAGGGAAAAGAAAAAAAACTTCAAACGATCTCCAATTTAGATAATAAAGGTTGAGGTGATGACAAATTTAAAATAAAAACCTAATATGAGGGAAAGTGAATGTAACAAGATTCAAGCACCATTTAAATTTGAGGAAAATATAGATATCAAGCCATATGCAAGTGATATAGATAACTTAAAGTTGAAATGTTAAAAGTATATATTAGTGTGCATGAGGTTAGTGGATTATAATGATTTTTTTACTTATCTAAATATGGAAATTCATGATATGACATGGTGGTGGAAAAGTAATGACATGGATATAAGACTAGGCAATGAACTATTGGTGATACAACACTTATAATTATTTATAGACATGCTTAAGTTTTTTTTTTTTTGTTATCAAGTATGAAGAGGAATTATGGATAACTTAGATTTACCTTAAATGGAAACACAAGTATGGATATAGTGCACGAATTCAATACTAAGTTATGAAAGAAAGCAATCCGATTAAGAATATCTTTTTGAGTTTCATAAAGTATCTATCTAATAATTTTGAGCTTTTCTTAATCACCTTAAGAGACGAATAATTATTTCAAAAAATTATTTATGTCTTGTGTTCAAACACTATTTTTTTAAAGGAGATAAAAAAACAAGAATTTAGTGGGCCAAAACAAAACAAAGTTTCAATAAATAAGAATGAGAAAGTTAAAGTCAAGAAGATAACTACACTTTTTAAAACTATTTATCAACTTTGTACCATCTTCTCCTTTTAGCATAGTGTAGATGGGTTTTCATGTGTTGTTTAAAAACTCTTTTTACCATCCTATAGATGCATTACATGTGTCAAATAAAAAATTGTTGAAAGTCATTTTATATTTTTTCCAATAAATTATTAATGGAAATGTTACTTATCATAATAGATGTTTATGTAAAAAACAATTAGTTGATTTAGTCATGGATAAATGTGTTTGAAAATTGTTATATTAAAATTGTACAACTCTTTTTACCATGCTATAGATGTGTTTCACATGTCAACTCTTTTTATGTCATGTTCCATTGTAAATTAGATTTTATTTTTTAAAACTATTTTTTTGGCTATTCATTGGTTAGTGTAGGTGACGTTTCTCTAGGGTTTTGTGCCCCAAGACCTAGCGGCTAGCTTTGGTCAGCAAAAATTAAATACAATTAAATTTTTAATGCAGCAATAAATAGTGATAATTAAATGCTATGGAAGTGCACATTTTATCACTTAGCCTGAGTGCTCTTGCCTAAAAAACATACAAGGCTTAGTCACATGTCAAGTCTGTCCTTATAGACTTCATTGCCGATTGTGCTCCATTAAATATGATGGATCATGGATGGTTTCGACTGCCGCTGATAACGATGGTTGGGAAGGAAACGCGAGAGGCAGCACAGACATGTGGAGGAATCAAGAGAGGCAGCACTAGGCATGTGCAGGCATCAAGAGTATGAATGAAAACAAGTGGTAATGATAATAGGCTGATCAGTGAACTTGATATTAACTAACCTCAGAGTGAGGAGTTTAGAAACCAAGCAGTTGAGGCAATGAAAGAATATGAGATTATTTGGCAGCACTTCATTCAATTGTACCCTTCGAGGGTTCTATGGTGTTGTAGATCGAAGGATTCGAACGATCAACTGTGAGAATTCTATGAAATCTGAAGGGATTTTCAACTGACTATTTAGAGAACTTAATGCAATTATATGTTTGAGGAATTTATGGTGTTATAGATTATGAAACAACAACAAATGGAAAATATGGCGTACGCCTATATTTTCAAGTACATTATTATGGATGATACGATACTCGTAAGAAATACTTTTAAAATTCGTATCCTGTAAAATTTTAGGTTTGTTGTGTGTGTACAATTTATTTATGTTTATTGAGTTTTGAGGTTACATTAGGCCCTGGGAAGCCTGCCCTCCCGTTAGCAAAGTAGTAAATTATGATGTTTATTTATATATTTTTATTGTAAAGTGCCGTGCATACAATGGAAATGAATATTTTCATAATGGTTGCCATTGAAAAATTCAGAAGCTAACTCGTTAAAAAGTAGAGGGATGTCCTTTTTTCCCTTGAAGTTAATGGAAGTTCCCATGGCTACTGTTAAGAGCTGTCGTTATAGTCCCCATCATTGTCGACCAAGTTGCGTGAAGCTTTGCAAAATATGTGCACAGTTTGCAGGAAATTATAGATGTCAAAGGTGTTTGAAAGTTTAAAGATACTGAAAAATAGACAGTTTCGAGGAATTTATGAGACACAGGAAGAAGGAAATTCAACGTAGTGTGGCTGTTTCAAAATTTATGTGCTTTATTTGAAACAATTCGTATTTTTTTCTAGGATTGAGAAAATGACCGCCCACGAAGTATGCTGCAGCGCAAATTTCTTGATTTATATCGCCATATTTGTGTTTTTTTATAATCTGTTGTCTATCGTTTTCATCAGCTTCACCTGTCATTTTAATCTCACAAAGTGAATGTCCCAGCTCTCACACAACAAACCTCTAAAACAAATCTCACAAAGCTCCAAACACTGCATGTGAAAGAATGTCGCGACATATAAAGAGTTGATTTGTTATTTGAATTCTTTGGAGACATTGTCTGCTATGAGATGCGACAAGCTCCATAGCATACCACTATTGGGGCAGCTCAAAAAGCTACAAACACTATGTGTGCAAAATTGCCACGAGATACACCAGTTGCCTAGTGTGGAACATTTGACTTCTTTGGAGACATTGGATATTTGGTGCTATAAGAAGCTAGAGAGAATACAAGGGTTAGGGAAACTCACAAAGCTCAAGACACTAAATGTTGATGGATGTAGTGATATACGAATGCTGCTAGGTATGGAACATTTGATTTCTTTGGAAACGTTGAATTTTAGCATATGTGGGAAGCTCCAGAGCATACCAATATTGGGGCAACTCACGAAGCTCGGATTCCTATATGTTGAGGAGATCCAAGAGTTTCCAGGTGTAATGGAACATTTGACATCTTTGGAAATGTTGGATGTTAGGGGATGCCAAAAGCTGCAGAGCATACCAAGGTTGGGACAAGCTCACAAAGCTCAGAACACTATATGTGATAGAATGTTGTGAGATAGAAGAACTGCTTGGTGTGGAGTATTTGATTTCTTTGGAGACATTGTCTATTATAAGATGAGACAAGCTCCATAGCATACCAGGATTGAGGCAGTTGTAGAAGCTCAAAACACTAAATGTTAGTGGATGTGAAATAAAGGAGCTGCCAGGTGACTTCTTTGGAGACGCTTAATGTTAGCCAATGCGAGAAGCTCCATAGCATACTAGGGTTGGACCAACTCACAAAGCTTCGAACACTAGATGCTAATAGATGATGTGAGATACAAGAGCTTCCAGGTGTGGAACATTTGAATTCTTTGGATAAGTTGGTTTCTGGGAAATGTTGGAAGCTCGAGAACATACAAGTGTTAGGGAAACTCTCAAATATTATAGAACTCGATGTTGATGGATGCACTGAAATACTAGAGTTGCCAAGCGTGGAGCATTTGATGTCGTTGACGTCGTTATGTGTTGGAGATTGCAAGAAGATCAAAGCATATGAGGGGTGGGGCAGCTCACAAAATTATGAACATTAGATTTTAGTGGGATACCAGAGCTGCCAGGCGTAGAGAATTTAACTTCTTTGGAGATGTTGAGTGTGAGGAGCTGCAAGAAGCTCTAGTGAATACAAGGTTTGGGGGCACCTCAAAAAGCTTCAAACACTAGTGGTTTTGGAATGTCCTCAATTACAAGAGCTACAAGGTGTGGAATATGTGATGTCATTGGAGATTCTTTCAATTGACGGTTGTCCCAAATTGTAGTGGGGGCAGTGGAGTACTCGAGCAACTCGGCCAGCGATTGAAGGAAGGCTTACTTGTTCTAGAAAAAAAAATAGTTGCTTCAATTGTTTTAGTTTTTGCCTGAAATTAATTTTATGGCATAATAGTTGC
>LPNX010427881.1:0-59047 GCA_001517045.1 Pseudotsuga menziesii
GGAGCATGCAAACACCTAACTAATGGTATTATGACTCAACTAAGTATATTCTCTGCAAGGTGATGAAATCCAAGTCAGACAATATAAATAGGAAAGTCAAATGGCTAAAGTATCCCCCTACCGAAAGGGACACCGGGTATGCAAACCTAGAAGTATGGCAACTAAGATACCCCGTTCATGACACGTCCAGAAAGGTGAATCTTCCGCTTGGTCCTTTAACCGCAATATTCCCTATACAGGGATATTCCGAGAACTGCGAAAGGTAGCCCTTCAGTTACTGAATGGATTTCGGTATTCCACTCAGACCTCCGGAACCAATCTCACGACTTCAACCCTCCTAAGGGAGAGGCCCTCTGACAAACTGGTGGTGACCATGTCAAAAAATACTAAGATATTTTGGTTCCCTAAAGGACAACAACTATGTCTCACGTGTAAATAACCGAGGGGTGTTATTTGAAGCCTATCCCCCCGATCCTACCTAACTACAAGATTCTTTTGGGTTCCTCAAATGAGGTTATAGTGTTGGTTGAGTTAAGTAGATTTTAAGTCTCACTTTGAATTAGGGGATAGATTATGTGCATGTGAGGTTATGAATCCAAAATAGTTGCTCAATGACAATAACAATGTATGAAAAACTGTAAAAACTTTTACCATGCAAAATTTTTTTTTTTTTTTTTTTTTTTTTTTTGCAATGCTAAAAATTTGAACAATGCTGGAAACAAGGAACAGAAATGGCTGCAGGTCTGCAAGTGGTACAGGTGGCTGTGCAAGTGCAAGAAAAATGGAGGCAAAGAGGCTGGGTTTCGCCGCGGAAACAAGATTGAAAATAGTTCGCGGACCGCGGGTATGGGGCAGACGCGCGCGGTCGGACCGCGGGTTGGAAGGCAACAGTCGCGCGCAGATCGCGGGTTGGGAGGAAACAGACGCGGTCTAGGTCGTGGGTTTCGGGCTGGCAGTGGCGGTCGGAGCGCGCCTGTGTAATGAACAGGCGCGGTCGGATCGCGACTGTGGGCGGAAAAAACGCGGTTGGGGCGCAGGGCAAAAAGCTGACAGCGGCGGGCTGGTCGCGGGTTAGGGCCTGAAATGCGCAGTCGGGCCGCGGCTGTGGAAGGAAAAAACGCAGTTTTCGGCGGCCGAAAACGACGACTGAAAGTACAGTACGAAAAGAAAAACTAACAATAAAAAGAGACAGCGGAGTCGCCAAAACTGTAGCTAGGGTTTTCACCCTAGCTTGTGCTGATGAGCACCTACTAAGGAATCTGGAATCCTTAGTAGCAGTTCAATGATGTAAACAAAAATAAAATAAAACAAAGACTAAGCTAAAGCAGTGAAAAGTAAATAACAGTAAAGAAATGTATAATGGTAATTTTTATTGATATTACCTCCAATGAGGAGGTTGGTGGAGTCCGTTGCGCTGGTCCGATGTCGGTGGCTTCGAGCTCCGAGCTTCTTCTTTTCCTTTTTCGGTGGTGGAAATGGGCCAAAAGGGTTCTCAATGGTGAAAGTAGCTTGATGGTAAGCTAGGGTTTCGAGAATAATTTCGGCAGAGGCAGGATGCTTTTGACTGTGGATGTTGAAATGAGGGGTCTCCATCACTTATTTATAATTTTTTTAGTGGTGGAGTGCTTGCCCGTGGTTTTTGGAAACCATGTGGTTTAGGGCAGCTTGTTTAGGGTTTTTGCTGTTTTAGGGTTTTCCTCCTTTTTCCTCATTATTTTTATTCCTTTTCTTCCCTTTTGGGGAATTTTGCTATTTTTAGAGGAATTTTGGTTATTTTTGGAGGAAAAAGGGGTTTTTTGGCCTTTTGGAGGCATTTTACGCCTTTTGGAGGCTTTTTAAATGGTTTTAGGGCCTTTTGGAGGCATTTTAGGCCTTTTGGAGGCTTTTTAGTGGGATTTTCAAGGAAATATGGTAGGCAAATGGACAAATGAGCCATGAAATGGGGTAGATGAGGTAGTTAACTATTTTTGGGTGTTAACATAATATGAAATATGAAGTAGCTGAGTATATAGCTAGATGTTTGGACTGTCAACAAGTGAAGACAGAACATCAACATCCAGCTGGGTTGTTGCAACTCTTGCCTATTCCTAGATGGAAGTGGGAAATAATCAGTGTAGATTTCATTACTGGATTATACAGAAATCAAAATTAGAATGATTCAATTATGGTGGTAGTGGATAAATTAAGTAAAGCAACACATTTTATTCCTGTTAAAACCACTTTTAAGGCTGCAAATATAGCAGACATTTTCTTAAAACAGATTTTTCGGCTACATGGTGTACCGAAGGTTATTATTTCAGATAGGGATCCTAAATTCACAGGGAATTTCTGGAAATCCTTGTTTAAAGGATTAAACACCACACTGAATTTTAGCACCTCTTTCCATCCTCAGACGGATAGACAGACTGAAAGAGTTAATCAGGTGTTGGAGGATCTGTTAAGAATGTACGTCAAGGATCAGCCAGGTAAGTGGGAGGATTACTTGTATTTAGCAAAATTTGCATACAATAATAACTATCAATCATCAGCTAAGTTCAGTCCTTTTGAAATTCTGTATGGGCGTAAATGTAACACTCCTATCTCCTGGAATAATCCAATAGATAGATTAGTGTTGGGACCCGAATTATTAAAAGAAATGTAACAGATTGTAAAACAAGTGCAGGAGAACTTGAAGGTTGCCCAGGATCGGCAAAAGAGCCAAGCAGATTTGAAAAGAACTCTTAAAGAGTTCCAAGTGGGTGAGCACGTGTTCATAAAGGTAAGACCAAAGAAGAGCTCCCTAAGATTGGGGAGTTGTGCAAAATTAGCACCACGTTACTGTGGCCCGTTTGAAATTTGATCTAGAGTTGGTCAAGTAGCATATCAGCTAGCATTACCACCTAATTTAAAGTACACAATGTTTTTCATATTTCTGTTCTGAAAAAGTATGTTCATGATGCTACTCATGTGATTGATTGGAACGTTGTACATGTAGAACCAGAAGGGGAATTTCTGGTGGAACCGGATTGTATCCTCGGGAGGAGGGAAATTACTCTGCGGAACCGCACAATTGGACAGCTGAAGGTGCAATGGAAGCACCTTAGTCCTGAAGAAGCTACTTGGGAACTGGAAAGTAAGATACGGGAAGCATACCCGAATCTGTTCCAAGAGGTTCCTGAGGAAGAAGAATAAGTAACATCGAGGACGATGTTACATTTTAAGGGGGTGTGTATGTCACATACCCCAATTTTGTAAAATTATGTAATTTGTTTTATTATATTTCTGAGATATTATGTTAAATTTAATCCTAAGTAGGGATTGATGACTCAGTAGAGTCAACAGTAATGGAGTGTAATTCAGAATATTTTATTATTAATAAATAAATTATGGAGACAACATCATGGGAGAGCTGTTAAAAGAGGTTACTGGTCAAATTGGTGGATGGAACTAGGTGGAAAGGCAAAAGACAAGTGGCAGCATCCTCAAACACTTCCTAAGTTGTAGGTGGTAACTTCCCTATATTTGGGGTCATGATTCCCCAAGAAAGTGGAATCAGAGCAGGTGGCTCATTAAATGACAGTTAACCCAACAAAGACCTAGGCAATCTTTTAAAAGTACTCAAGGAAGAGAGCTGAGGCTGCTCAGATTTTATTCCAGAGAGAATTCATTCAGGTGAATGTTATTCAGGAATTTCATTGAGGAAAGAGGGAAAAATAGTAAGGAAGTGTTCTGAGTGGATTGCTGCAGTAACTTAATTTATTTATAGCTTTTAGCTGGGAGGACTTGCTGATAAGTTCTGTATTCATACTGAGTTTGAGGACTGGTATCTGACATTGCTACACCTAGTTCTAGCCAGGGAGACAAAAGCAAGCTCGGGGGTCTTGAGAAGTCGCTGTCTAAGTGCTCTCCAGGAGTTGGTAGGGAGGAACGGCCTCCCATTGTTGTTGTTGTCCACAGCTTAAACAGGTTCTATCACTTATTTCTTTATGATTACTGAATATGAATGGATGCATGTTATGTTTATTTTATATGTCTGAGGAGTTGATTAGTTAATGAAATTAAAATTGCAGAATATTAGTAGTTAAATCTGTTAGTAGTAACTGTGTTTTTCCACATCTGGTATCACCACACCGTACTCCAGCATAGTATCTCGGTATTGTGAAGAAGAATACTTCTGAACCGAGTTACCTATTTAAATACTTTCATTATTTACAAGCATTTCATAAATTTCCTTTAAAACTACTTCATGATACTGTATCCTTGTTTCTAGTAAATGCTAGTTGTAATAAAGAAAAGATAGATTAGGTAATGCTGCTGTTAAAAGCTTATAACTGTTACCTTCTAGTTTGTAAGAATCTGACTGTGTAAAGAGATAATGATGACAATAGGATGTAATTTACCTATTGGTTTGATTTTACAGTTAAAACCTAGTATTGATAGTCTGCATGTAGGATAAGAATGTAGTCATATATTTACTGAATCTTCTTGTATTTATAACTAAATAAAGAACTCAACCCAAACTTTGGATAAATAACATTAAATAACAATCATAGTAATACTGACAAGAAGTAATAACATTATTGTATCACAAATAATGTATTTATATTATATACAATATAAAAGTAACATTTAAGAAATAATATAGTACTACTATCGTAATCCAAACTGTTTATACTCAAGGTATAAATAAATAAAGTGTATGTATAACTAATTTTACTTTGTGTATTTTAAATAAATAAACAATGATTAAAGATAGTTAGTAAAATATTATAAGAGTGTAGAATGTTTTCCTATTTTAAAAGGATTATGCTTGCATTTTTTTACAATTTCTAATAAATGGAAATCAGGGTTTTAAGCCTGCATAGAAATTTAATAACAAATCTATATAGCATTAAACTGGAAAGTTCGTTAACTACAGATTTCTTTACAATAAATTAAATTACAGTATTATAACATGTCTGGGAACTATGTAAGAGAATTGTATTCTCAGCCAGATTATTTGTATAAGGGTATAAACCCTCTATAAGGTTTAAGAAGTTTTTGTATAACAAATAAATCAAGAGCATAAACCTAACAGCAACTTCATTAAAAGGATTTACCAATAGAATTATAATTTTAAAAGCAGTTTAAGCAACTGTCTTAATCTGAACAGAAAAATTAGGGTTGAACCCTATAAGTTCAGTTTATCCCATAAAAGAATTATTAAAGGGTAAAACAATATTTTCATTTACGGCTGCATCTTAAATCCACCATACAAGTAGTTATAAAACCCATATATCTACCTATTCGGGTACAGAGCTTAAAAATTAAAATGCATGTAATAGAAAACCCAAAGATATAAGAAAACTATTTTTTTAGTCGTATTACAAAACTCTGGGCAGAAACCCTGAGCATTTTAAGAGTACAATATAGCAAAAGGATACAGAGGCCGCAACCTCATCTTCAGGCAGGCTTACAACCAGTGCCGTTTTTACATAGTAATCTTTTATAATAATATTAAATACAAAAGGAAAGCCAAACATTTACAATATCAACCAAAGCTGTAACATCCTGTTACCGTATAGGGTTAAACCTGTTAAGGACTTCCTTAACTTGCAGGCAAAAGACGGAACAGTGCAGAGGTGACCACAGAGTCACATCACCCATAGTTAAAATCTTAAACAACCCTAATAAAATAGCAAGGAGGAACGCCTTGGTAAAGACCAGGCTTACCAGGTTGAGCCTTTTAACCGAAGCTTTGTGCCATCCAGGCCTGAAGAAGGAGCTGAAACCTGCAATTAAAGAAATAGTTGGTTAAAACCTTATTTCATTTGTTTTTCCTTAAAACTAATTCCTAAAGTTGAAAAATAAAAGAATAATCTGTAACTCACCGGCGCAAGTGAAGGAAGCGTATCCACAGTAAACAGCTTGATAACTACGAGCAGAGAAGGCATAAACCCTTCCATTGACATCGAGAATAAACAGCTGGCAAAAGTAAAGGAGAACTTCCACCATGGAAGCACTGACAGTACTAAAATCGAAGGATACACTCACGTTGTAACAGAGTTTATAATGGCACTTACAGGAAGAACCCTAGGTTTCTCAACGACCTTATGGCCACCAACAGAAAACTAATGGCTCCCACATAGTGCAATAGACAGGATTAAAGGAACGGAAGCAGCGTAGAAGCTACTAATAAGCAGTGTAACAGCGAAACTATGACCAGGAGAGTTCACCGGACGACCATGCCCGAAGGCGAGGGTGAAATAATAATTTAGGGTTTGTTCAAACAATATATAAACGACAATGCATGGCACCAAAGCGACCATGTAGGTGTTTTAATAATCTTGCATACTGTGGGTCAAATCCTAATGTTCCATAACGAATTGCCATTGATCGGGATTCAAAACAAATCGTAGCATGAACTTCCATTTGATCGCTATACTATGGTTACCTTCCACATAATTCAAGGTCTTAATAATTAGCATAATGTACGTAAGACTAAGGATTGTAAATATCAACCTTTGCTTTTATACATTGTACAACCATGGTGTTAGAACGATGTTTTTACACCTTGCTATGTATATATTAAAACCTTGCTTTATACAGATTAAAAACCTTGTATTATAAGTAATCGATCAAGATTAAGTATGGAGGTATTTTTAGACCTTAAAGCTTGATGTTTATTATAAAAGTATAATGATATGAGCATAATGGTAGGTCATAAATTATTCATTAGATTTACCGCTATAATGCTATTTACCCTAGTCTCAAGTGATACTAGGAATAGTTATTTACTATTCTATTACTTTGGTGTCTTTTGCCATAGCTATGCATAGATAGTATAAGACTTGTTATTTTTTTTTTGGTAACTTTAATTTGTAGGATTTAAGTGTTATAACCCACAAATTTTGGAGTAAGTTTACTCTAATCCATGTTCACATGGTATTACCTATGTAATAACAATCTCTAATAGTCTTAGATTCTTTATATTAACATTTAGTCTTTTGTTGTCTTTCATGCTCAAAAATTTACCAAGTTTGGTAGTGAGTACTAGTAGTTTATGTAAATTACTATCACCATCCTTGTTGATAGCGTAGTCTGGAACTCATAATAGGTTAAATTATAATAATCTAGTTTTATTCAATTATTATAAATGGAGATAGAGGTAGTTTTCCATTTAATGTAAACTCTTAAAAGTGTAAATAGAAGACTTATACCAACAATAAACTTGGTATTTGCAAATCAAAACATATTCTAACTTGGCATGATGCAGTAACAACAGATAAATAATTTGGGTATGAACATGGTAATCCAGTATTCATTACTGTGCTAGATAAGAGATATTATGATGGCAATACAATGAACTCAATAATGATCCAGCTTTCCATAGGGATACTTAATTCAGTTATTATAAAATAAAATAGCTATGTTTTCTCTGGAAATTCTAACTTTCTTTCAGTAAGATCTTCAGGAGAATTATAGGAAAAGCTTTACCTGTGAAAGCTTGATAAACTGGCTAGCATGTATTTATACTTTTACTGCATAAATTGGTATAGCATTTGGTTATCTAATACTTTAAAAAAGATCTGTTAACAACGACCCAAACTTTACCTGTATATCTGTCAGAGAAAGAAAAACTGCTGCATTAGCTTGAAAGCTAAGTAAGCCCAGTCTATCATAGCAATCCCCCTTGCGGTTGCAAACAGAAAACAATCAGTAACTGACAAGAAACTCATCTTAAAAAAATTAAGTTTAATAAAAGATCATTCAGTTTACAAATTTTGATAACATAAACTAATCAAACAATTAATGACTGCAATTAAGGTGATTATATGTTATTTTAAAAGTTTTAAATTTTTTCAAAATTTTTGGGGTTTTGACATAGCCTGTGAAACCCAACAGTGAGATGGCTTGGCCAAGTACCCTGTGAACCCATCTGTTAACTTGGCTATGCCTTGTTGTTCTTTGGGCCATGTGTTTAATCCTTGGTTGGACATCCTGTGAAACCCAACTGTGAATGATGGCTTGGATGAATTCCTGAAAAACCCATATGTTGGCTTCGCTGGTCCTTGATATAAATGTTGTATTGACTGTGTATAGTTTGATAAACCAAAATGTATGCCGACTTGGATGAGTAAGCTTGATAAACCCAATAGTGTTTGGCTTGTAAGCCTACATCCTGATAAACCCGACTTGGTGTTGGCTTGGTTGGATAGTCTCATAAACCCAACCGTGAGATGGCTTGGTTGTGTAGCCTGTGAACCCATCTGTTGGGTTGACTGTGTGTGTTGATATGGCTATGTGTGAGTCTGAAATTCCCTAGTTCCTTATGGAAATCATGCCCAACTCAGGGGTCGAAGTCCTGTAGAGAGATTAATGAACAAACTGGCCTATGGTTGGGTGGAACGTTGTTGCGTGATAGCTATTTGCAGGACAAATTGACCATCCAAGATAAGTATTCTCTTTTATGTTATTTCTGCAATGTATTTGCTTATGAATTGGTATGTTTATGTTGAATGATTATGGATGATTTAAGTATAAGCTACTTGTGAATATTTCTTGCATCTGCATCTAAAATTGCCTTGTAGTGTCAGTGCATTTTTTCCTAATTCCATGAAGGTTGGAAGCCTAATCAAAGGGTCATAATACCTCTGATTTGGTGTTTCCTCCCCTTGGAATCCGCCTAAAGATAGTGGAAGGCAGAAACGAGAAAGGAGTAGTTGAACAGGGCAGAAATGTTGTGCTTCTACACCCCGGGATCTTCCTGCGCAAGGAAAAAGTGAAAAAAGCGCCTAAAATTTCTAAGGAAAAAGTAAACCTCCGATTTTCGAAGTCCGACGTCGAAAAGCGGAAGTTGGAAGTGCAGAAAAGGCTAAGGTCAAAAGTTAAGTTTTCGGATTCCTGAGTTCTTCACTGAAGGGTGGAAAGGAGGAATGCGGAAGGTGGAACCATGGATAGATTTTATGTCGTTTGATTGTTTTCCAACCTCTGAGTTCCAAAGGTGGAAGGTGTAAAGCAGAAGTGTGGAAGGTGGAAGAGTTGTTAAGAATTTCTGACGCATATCATCTTTTTGATTCCTGAGTTTTGAGGTCAGAAGGAAGAAAGAGAAAGAGTAGAATGAGAAACCGTGGTCGAAGGACTCTGTCATGTTTTGGGTTTCTACTTCCAAGTTCGGTGGTGTAGAAGGAGGAAGGCATAAATAGAAGGTCGAGTGAGAAAAAGAGTTTCTGGTCAGAAAATGGATCTGTCAAAGGGAGAAACAACTGTTACGGTGGTTTCTAAGCCTGAGAATGATTATGGAAGTGTGTGTTAACATCCATGCCCTTTGTTTCGAAGGAGAACAAGGGTTCTTGAATTAAAAATTTTAATTATTCTGCATTACAGGGCATTGGGACGTTACAGATTGGTATCAGAGCTGCTAGTTGCACCACCAAGGCCTAAATGGGCCAAGTTAAACAATTACCAGAGCTTATGGTTACAACATTGGGCTTAGAAGGGAAAGGTGATAGTAAGTAAATGGGTTTTACTTCTAAAATTATTATGCAACTAACAAATGATGTTGTTAACACATTTTACAAAGTCATAGTGCAGATTGAAAAAGTGGGTTTTTAGCTCAGCCATGAGAACCTATGACATGTATGATGCACGAAATCCCTATGAGCATAACAAAGGTGCTATGTGGGAAAACTTCTGAGTTGGAAATGCTGATACAGATTCTAATGGAAGGAGATTTCAAGAGATGCTACTAGACATTGTATCTACAATGAAAAGCCTGATTAAAGATTGGGAAGAGCAACATTAACTAAATGCAACCATGCTGCAAAGTTTGACAGACATCCAAAGGCAGATGAGCTCTGGACGTTGTACCAAAAAACCATAAGGTAGTAAGAGCACTGCCAAAAGGAGAAATATATATTCTAGTGGGTCATATGACTCTGAAGGATCCAATGGGGGTTTGAGCTCTTCATCTCATAGAGAAAAGAGAAAAACACTGTACAAAAGAAAATCACGTGATGGTTTCAAAAAGGCAAGGCCTCCTACCTTTAATGGTGAGGCAAAGAATGGACAAGACATTGACGCTTGTCTTCTTGGGATGAAGAAATATTTCCAAGTCCAAGACTATTCAGGAAATATGAAGGCCATAGTAGCCATCTTCAACCTGAATGGAAGAACATCCATTTGGTGGGAGAAACTTAGGTAGGTAAAGAAGATTAATGACAGAAAAATTGTGTGGAAACAATTCAAGAAATATTTCAAGTAGAAATACCTCTCTGATAGGTATTATGGTGACAAAATCAAAGAATTACATGAGCTGAAATTGGGATAGCAAACAATGGAAGATCGTGCCAAAAATTTATTGGAACTTTTGAGCTATGTCAGGTATATCAAAGATGATAAAGAGAAAATCCAATGTTTTTTGAGTGGGTTGCCTCAGTATTACAAAGACAAAATTGAATTTGATGAACCCAGAACTTTAGAAGAAGCTATAAGAAAGGCTAAGTATTGCTATGAGAAAATCAAAGGAAAACTTGATTACCATAAGGCTTGGAAGGACAAGATAAATGAGAATTCTGACCAAAGGAAGAAAGGTTTCAAACTGTCTAACTTCAAGAATCAGCAGAAGCAACCATCCGAAGCTATGAGTAAGCTAGCTAGAGCGATGGGGGAAAAACCAAGAGATCCACAACATAACAAAGAACCACTCCGATGTTGGAAATGTGGAGGATCCCACATGCACAGAAATTTCCCACTTGAGGATAGGTTTGCAAGCTCATAACATCCAGGAAGAAGAAATAGTGGGTCAAGTTGCAAGGAATGTCCCTAGGATTTATGCAGCACTGGAGGACCGCCAGGAAAATAATCAGTCAACAGTGACTGAAGTTGTAGGTAAGATTGTTGACCAATCTGTTTCTATTTTGATTGACCCTATATCTACTCAAATTTTCATTACTCCTAGAGTAGTTGATATTGTTATTTTAAGAAGTTAAAGCATAGCAAATCATGGTTAGTTAAACTAGTCACTGGGACTAAGAGAAAGGTTAGTGAAGTAGTAGAGAAATGTCCGTTGGTTATGGATGGATTGGTCACTTGTGTAGATCTGAATGTTTTACCACTTGGTTTCTATGATATCCTCATTGGAATGGATTGGTTGGAAGCACACAGAGTAAATCTTGATTGTTACAACAAGAATTTTGAATGCATAGATGAAGAAGTAACCCAAAGGGTTGTAAGAGCCATTCAAAAGGTGATTTTTGTTAGGAAGATTTCGGAAATGCAGTTGAAGAAGTTTTGTAGGAAATGTTTCCAATTGTATGCAACTCATGTGTTGGAGGTAGTAGAGAATGAAACTACTAGGTTAGAGGACTTTCATGTGTTGCAGGAATTCAGGGATGTGTTTCCTGATGAGATTCCAAGGCTTCCTCCAAAAAGGGACATTAATTTCACCATTGAACTCATGCCAGGAGCAACACCGGTTTCCAAGACACCCTATAGGATGAGAACACCAGTAATACTAGAGATGAAGATGTAACTAGAAGAGTTGTTGGAGAAGAAGTATATCAGGCCAAGTGTGTCTCCTTGGGGAGCACCAGTTTTGTTTGTGAAAAAGAAATATCGTACACTCAGGATGTGTATTGATTACATACAATTGAACAATGTCACTATGAAGAATAAATACCCTTTTCCTAGAATCAATGATCTCTTTGATCAAATGAGAGGAGAAAGGGTATTTTACAATATTGACTTGAGGTCTCGTTACCATCAGGTAAGAATCAAGGATGAAGACATTTATAAGATAGACTTCTAAACAAGGTATGGACATTATGATTTTGTAGTGGTACCATTTGGTCTCACAAATGCATCAACTACATTTATATGCCTTATGAATAGTGTCTTCAGTAGGTACTTGGGCAAGTTTGTTCTTGTTTTCCTTGATGACATTCTTATTTATTCTAAGAATGAGGAAGAACATGAAGCACATTTGATATTGGATTTGTAATTGCTCAAGAAGCATAAGTTGTATGAAAATTTGAGCAAGCGTGAATTATACACAGATATAATTCATTATTTAAGTCACATTATCTCAAAGGAGGGCATCTTTGTGGACACTGAAAAGATTGATTCCATTATGGATTGTCCTACCCCAAGAAATGTGACAGATGTAAGATATTTTATCGGACTTGCAGGATACTATAGGATATTCATTGAGGGATTCTCCAAGGTTGCACATCCCATCACTTCTTTGCAAAAGAAGGGAATGAAGTTTGAATGGACACCAAGGTGTGAGGAAAGTTTCCAACAGCTGGAGAATCTTCTCACAAGTGCACCCATTTTGAAAATTTCAGACCTAGAGAAGGACTTTGTGGTGTGTACTGATGCATGTGGTTAAGGACTTGGAGAAGTTCTTAGGCAAGACAACCACACAGTATGTTATGAGTCTAGGAAGTTGAAGGACCATGAGAAGAATTATGAAACAAATGATTTGGAGATTGCAGCCATAGTACATGCTCTCAAGATGTGGAGGCATTACTTAATGGGAAGAAAGCTTGAGTTAAGGACAAATGACTGTGGTTTGAACTATTTGTTTGATCAGCCAACTCTAAATGCTAGGAAAGTTAGATGGTTGCAGTCTTTATGCGAGTTTGATTTTGAAATCAGACACATAAAAGGAAAATAAAAAAAAGTGGCTGATGCACTCAACAGAAAGGTGCATGAGATGCACTTGGAATCTCTTAGTAGTTCCCAATCATATTTGAGAGAGTATATTGTTAATCATGCTACTGAAGATGGAATGTATGTGTAGGTCAAAGACAAATTGCAACCACAAAGTCTTGAGAAGAGGTATGAAGGGCATAAATTGGAAGAAGATGGACTTCTTACCTTTAAAAACGGAATTTATATTCCAAATGTATCATATTTGAGGAGAATTGTTATGGATGAAATCCATCAAGCTCCATATCTGGTCACCCTTGATATGAGAAAACAATTGCTAAAGCTAGAAAGCAGTATTTTGGATAAGAATGAAGAAATACATTGCTGAGTATATTTCAAGGTGCATGAAATGTCAACAGGTGAAGGTTCAGAATCAACACCCAACATGGTTGTTGCAACCTTTAGCAGTTCCATAATCGAAATGGGGAGTTATTTCCATGGATTTTATTATAGGATAGCCAATGACGTGGAGACAACATGACTCCATCATGGTTGTGGTGGACAAGTTAACAAAGGAATCACATCTTATACCGGTTAAGTCCACACATAAGACTGATGATATTGCAAAAATATTCATGAAGGAGATTTTCAGATTGCATGGATTTCCTAAGGAAATAGTCTTTGATAGGGATGCTAAGTTCACTTCCAATTTTTGGAAGGTTTTGTTTGAAGATTTGGGAATAAAGCTGAAATTCAGTAGTTCCTACCATCCTCAGACTGATCATCAGACAGAGAGAGTGAATCAAGTGCTAGAATACACGCTTCACATGTATGTGATGGACAAACCAACCAAGTGGGAGGATTATCTACACTTGGTAGAGTTTGCTTATCATAATGGAAATCAAGCATCCTTGGGGATGAGTCCATATGAAGCTTTGTATGGAAGAAGGTATAGGAATTAGAGGAAATTTCAACTCAAAATGGGCCTTTTAACTTTAACTCAAATTCCATGTCATCATGTGTTAGCCAATGAAATTGCTTTAAATTTGAAATACTGTATAGGTCTTAAACACTTTTTTAATATAAATTTGGGGACAGGTATCATAAAAAAAACTACTTTTTTTGTTTGTTTTTTTGACACATCTCCCCGGTTTTTTACTCAAATTTTGATTGGGAGAGCTCGTTGGATATGGAATTAAATTCCGCATCTAAAGAGTACCGACTCGAAATACTTTTGATGGACCCTGCTACCCCAAAAACAAGAAATACCTGAAAAAATGTGATGATGATGTCATCATCACGCTTTTTTAGGTATTTCTTATTTTTTGGGTGGTGGGGTCCGTCAAAAGTATGCCGAGTAGGTACTCGTTGGATGCAAAATTTAATTCCACATCCAACGAGCTCTCCTGATTGAAATTTGAGTAAACAAACGAGGAGATATGTCGAAAATACAAACAAAAAAATAGTTTTTTATTTTCTTCCTCCAAAATTAATAAATATTATTTTATTATTTTTTTTTAGGAGGCCCATTTTGAGGTGAAATTTCCTCTAATGACACCTATGACATGGGATAATCTAGTGAACAGGATTGTGCTTGGTCCAGAATTGCTTAAGGAAATCGAGCAAGAGGTTGCAAAGATTAGGTAGAACCTAAAAGAACCCCAAGACAAACATAAAATCTATGCATACAAGCATAGAGTGCATAGAGAGTTTAGAGTTGGGGATCATTTTTACCTCATATTGAGGGATAGGAAGAGTTCCTTGAAGCTTGGAAGTTGTGCCAAGCTATCACCTAGATACTGTGGGCCTTTTGAAGTGCTTGAAAGGATAGGATTAATTTCATATAGACTTGTATTTCTTGCTAGTACTAGGGCTCATAATGTTTTTCATGTTTCTTTGCTTAAGAAATATGCACATGATCCTTGTTGGAGACATTTACCCACCATGCACACTTAATTTGGTCAATTTGGCCTTGTTAAACCACTATCCTAAGTTTTATTAACTTAATTGACATCAGAGGAGCACTGTATGACATCAGCATGAGCACACCCATGCCTACCTTCACTCAAGGAGGCCAACTAAGCATTCTTCTTCATTTGGGGAGGCCAACTGAAGTACTGCATAAGTGATTTGAGTTTCATAAATGCACCTAATTGATAACTAATGGTTATAATCAGTTAAGTTAAGTGGTGAAGGTGCCTCCATTCGTTATTTAATTATTTTTAATGATTATTTATGAACTAGAGCTAACACAGGCACCTAAAACTACTTCTGATGACTAGTTGACTTCAGTTAACCTCATTGGGGTTCATTGGAGTTATTGATGCGCTACCACTTGTTGGTTGGCATGCAATGCCATGTGTCTGAGCTACTTTCAGTTAGACTTAGTCATTCATTTCTCTCTGAATTCAGTTAGGACTCAGTTGAGTCAATCAATACCTTGATCATTTGGTTAACTAGTGTGCTTACTATGGATTACAGTTAGTTAAGCTACACCCATTCATTCAATTTGAATGACCTCCTTGGTGAAAACTGCTGAATTTCCTTCCTATTCTACTAAATATTTGGATGATGTAATTGGGGTTGATGACCCTGATTTGGATCCTCTGATTTATGATATCAGTGTACAAAAAACATTAGATGTTGAATCAGAACCTGAAGCACAAAATCATCTCCCAAATTGGGCCCAACAGACACTCTCCTCCGCAGGAGATAACATTGGAAATCCGGATGATCCAAGGAGAACCCGGTTCGATTTCCAAAGAGCAGGTATTGCGCTATCTTGTATTGATTATTTCCTATACAAATATTGTTATTTGATGATAATTTCAGACCCTAAGTCTTACTACTATGCTCAAAAGGATCCGATATGGCAAGTTGCCATGGATGAAGAGATGAATTCTCTTCAGAAAAACACCACTTTGGAGCTAGTTTCTCTTCCTCCGGGAAGGAAATTGGTTCAATGCAAGTGGGTGTTTTGGACTAAGGTTTCTGTTGATGGAAGAACCTACAAATATAATGCAAGTCTAGTAGAAAAAGGTTTCTCCCAGGTCCAAGGTGTGTATTACCATGAGACTTTTGCACCGGTTGCAAAAATGGACTCCATCTGCCTAGTTTTGGCAATTTCTGCATCTAAGCGCTGGGAAGTGCATCATATGGAGGTTAAATATTCCTTTTTGCATGGAGATATTCATGAGAATATATACATGAAGTATATTGAGGGATACATTTCTGATCTATCTTTGGTTTGCAAGCTAAAGAAGTCACTATATGGGTTAAAACGGGCCCCAAGAGAGTGGCATTCCAAGATGGATGCCTTCCTTCTCTCGCAAAACTTCCAAAGGTGTAAATAAGATCCAAATGTGTATATAAAGTAGTCTAATGGTAATTTGATTATTATTGTTTTATATGTTGATGAATTACTGATTACAGGTAGCACAGTTACTTCTATTTCAGTCATCAAAACTACTCTCCACAATGCATTTGAAATGAGGAATTTGGGGCTCTTGAAGCGATTTCTGGGGCTGAAAATTGGGCAAAATTTTGATGGGATAATGGTAAAATAGTCCAAATACATATCATACCTATTATTCAAGTTTAAAATGGCTTAATTCAAGGCTTCTCCATTCCCTTTCCTTTCAGGGATCAGCCTTGAAGAAGGAAAAAGCACAGCTCCCATTGATTGCACTATTTATCGATAGCTGATAGGTAGCTTGCTCTACTTAACTCATTCTTGGCCTGATATCTATTATGCCATGAATTCTGTGTAAATATACATGCAGCATCCTCATGATATTCATTGGAAGACAACTAAGAGGATCCTCCAGTATATTCAGGGAACCAGGACCTACGACATTCACTATGCTATAGACTCCGAGCTAGAGCTGGTTGGTTACACAGATTCTGATTGGGAGGGTAATTATATTGATTGGAAGTATATTTTTGGATATGTCTTCATGTTTGGTGGTGGCCCCATTTTCTGGTATAGCAAAAAGGAGGCTTCCATAGCATTTTCTTCAATAGAGTTCAAGTACCGAGGAGCGGTGAATGCTTGCATCCAAGCTATTTGGTTGCAAGGCATTCTTTCAGAGTTTGATCTTGGTAGTACTTTGTCCACTGTCCTCTTTTGTGACAGTCAAAGTGCTATTAATATATCCACATATCTAGTTACCAGGTAGAGGACCAAGCATGTAGAGATACGCATGCACTACATCAAAGAGTTAGTGCATGACAGGACCATCATTCTGCAATACTGCTAGACTGATGACCACATTGCATACATATTCACCAAGATATTTTTAGAAAAGAAGTTCGCTTACCTTCATTCACTGTTGGGGGTGAGTTCATCAGGGTGATTAGAATACTTTCAGTGTTTAGCTTGAGGGGGGTTTTTCCCACTAGATTTTCCCTCTTTTCCTCATATTTATTTTTGAGCATTGTTTGAGTTACATTATTGTATAGGGTGACCTACGGCCTTAGTTCCCAGGGCCCTAGAATTTCATGTACTTTATGTTTCTACTTCTCCTGAGTATATCTTAAGGGGGGGTGTTGGAGACATTTACCCACCATGCACACTTAATTTGGTCAATTTGGCCTTGTTAAACCACTATCCTAAGTTTTATTGACTTAATTGACATTAGAGGAGCACTGTATGACATCAGCATGAGCACACCCATGCCTACCTTCAGTCAAGGAGGCCAACTAAGCCTTCTCCTTCATTTGGGGAGGCCAACTGGAGCACTTTGGGAGTGATCTGAGTGTCATAAATTCACCTAATTGATAACAGATGGTTACAATCAGTTAAGTTAAGTAGTGAAGGCACCTCCATTCAGTATTTAATTATTTTTAATGATTATTTATGAACTCGAGCTAACATAGGCACCTACAACCACTTCTGATGACCAGTTGACTTCAGTTAACCTCATCGAGGTTCATTAGATTTATTGATGTGCTACCACTTGTTGGTTGGCATGCAGTGACATGTGTCTCATATACTTTCAGTTAGAATCAGTCATTCATTGCACTTTGACTTCAGTTAGGACTCAGTTGAGTCAATCAGCAATTGATCAGCTGGTTAACTAGTGTGTTTACTGTGTCTTACAGTCAGTTAAGCTACACCCATTCATTCAATTCAAATGACCTCCTTGGGAATTTGAATTGTCTTAGAATTCATGCATCTTGCATGATTATTGTATTTTATTATTCATTATTCATTTTTATTAGACAGAGCTGATACTCCCATTGCAACACCATTTTGCCAATTTTATGCATATTTGTCTGTATTCTTTGTGAGACTGTGTTTTCAGTTCCTAGACCACTGTGACAAATTAATAATCCTAACCATCTGGTAAATTGGGATGTGATTTAGGTGGAACCCGAGGGAGAGTTCCAAACCGAGCCATTACACATCCTTGCCAAGAAGGTCACCATGCTCTGCAATCGATCTATAGGACATGTAAAGGTGCAATGGGAGAACTACGGTCCCTAGGGGGCTACTTGGGAGCTAGAGGATGCCATGTGATTGGCACATCCATTCTTGTTCAATTTTGCAGAGCACTGAAGTGGTTCCAGTGTATCATTTTTGTTCAATTTTGTAGAGCACCGAGGACATCTTTGTTGTAGGGGGATGGGATTGTAATACCCCAGTTTTTGAACCCATGGTATTTTTATTGTACATGATGTATGTATTGTATGTGAATCATGGCAAGGAGCTCAAGGACAAGGCCCTACTATTGATTGATGTTTTGCGGATAGGTGATCAAGGTTGATACCTATGGATTTGGTGCTAAGTTAAGCACAGATCATTTTGTATATCGTGTTAATGTATAATCTAATAAAATACCACAACTAGCTATGGAACTGCAACATGAAATAGGTGGGGGAATTATTCCACAAGGGATAGGGATGGGAGTTAGTCAAACCCCCTTAGCTAATAGAGGGTGACCAGGTGTCAATGGGGGAACCCATGTACCCTCAGCTACATTTTTTTCCTCTATCCTCAATCATTAATTTCTTATAGAAGTTGGTTGAGGTAGTTAATTCCTTGGGTAGAGAAAGGCATGACAGTCTAATGGTGTGTCTAGGAAAGCATGTAGGTCTATAGTTTGGGAGGCTGCATTCTTGCTTCTACAACAAGTAACCACGTGGTGCAGGATCAGTCCGTCTGTTATCCCAAATTCAAGATGGTTTTGTGGTGGCATATCATCATGGTTATGGATTATTCCTAGCCATTCTACCATTCAAGGGTGCCATACCATTCAATCAATCTGATCAATTTTTTTCATGCGTGTTATTGTTGGTTCACTACCCTGAGTCACGGAAGAAAGATTTCACTATGGATTTGTTGAGTGAATGGGAAGTGGATATCTCTCGATTTCATAAGATTATGGTCCTTCGCAGTTTGTTGATTTCCTTGGATACATGCAGTGTGGTGGTTTGACTACCTTGAGTCATTGAAGTTTGTTTCCATAGTGCCAGTCAGTGTGACATTGAGGTATGAAAGTAAACCATGTTGTCTCTATGTTACAGAGTGAAGTATGTGTGGCTATGTTTTTCCCTGTGGATTGATGTGTTTTGCACCCTGTTTCGAGTTTGAACTGTATGCAAGACTTAGGAGTGGAAGAGATGTAGAACGTGCTTGATAAACCTAGTGTGGAACCTTACAATAAGATAAGAGTAGTTGGTGAGTCTGCTCCGCACATCCTAAAGGGAACTGGAAGGGAAAGTGTAGCCCTAGGGACTATGGAGCATAGAAGGGGACACTTCCTTGTGTTGGGTGTGTAGGAAATGTGGATTCCATTTCAAATAGATCTTGTGAAGGTGTCCTTAGGTCTATGGATGAGCTCACTAGCTTAGCATTTATTCCTGTCCACTACCTTAGCATCCCGATAAACCCAACTAGCTGGCTTGGATGAATATCCTATGAAACCCAATAGTGAGATGTCTTGGCCGAGTATCCTGTGAACCCATCTGTTGGACTGGGTATGTCTTGTTGTTATTTGGGCCATGTGTGTAATCCTTGGCTAGAAAGCCTCTGAAACCCAACTGTGAATGATGGCTTGGCTGAATTCCTGATAATCCCATCTGTTGGCTTGGATGGTCATTGATATAAATGTTGGCTTGACTGTGTACAAGCTAATAAACCCAACTGTATGCAGACTTGGCTGAGTAAGCCTGATAAACCCAACGGTGTTTGACTTGTAAGCTTACAGCCTGATAAATCCAAGTTGGTGTTGGCTTGGATGGACATTCCGATAAACCCAACCATGAGATGGCTTGGTTGTGTAGCCTATGAACCAATCTGTTGGATTGACTATGTGTGTTGATCTGGTTGTGTGTGAGTCTATATTTCCCTAGTTCCTTGTGGAAATCATGCCCAGCTCGGGGGTTGAAGTGGTTTTGAGATATTAATGAACACACTGGCCTATGGTTGGGTCGAACGTTGCAGTGCCATAGCTAGTTGCGGGACAACTTGATAGTACAAGATAAGTATTCTCTGTTATTTTATTTCTGCAATGTATTTGCTTATGAATTTCTATGTTTGTATTGAATTCTTATGGATGATTTAAGTAGAAGTTACTTGTGAATATTTCTTGCATCTGCATCTATAATTTCCTTGTAGGGTTAGTGCATTTTTGCTTAAGTCCATGAAGGCTGGAAGTTTGATAAAAGGGTTAGAATACCTCTGATTTGGTGTTTCTACCCCTTGGAATATGTGTAAGGAGGGCAGGAGGAGGAAACTAGAAAGGAGTAGTTGAACAGGGTAGATATGTTGTGCTTTCGCACCCTGCGATCCTCCTATGAAAGGAAGAGGCCGAAAGTAGAAAAGTGTCGAAATGTTCGAAGGAAAAAGTGATTCTGATTTCTGAAATCCGAGGTTGGAAAGTAGAAGTCGGAAGTGCAGAAAAGGCTAAGGTTGAAAGGTAAGTTTTCTAATTCCCGATTTCTGCACTGAAGGGCAGAAAGGTAGAATGCGGAAGGAGGAACCATGGATAGAGTTTTCGTCGTTTGATAGTTTTCCAACCTTTGAGTTCCAAACGCAGAAGGAGGAAAATGGAAGTGTGGAGGGAAGAAGAGCTCTTCTTAGGCATTTCTGGCACACATCAGATTTCTGATTCATGAGTTCTGAGGCCAAAAGGAAGAAATCGGAAGTGTAGAAGGAAAAACCATGGTCGAAGGTCTCTGTCATGTTTTGGGTTTCGACTTCCGAGTTCCACAGGTCGGAAGGAGGAAGGTGGAAATTGCAGGTCCAGTGCAGAAAAGAGTTTCTATTGACAAAATGGATCTGTCAAAGGGAGGAATGACTGTTACAGCAGTTTCTAATCCTGAGAATGATTCTGGAAGTGTTTGTTCACATCCATGCCCTGTGTTTCTAAGGAGAACAAGGGTTCTTGCAGTAAATTTTTTAATTAGTACGCATTACGGGGTATGGAGATCTTATAGAGGGGGTAATATATTTTGTTGTAGCCATTTAGGTCATAGTGTCTAAGGTAACTGGATGGGGAGTACCGATTTTATTTTTTGTTTGCATTCTGCATAAAAGAGCAAGGGATAGTCCTAATTCGAGCTGGGTGTTTCCAAGGAAACTTTTTATGTCAAATGTGTGAGGATTGTGTATTCCTTGTTATATTATTTATCTTCAAGTTCTAAAATAAACTAATTAAAATAACTAGTGGTATGATATGTTGTGACGAATTGTTCCAGTGGAATATCAACGACAATTTACAAATCATATTGGTACCAAAACAATTTATTTTGTGTTTTGTGGGTAATAATATGATCTATAGTTGGTGAAAAAATGTATTTAAAACCTAGCCATGATGCATGAGTCTTTCCAAGGATAGTGATTTACAAAACTAGAAATACAAGTTGTCAATATTTGACACACCATATCAATATTCATGGCGTCTTTCATGAGAAATATTTTATCTTTCAAATATTTTGGAGTCTCTAACTCATATTTTGGATCAAAGGGGAAATAAGAAGATAAAATAAACCTAGAAAAGGAGTTGTCAAAAGAACTTGAGAAAGAGAAACCAACTTCTAGTATTGGTATTCCTTCCCAATCTCTCTTCAAGATGGAAGTGAAAGTTGACATCAAGTTGTAGCAAGGTGATATTGATTCTCTAAAACTAAAAAAATGGTTGTAGAAATTAGAGGTTTATTTTTGTAACGCCTTATTTTTTACCCCAGTATGTATAAAAATGTAAATATTGATAAAAGGGATACAAGCTAGATATGAATGGGATAGAGTGACCATGCTATATAAATTTGTAAATTTCCAATCTTTAATAATAATAAAATCCATCATTGTTGTACACTAAAGGACAAAAACGAGAGATGGGGGACTACATTTCCACAAGGGACAGAGAGAGAGAGAGAGAGAGATCATCCCAAACCTATTTTAGAGAGAAAAGGCTTCCCAACCCATGCAAGCCACCTGTCCAACTCTATTTGGGGAAAGGGAAAAGTGTCCAACCACATGGATTCCAAGTGGCCAGTTCCTATCACCATTGGTGCCACTTGGCTAGTCTCCACCATGCATATAAATAAGTTAGAAATAACCCATTCTGAGTAAGTCCTTCATATCAGAGAGAGATCCTTATTTCATCCACACCAAGGATATGTAGGTAACACCCTGTCACCCAAGCTACCATCATCGTACCACCATCACCCTCATATAGACGGAGAACTGTACAGAGGAAAATAGAACACCATGGAACCATGGAAAGGAATTGAGTTAACAAATAGGAGGTACTATTAGCTCAAAGAAGGGATCCCAAGGTACTGTTAATTCATAGAAGGAATCCCCATTCCTTGGCTAAGGGATAGATATATCCAAAGAAACTGACAAATTATTATGGATTGATAGTCCTAGCACAGGGGTGGCCTATCGAAGTAATATTTGGCTTAAGATAACCATGTCTAGGTGGAATGTCCTTGTCTTGCAGACAATCGATTTACATTTTTTAGATTAATATTTTCCTGTGTATGAAATGTGTTGTGAATATCATTGAAATATGTTTAGCATAATTATTGTTGAATGTTTATTTAATTGCATGGAATTAATTTCATAGGTGAGATTGCATTCATAAAATTTATGATCATATTGTTCCCATACATGTTTAATTTAGCTATGGTGTCACATACATTCATAAAACAATTATTAAAATTAATTAAACTATGGGTGTTTCTAGGTAAACTATGGGTGTATCACAGTTCAAAAAGTATTGTAGGGTCACTGGGTTGGTTACAGTTTAGTATTAAAGCCCCATGTTGCAAAATTGAGATTGCATGGGTTGTATATATTCAAATTCTACAATCATAAATCTATGTTGAAGCACAGGGGCTTCACTTGTTGACCAATATGCTATCACGTTAGTTCATACTGTGGGTTTTAAAATTATCAAAAATTGAACCAATATATTGCATGTATTGGGGGGGATGAGGGGTTTAAGGTGGGGTTGGGTAGGGTGGTTTATAAGGATTGAGGTATAAAAAGGGGTGGGGAGGAGGTTTTAAGTATTGGGAGGGNGTCCTCGTGTGTTGAAAAAGAATTGTAAGAAAAAAAATGCATTGAATAAATGATGGGAAATTCATGTTTAATATTATAGGGTTTAGTACAGATCGAATCCATAGTGAAAACTATGAATTTTAGTTCATTTTAATTAAAAATATGAGTCAATACTGAAACAAAATTTGCACGTTCTGTTAAATGACAGGAAATTGCAGTTTAAATTGTCCAAATGATACTTGATCATATCAACGACTAACAATGCTTTAGGTTCTGAAAGATTTGTGATGTTTAATTTAATTAGCATGATCCTGAAGGGAAAAATGTCATGTCGATGTGTCAATTTCTCATTCATTTAGGATTGTAAAAGTGTTTTCGGGAAACCACTTACCTAATGATATTGAAACTGCTTTCGGTCTTCCTTGTAGTGATGTGACATGGAAGATGCAATATTGGGACCCTCTTCAGTCATGCCCATATTGAGATATGAGATGTTAGGGCCCTCATTAGTCATGTTATGATCATGAAATATATTGATGTTTATTTCAATCAACATGACCTTGAAAGAAAACCACTCAAGTCATGTGCCATCACCGAAATTAGTCAGGATGTCAAAAGTGGTTTGTTAAAGCTCTTATTCGATGATCCTATAACTATTTAATAGAAATAGGGTGACATGGATATGTCATTGGGTGAAACATGGTATTTTATAACACCTCAAGTGATAGTTGTTCTATGACATGAACACCCCACCATGTTAGCACCATGCCACAGTAGCATAAATTTGAAAAAAAATAAAAATAGTGTGGAGCCAAAATCTTGTTTTGTCCATAAAAAAAGTAGAATTAATAAAAAAATGGTGGGACTTGCGTCATTTTGACGCTATTAATAGAGGATATAGGATCACCAGTGAGGAATAAGCACCCATTTTTCTCAAATTTTGCAGAAGTTTCAGTTTAATGGGTTTTGGAGGTGTCTATCCTAAGGGTAGATGAAGGCTCAATTGAGGTCCAAATTGCAATGGTGTAGTTGTGACCTGGTAACATGGACAAATTCAAAAAAATGTGAAGACAAGAAATGGAAGAATTCCAAAATCCACTATTTAGGCTTGCAAAAGGTTGATTGTTGAAAACTTGAAGGAGACAAAGGTGGCCCAGGAATTCATAGCCATGATTTTTTTTTATTCTTACATTTTGTCCACTCACGAAGTTGAATAAATTTTCTTATAGGTGAATTTTCCATAAATTCTTACTTTGAGAGATAGCTATTTTCAGTAAAAATTCCAAGTATGGAAGAAAAATAGAAATTAAAAATTTGGTAATTTTAAAATTTTGTAAATATCGATAAGAACATCAAATTTCAGTAGTGGATTTATATAGGTACACACCATTATATCAGGTATAAGTTACATATATAATTTTTTTTCTAGTTCTTATAAATTTTCTTCCACAAGCCTTTGAAAGTTGTCCTTTAGAATAATTGCAACTACATAAATTTGGTAAAATTGGGCATAAACTATATTTTTAGAGGGATATAGATTTTAGCAGTGAATCTAATAATTAACAATGGTTTAGTCAATGGAAAGAGTATTAGTAGGAGAGTAAATACAATGCACTTGAACATGAATCAGTACCTCTGAATTTCCAAGAAATCTAACAAAAAAGTGACCTATACATTACTTTGACAAAGTTGTCAAAAAGGGGGATTTTCTGAAATTTTTCATATGCATAATAAAAAAGAATTATTATGAAGTTTTGGAATATAGGTCATGGGAATCATATTTCACCACCTCATGCAAAAGGAAGAAAAAGTAAAAATCTAGAGGTTTCTAAGTAGAATTCCTCCTTTTAAAAAGATGAACCCAAATCCCTTGAAGAGGCCATCTGAAAGGATAAACATCTCTATGATCAAAATAGAGGTAGATAATCTATACATAAACCTTTGAGGGATAATAAAAGAAATAGATAAGATCATAGGAAGAAGGTAATACAACCTCCATTTTTAAGAAATTAGTAGAGGTCATTCCAACAAAGAAATCCTATTCATACTGGACAAAAGATGATAGAGCCTCCAGGAAAAAGGACAAATACACCATTTAAAAGTTTGGGATGTGAAGAGAATCATACATTTACAAACTTTTCTTAGAGAGGATACTAGATGAATATTATGCATATCATACATGAATTAAGTAAAGTGGAGGATGTGGCTAGAGATATACCCATAATTTATGCAGCTTCGACTAATGAAGCATGAAGAGCACTGTTCTAGTATGATTGAGATTGAAGGTAAGATTAATGATAAAACTATTTCCATTTTAATTGATTAATGGGAAAGTCATGGTTATATTGATCCCAATTTCATTGAAATATTTAAGTTAAGGAAATAAAGAATGATAATTCATGGTTGGTACAGTTGGATACTAGAACCAAAAGAAAAATTAGTGGGATAGTAAAAGGTTGTTCCTTAAGCCCAAATGGGTGTGGCTCATTGGCATCGCTTGATATGAAGTCACTTGTTGTAAAGGAGGTCACGAGCTTAAATTCGTGACCCAGTTTTACCTATGTCCCATGTCTTGTGGGTGGGTGTGGTGTACCTAGGGGTATAGTGGTAGCAGGAATGGATCCTTGGACCTCGTGTCATGTGAGTACCATCCCATCCCTAGTTGTCGATTCCCCTAGTTAAAAAAAGGTTTTTCCTTATGTATGAATCAACTCCATACATCCGTAGATTTGAACATAATACCTCTTGTATTTTATGATTTACTTATTGGAATGGGATAGTTGTATGCAAAACTTGTTATGCTGAATTTCCATAACAAGACTCTCACTTATCTTGATGAAGAAGGAAAACATAAGATAGTGAAATTACTTTTGAGGTCTATTTCTATAAGGAAAATTTTAGTTGTGTAGTTTAAAGGATGCTTCAAATAATGGAGTCATATGTACACAACTCATGTTTAGGAATAAGGATAAGGGTTCCAACCTGGAAGAATTTCTAGTATTTTAGAAATATGCATATGTGTTTGAAGAAATATTGGGATTTCCACCAAAAAGACATATTGATTTTTCTATCAACTTCGTTCCTGAAGATGCCCCAGTTTCCAAAATACCATATAGAATAAGAATGCCTAAATTGAAAGAATTAAAAATGAATCTTGAAGAGCTATTGAAAAAAGGGTACATATGACCAAGTGTGTCTCATTTGGGAGCATTGAAACTCTTTGCAAAGAAGAAAGATGGAACCTTGATATTTTGTATTGACTTCAGGAAAATAAATAACATTACAATGAAAAATAAATATTCTATTTCTAGAATTTGTGACCTATTTGATCATAAAAAAGGGGAAAGTATTTATTTCAAGATACACATACAATCAAGATATCATCAACTAATAATAAAGGATGATGATAGAATCAAAATAGCCTTTTGGACTTGATATGGTCATTATGATATTATGGTACTTCCATTTGGTTTATGAAATGTACTAGCTATATTTACATGCTTAATGGATGACATATTTAGACAGTATTTGGAGAAGTTTTCCATTGTATTTTAGTTGACATTCTAATTTATTTAAAATCACTAGAGGAGCACTCGATATTAATTCTACATGTATTAAGAAAGAATCAATTATATGCCAAGCTAAGTAAATGCTCATTCTATTAAAAAAATTCAATACTTGGGACACATCATATCAGAAGAAAGGGTAGTAGTGGATCCAAAGAATGAATATATCATGGGGTGGCATACACCCTAGACTGTAATAGAATTCAACTCATTTCTGGGACTAGATGGATATTACAGAAGGTTCATAAAGGTATTTTCAAAAGTAGCACATCGAATAAAATATTTGCAAAAGAAGGGAGTAAAATTTGAATGGACAACTAAGCATGAAGAAAGCTTCTAGTAGTTGAAGAGATTACTTACCACTGCACAAATTCCCAAAATTGCTGATCCAAATGAAGGTTTTTTGGTATGTATAGATTCCTGTAATGAAGAAATAAGTGGAATTCTCATGCAAACATGGAATTTAGTTTTCTATAAATCAAGAAAGTTGAAGGAACATAAGAAAAAAAATGGAACACATGATTTAGAGTTGGCTTTTATAGTGCATGCTTTAAAAATGTGGAGACATTACCTCATGGGAAGAAAATTTGAATTAAGTATAGATCACATTAGGCTGATATATATATTTGAGAAACAAAATTTAAATGTAAGAAAAACAATACGGTTGGAATTTCTATGTGAGTTTGATTTTTAAATTGAACACATTAAAGGAAAGGATAATACAATTGTGGATGCACTCAACAAAAGTTCCCATATAATGCATACTACAACCATTAATGTGTGAAAATAAGATTTAAACATTAGGATTCTTGAATCCATTGTTTAAGATCAACATTCTATTTAGGTCAAAGAAGGATTTCAACATGAAAAAACTACAACCAAAATTTAAAGGATACAAGTTGGAAACTAATGGGATTCTTAGGAATGATAATAGAATTTACATTGCTAATTCTATGGAATTAAGGAAGTTGGTAATGGATGAAATACTTAAGGTTCCATATGAATTACATATTAGATATCAAAATATTATCACAACAGTAAGAATCCAATAATTTTTCCAAAGTATGAAGAAGGACATCACTAGATACATATCAAGGTGTATTGAATGCCAAAAAGGAAAGATTGAGCATGGACATCCAGTAGGATTGCTTCAACAATTACCAATTGAAGAATGGAAATGGGATGTGGTGATAATAGAATTCATCAGAAAATTACCTAGGATAGTCAAGAACATGATTCAATTATGGTATTGGTGGATAAGTTAACAAACAAGGACCATTTCACTCCAATTATATCAACCCATAAGGAATCCAACATAGCAAAAATTTATATGAACGAGATTGCAAGATTTTTTAAACAGAAACGGTTATATTAAGAGGCAATGGTATAACCACTATGAAAATACCACAGAGTTCATATGCATTTAAGGCAGCGGCAATTCCAAATCCCCTTATGGAAGCGGAAAATTGAAGTGCCCTTGTGGAAGCGACAAACAAAAACACAAAAAACACCCCATATTGATCGTGTTTTCCAAAAGGAACCTAGAGAGTTTTACACATAAGGAAACTATAAAAAAAAAACTATAGCAAGAAAAACAGATCCGAGAGAGAATAATACACATTTTAATGATCAATTCCTCCATGGAGCGAGGAGGAGCTGGGACGAGCCTCCAATTCCATCTTAATCACTTCTAGTTCCAGTTTTTCAACCTTAATTTCCAATTCAGCAAGAAACTTGATAAACACCTCTTCAGTTTTCTTGATCCTGAGTTCAAACTCCTTCCTTAACTGAATCATGTCTGGATCAACATTCTGCAAATGATGTTTTCCCTCTGTGTCCATTTTATGTAGGAGGTCATTCATTCTTTTCAATTTCTTACTGATATCTAGGATATCATCTTCAACATCCAGTGTAAGTGGGGAAGAAGCTATGGATTCAGAGGAGAAGTCCATGATTACGCAGATTGACACAACTTTAGGAACATAAACATCCGGGTAAAAATCAGGAGTCCATCTATTTAAATAGAGCCCTTGGGGCCCATGAGGTAAGGACCATTACAAAAAATCAGATCTCGATCATCCTTGGAGATGAACTCAAACAAGAAAAATCCTCACCCCACCGCATAGCAGGTGACACTATTAGCGATCAAGGGCTGCCAGTTTTTCTAGATCTAGTTGTTTGTGGACTTGAGAGAGGGCTAGATCCCTGTGAACTAACCCACCATATCCCAATCTTCCAGAGAAACCACAATGTGCATGGGATGTTGCAGTGGCAGATTTATAGTTGGAATTTCGTCAAGATTTTTAACGAATTTTGGAATAGGGGCCGAACAAGGTTTAAAGGAATGGCCTAATATTACCCTACAAAAATATTATGCATGTTCAAAATTAGGAGGCGTCAGCTCAACGCCAACAGTAGCCATGCTCATGATGAGCTAGAGGGTAGCCCAACCTGCGTATCAACCACTAACAAGTTCAGAACCCTATCCATGATCAGATGCTAGGATCAGAGCATAGCTCAAATTTCACATTATTGAGCCGGCCTACTTTTTCAAAGGAGATTGCAAGATTACATGGAATACCCTGGGCCATTGTTTCGGAACGGGATCCAAAATTTACTTCAAAATTTTGGAAGGTATTATTCAAAGGATTTTGAGAAAAAATTGAATTTGATTACAACATATCACTCATAGAGAGATGGGAAAATTGAAAGGATAAATTAGGTTATTGAAGATATGCTCGGAATGTATGAAATGGATCATCCATAAAAATAGGAAGACTACTTGCATTTGGTAGAATTTTCTATAATAATGGCTATCACGTATCTTTAAATATGAGTCCATTTTAAGCATTCTATGAAATAAAATGTAATAATCCAATCAGCTGGGATAATCCAAAAAGATAGATTAGTTATTGGACCATAATTGCTTAAAGAGATGGAAGAACAAATGGTTAAGATCATGAAGAATTTAAAAACAACATATGATAGGCAGAAACATTATGCATAAAAACACATAACAATAAGATAATTTAATGTTGGTGATCATGTTTATCTAAAATTCAAGACAAAGAAAATATCCTTCAAGCATTGAATATGTTGTAAGTTAGCACCAAGATATTGCGGGCCATTTGAAATACTAACTAGGATATGGAATTTTTCATATGAGCTTGCATTGTCTGCATGCATAAAAGTGCATAATGTGCTTCATGTATCTTTATTGAAAAATCATGTTCCTGATCCTAACCACATTGTTGATTAGACATTGATTCAAGTGGAACCAAAATGAGATTTATTGGTGCTACTAGTATGTATCCTAGACAAGAAAGTCACATTGCTCCATGTTGGCGCAAACCCAGCCAGCAAAACCAAACAACAACGGTTCCCACTCTGTCGATGCTCAAGCTCACTACGATCTCCCTGAGCACCAACCCATATAGGTTTTACCCTGCCCAGAAACACCCACGAAGTGTATGGAGTATCACCTGAGATGTTTGAGGGAGAGATGATGAAACCAAGTTTCTGCAGAATAGAAGAGGACTATGTACATTGAAAACAGCTTATTGATTTATTCAACAAATTTGACTGATCACTTAATCATTAACAGGACCAATTATCATTGCTCTTAACAAATCACACCATTAATTCATAAACATACTATATCACAAACAAATCTACCAAGATAAACCATTTAGAAGCAAGAAACATCGTGTCATAGATCCATGTCATACGCATTCATCATTGTATTCCAGAAATAGTAAGACAGAAAATGATAAAAGAAAACAACAAATCAGATCAACTTCATCCTTGTCATATTACTTCTACAGAATAATCCACAGATTCAAAACAATTCACAATTTCAGTTTGATCTATTCAAGATCTCTTTCTCTAAATCTCCCCGAAAATCCCCCCCAAAAATTTTTCTCTAACACTTGCATTTCTACTTCTATTTATAGGCTTGCACCTTTACATTCAAGGTCCAATTTTAACTAACTCTTAACTAATTCTTAATTGAATCTACAAAATCTTGACCAATATCCGCAGAATATGGTCCAAAATACAAAAAGGTGACACAAAATACACAAAATAGTTTATTTTCTTCCTTGTGTGCTATTCTTCCTGTTGCATGATGTCTCTTGAGCTTGTGCAAGACCCTTGATGTCATGAAACTAATGTGTCCAAAACTCCTGCCAATAGGCCCCCAACACAATCTTCTGGCTCTCCCATGAGCCACATCAGGTAGTCATGGTGTACCCATTAATCTTCAGTCTGAAGTTTGTATAGTGCTAAGTGATCTCCTTCACTTGAGCTTGAATTTTCTCAGCAATGTCTTGATTTCCCAGCAAATCATGCTTCAATGTGTGCTACACCATATTTTGAGCGACTTATTTCCTTCCTTCCTGTCCAACTTGTAGCACTAGAAATTCCTTCACCGATAGTTGGGATCCAAGCTCTTGGAGCTCATAGAGCATATCATTTCTTTTCCTATGACGCTCCTGAGCCTTTCCTACCCTCTGTTGCAACTATCTGAGTTTGGCTGACCACGTAATCAAAATGACTAGTGACATTGTTCTGAATGCAATATTCAGTGTCTCTAGTTGTTCTTCGGCCTCCTACAACTTCTTGGTCTATTTCTCTAACTATGCATCTTGGATGATGCTTCCCCAAAGCTTCGTCATCGCTTCAGTGACCTTTTTGGCTTCTTGCTCCAAATCCAACTCTTCAAGTTGTGTCGGAACTTCCTCTATGGAAGTATTCCTGTTGGAAATTTTCTCAGGAGGCATGTGTAGATAGACCAAAGCATTCAAAATGTTGTTTTCATTCTGTAACTGCATGATAATTTCCCCAAGTCACTTTTCTTTTGCGACTGCATCCAGTTTCGTGGCATACTTACAAGCATCTGTAACTGCTGCTTCGATAACAATGAGACAAACTGTCGCCTTCTTCACTTTGTGATTTCCTTAGCAGTCTTCATCTACAATTCTTCTGGTGCTTTCTTCATTTCTTCTATCTCCCTTGCTTTTTATTCTATCATCTTCGCCTTTGTGCTCCGTAGTGCATCAAATTCCTTCTGTGTCATCTATGCTTTCTCCTGTGATCATAGGAATTGATCTTTGATGTCCTTCTATATATCCACCAACTCTTGGTTGGCACTTCGATATAAGTATACCAACGTCAAGGTAGGAAACCTATTGATATCCATTGTGATGGGTTGCGACTGCTGCAGGGAGGTATTGAGGTCCTCACTTTTGACGTCAATTGTAGTCAGGGGAATTTGAACATTACTATCCTAGGGCTCAGTTCTGATTGACACGGTTTCCTGCAAATTCATACTCTCTGGTGCTCTCTTTGAAATAATGTCATATACAAAATATAATTTTGATCTTACCTCGACGAATCATTCCTGCGTCGATTTCTTCATTTCCTTTGTGGTCACATTAGTTGCATTGTTGACAGCCTTGATGAGCTGATTTTACTGTGATTCCATTGCTAACCTAGTGTTACTATTCATATCTTGATCCATGCGCCTCTTTGTTCTCAGTTCCTTAAATATGAAATACAGTTCAGGGTCAGTAGGTGTCTCTGATTCGTCAACAAACTGTTGGTCATCTTTGCACATGGGATACTTAGGTGCATCCGCTAGGGAATATGTCAATACTTCTGCTATACTGATCGGTTCCCGCCACTCCAAAGGCCAACCATTAATCACTGCCTCCAAATCCGCATCAGTCACCTTCTACCTCATTGGCACCCATTTCTTGGCCAGGTCTCACCGTACTTGACTGTAAATAGTATGGGTTCCAATTGTAAAACACACAATCCTCTAATATTTTGTCGGGGCTTCCTTCATCTGTCTTGGAAATTTTATCGCTGCCTCTTGCAGTGCTTCCTAGTAAATCCAAAATTTGGCCAAACAGTCTACCATTCTCTCTGATTCTTTGGCCCACCATAAGTTATGATATATTACACCCTTGCATAACTCTATCAGTTTGACATCCATCCCATGGTAGTCTTCTGGCTCCATCTAAGAAACTAACGAAATCAAAATGAGGAGCCAACTATATGTGAATGGTATTTCACCCACCTGCATGACCGCTACATCTTCTACTAACAGGTTCATAAGAAAAAAGGGACCAATTCATTTGTATACCTTGCGCACACAACTCAGCACATGCAAACACCCTAGCATTGCATTGAATTGGGCGGTTTTTTCGTATGATTTTACTAGCCAAAATCCTAGTGGAAATGTAGATTGTGCGGTCATTTATAATATCAATGTGGTATGCCCTCCCATCGCGCTCTAGAGCATATCGCTTCTTCAACATCATTTCCTTTTTTCTAGTCATTATCTTTGCCGCGGATATATTGTGAAGGGTCTAGCCCATCCTTGGGTAGCCCTGTTAGTTCTGAAATCAACCCCACTATGATTTCAATTGGCTCATCTAACCACAAAAACCCACCATGGAAGCATGCAAAAATATGCTTCACACATGCATTCGCTTCAGTCGGCCTCCCAAAGTGCACCATGTTGATCAATCCAAGTAATCCAGCTCTATCCATCCCACTCACCCAGTTCTTCTAGATGCGCTCTATCGAACCACCTCTAACCGATGCCATTGATACATATGGATCCTTTGTAATGTCCTCGAGGGCCATCAGGTCGTGTTCCTCATATTTCATCTGCATCAATGCTGCACAATGTCAATAGTACATACCATCGCTTGTGGGATCGGTGGCATCTTTATCCGATACTTCTGATTCTTCATGGGCTTCTGGGCCTTCGCACCAGGATTAGTAGGAGGGATATATCCAAGGATGTCCTTGATAGAAACTCCTACTCTAGCTGCAGACTCCACCACTCCTAAGCTCGATGACCCCATCTATACAGTGTCTTGTTTTTGCATCCTTGTGGATGTTTTAGTCTATCTCTTCTGTGGTATTGAAGATCTAGGATTTTTTGCCTTCCTCTTTGACGATCCAACATGCATACTGGATACTTATTCCATAATTGCAACTAGTCTATTTGGTGAATCTCTCTCACTGGAAATCTCTACCGTATCTTGGTTATTCTGTATGCCTCACCGATTCCTCTCAAGACTTAGTACTTAGGCGCCCTCTCTGGACTCAACAACTCGTTCTACAGCTCAGCACCTCTGCGACTCAATTCAATTTTGCATAATGGTGTCTTTGGATTGTGTTGAACTTGTTCTTATCATGCCAAATCATCTTAGACTCATCATTATCATATCAACGGGATCATCATGACCAAATCATGCATTAATTACCCAAATCTGCCATCAATTCTGCTAACCTGATGGTCATATTCACCATCATTACATGTTGCTTCTATAAGTGCTATCGGTTAACTACTTTTAAATGTCTTCATTGATTACTAATTTGACATCTGATCACAACCCTGCAGCTATCACCACATGACCTCCTAACTACACTAATAACTCCTACTCTTGCGCAACCACTTCCTCTTGGTGCGCCTTCAAGCTATATCAACACCTCCACGTGCTCTTCTAATGATGGTTTATCATCCACTCCCATCGTTTCAGCGATGCACTGACTGGGAATGATGTACTCCATAGCCATGACCGCCTCTTTCTCCTATATTAATTTGAACAGTGTCTACCTCGTCAATCTCTTGGAAGTGGTGTGATATGCCCATAACACTGTTGGAATCTTCAAGCCCCAATCATCCCAATTAGCATTACATACCTTTGTAAGTGCATGCTCAAATATCTTGTTGAACTATTCTACTGTTCCATTCTCCTATGGATGATATGGGGTACTTTTCTTATGTTGTATTTGTAAATCCCCCATGAGCACGCTTACAGTGCGATCGATGAAGTGACTGCCTTGGTCACTCACTAATATCCTTGGACATCCAAACCCTGTCACAATGTTGTCAAAAATGAATATTGTTGTTGTCGGAGCAGTGCAATCCATGACAGGTGTAGCCTCCACCCAGCGCATCAAATAGTTTGTCACTGTGATTATGTACCATGCACCAGTTCTCTTCCTAGGTGAGTTTATTGGACCCACAGAGTCCATGGCCCATTTATCAAATGGTTGTAATGTGACTTGTGGTACCAATGACATCTCATCCCGCCGCGATGGTTTTCCAGTGCATTAACAGATATCACAACTCTACACATAATCCATCACATAATTATGTAAAGTCAGCCACCACAGCCCTGCACGAAGCACCTTTCTCATGGTAGCTCATCCTCCATAGTGTTCACTAGCAACTCCCACATGGGGCTCTTCTAAAATCTCTCCTTGTTCATGCGGTAGGACACATTGCCGCAAAATTTCATCTGGTCCTAATTTATAGAGCTAACCAACATTCAACTTGAAATATTAACCCTTAACCACCAACTGCTTCTTCTAAATTGTTTAAAAGTCCTCTGGTGTGACTCCCGTCATCAAGAACTGAATTTCTTGGTCATAAAAATCATCTGCTATGTTGAATCGAAATAGTTGTGCATTCGACAATCCATATTTAATATTTTTTATCTCTTCTCCTGTCTCAATATGGGATAAATGATCGGTGCCAGTATTCAAGCGACCCAGCTTCACAATTATCTCAAAATCAAACTCCTGAAAGAGAAGTAGCCAGCGGCATATCTTCCCCCACAACACAGGCTTATTGACTAGGTACTTTAAAGCAAAATGGTATGTAAACATCTTGAAGTGACCAACTAAAAGGTAGTGCCTAAACTTTTGTAGTGCATATACCATCGCCAGACCATCTCTCTTTGTTATTGTATAATTTTTCTCAGCGAATGGAAACTTCTAACTAGCGAAAGCGATCAGATGATCAAGATCCCCCTCTCTAGGTTGCGCAATCACCACTCCTAGCACAACAGATGATGCATCCACATGAACATGGAACTCTTTGTTCCAATCTAGGAAAACCAGTATTGGTGTAGAATCCATCTTGTCCTTTAGTGTGTTGAATCTTCCTTAACATTATTGGCTCCATAAAAATGTTGTGTCTTTCTTTAATAGCTTCTCCATAGGGGCAGTAATCGAAACATAACTTCTAACAAATTTGTGATAGTATCCGGTGTGCCTCAACGTCACCCTTAGAATCTTCATATTCATTGATAGTGGCAAGCTTAAAATGAGCACTATCTTTGCATGGTCAACTAACAATCCTTGCTTGCAAACGACATGACCCTGCAGCATCCCAAAAGGTGCGTATAAAATACACTTCTTTGAGTTCAGTGCAATTTGATGTTTTTTACATATTTCAAACACCACTCACAAGTTTTCCAGGTGATCCTTAATTAGGCTATACACTATCCAATTATCCATATAAACTTGCAAGAACTTCTAAATGAAATATTTAAATGTAGCGACAACAACCCGAGAAAATACCGCAGGTGCATTCTTCAATCCGAAAGGCATCACTGTATACTGAAAACAACCCCATTCAGTAACGGATGTTGTTTTGTGCCGATCATCCTTCACAATCCTAATATGGTGATAACCAAAGAATCCATCTGTGAATGAATACATCTCCTGACCAACTACTCCTTCTATTACTTCATCTATGAATGGTGTCAAAAATGGATCATGCATACATGTATCATTCAATTTTCTTAGATCGACACAGATCCAAACTTCAATTGTTTTCTTTTCTTGGGACCACCATAGGACTGATCCATTTCAATTCTTCGACTACCTCAATTATTCCAGCATCCAGCATCCTATCCAGCTCATCTTTAACCCTCTCTTTGTATCGTGGAATCATGCGATACAACCTTTTCCTTACTGGTTTCAGGTTTGGATTTAGAGGAATCCGCATCTCTCCCAAATCACCCAAGATCCCTTTCATTTTAGAGAATTTGGTTGGAAATAGATCTTGAAATTCATGCAGAAGATCCATGATCTTTCCTTGGTCTCTTCATCCTAATAGTTCCCAACACTTGCAATTTTTGCATTCTCCTCTGTCCCAATGTTGACTTTTCTAATCTTCAAAGGCTAGTTCATGGGATTGGTCGGCATATCTAGAACTGTGACATCCCTACTCCCTTCTGTTTCTAGAATATTTATATTTGATAGCTCATTATCATCCTCAGGTCCACCAAACACATTATAACATTGCATCATCAATTGCATGTGGCAATGTGCATGTGGATCCACTAGATATGCAACTGACACTACCTTCAACACAAAAATCATGGATGAGTTGAAACACATTATGGACGTCCAAATTGGTATTCACAAAATGAAAAGTATGAGAAAATAAAACTATCATCTCTTCTCAAGTGGTTCTTTCTATGTGCAACTGCGCCAATCCATACCATGATCTTGGCATTTCATCCAAAGTGTGGACAAAAGCATTGACCCATTCATCTTTTGGTCATGATTCCCAGAGAATATGACACTCCATTAGGTGATGAATGGGGTCATTCCACCCATCATACCTCCCAGTGTGATACAATTTTGAATCACCAAATCGAAATGTCAGTAGTCGTCAACACTGTGCCCATTCATTAATCATCTTCTTATGGATCACCCATCGACATGCTGGAGTAGCCTTTAGTGCTTCCTCCAGCACCAACAATCGTTGAGGTTCTGATACTTTCTCTTAAAACTCCACTAAGAATGCAAACAACTTAGGAAACCCCTCATATATTGGAAATTCGATAGTCTCATTCGCGACATGGAACAACGACTACGTGATCAAACCGCACTTCCTTAATGATACCTCGTGCATGCGAATTTTCCATTTTTCTAATGCATCATCAGAATTAGAAGACGCAAAACTAGTGCTATGCCAACCAAGTTCTCCATCAACAGTTGATTGGATGTAAACCTCTAAAATTTTGTAAGCATGATCCCATCCCCTGAAAACTTCATCCTTTACTGGCTCAATATACCTCCATACTTCGTTCGGATCCATTAGTGCGTTGAATCTGATGTCATAATTTTTGAACCACATCATCTACTTCTTGAAGTTAATTACTACCATACTATCACTGGCCCATCTGATCCCCAATAATGTGAGATAGGATCCTCCACCATCAACAACTTCAATCACATCGAAATCAACATAGTTCTTCATTCCTTCAACATCTACGACTAGGTTCGACACACGTTCAATTGGTTATACTTTGGCCTAATTAGCGAATCACAACTACACAGGGGACCAACCCAATGTCGAACTCCCCATTTTCTGCCATGTCTAATTTTTCAGGATATTCACATCTAATCCTAGATCCAGAATGACTGAATCTACTTCAAAGTCCCCAATATGAATGTTCATACGCATCTCTTTTCCCATATTTTTCTTATGCAAAGAGTTCACCGTGGAGTCCTTCCACTCCTTACGTAGTAGGTGCAACATGTTCTCCATCTCGGTAAGAGCATCGAGATCTCTTGCCAGTGAAAAACAACTCTCAAAAATTTTCAGCAAGGTACCATGTTGCCACGATGGTCCTGCCTCTAATGAAGAATCAAAATCAAAGGGCATTTCATAAACAGGTGACTTACCAATATTTCTTTCGATCACATCCTTTGTTTCAAAGAATGTATCTCACTCGATAGCGATGTCAAATGGTACCTTCTTCTTTACAGATAGTCGAATCTACGTCCGGGGCCTATCCTCCCCAATTGCTGCATCATCTCTGGTGATAATAGCAATATCAACATCCTCTGTTCTGGGATCTGCTGAGATCATCATGATTGTCAATCCTTGATTCTGGTTCCTTGGAAGATTCTGATTCATCGGTGGATTTTGGTTCAATGGTGGGTTTATGGGTTGATTCACAGTATGATTCTCAAGTGGAATTTGATTCAGGGTCTGGTTCTGCAATTCGTTTTGGTTGTGTAGATGATTTTGATTATGTATTTGGTTCTGATTCTATAACTGAGGACGATTCCATGCCTTCCATATTGTGATTAGTTGTAGATAGTTCTCGACAGTGTGATCAGATATAGTACAGTATGTACTTGAGCACTATAATTGTAGGAAATATCTCTGGTAATGTCTAAATACCCCGCAATTGTAACACTGGATAGGTCTATGACCTCATCCTCCTCGTTGACCAAAGCCTCCTCCTCTTACTCGAAATGCTCTGCATAATATTCCTTGCTACCGGTACTACGACTAAGCCAATTGCTGTAGTGGGGGATTCAATTCCTATTGAATGTAGTGCACTTCCTGAACATATTATGGCTATGGCAGAGCCATCTAAATTTGATTATATTGCGACTGTGATGTGAACTATGGTTGCGGAAAAAACTATGGGTGCGACTATGGCAGTATGAACTACATCTGTGGCGGTGGTGTATACTGCGGTTGAGGTAGAGATTGTACCACCTGAGGCTGTGAATGTGATTCCTATACTGTACAATGATCTTCACCCTTCACATAGTATGATTCATACCTCCTTTCCTGGAGTAGGTCATATGTGAGACAATATTTATCTTCATGCCCCACAAATCAACAAAATGAGCAATAAAGGTTTGTTAGCTTTGTCACCATCTTCTGCATGTATCCATATTCCTGATTTCAATTCCCACAGACTTGGCATATGTGGAACCATGGTCAATTCCACAGCTCAATGGGTTTGGTGCCCCAGATAGTAGATAATTTCGGAAGTCATGGCAAGTGTCTTTGGTGTGTCCATCCGCGTGACATTGAGTGCACCAAATATCGTCATGATGTTATTTCCCATTCTTGATATCTTGTATCTGACATGTTAAGTTCTCCAGTTGCACTTGAATCTAGTTCATACCAGTTGCACTTTCTCTAATAAGTGAATCCTCTAACTTCATTGCAATATCCAGAGCCTCGCCCTGTGTTGCGATCTTCTGTTACGTTCAGCGGTTGCCGGATGTGGGATACCAGAGCCACGATGAACCATTCTTTATGATGGACATCACTCATTTTGAAACTAACTCTTTCCATTAGTGTCTTAAATCTTTCATCAAAGTCCCATACAATTTCATTAGGAAATTTTTTAATCTCCTTTCACTCTATGATGTACTACGCTTCAGACTTTGGCTTCTAGAATTCTTGAATTAGTCCCTTCTTTACTTCATCTAATGTCTTCATAGGAGACCCCGTAGGAACTTGTATAAATTTCATGAACCAATCCAACGCGCGACCCCAAAGAGTGGTCTCCAATTGGTCCTTCTTGACCTCATCATTAGTAGTCTGTCTAATAGTCCATACCGCCTCACATAAAAACCAGTACTGCTGGGGATCATCACTCCCGTTCCCATGGAACAAAGGTATCTTTGTGTCGTCACCTGCCATCCAGGGTCATCTTCCTAAATATGCTTATCTACTACTAGAATTCTACTAGAATGTCAGGAAAGTCGATGTGGAACTTGTGTTTCTTCCTACATGTGGAGTACTATGCGGAGGTGTGGGTATGTTGTTGTTGGGGTTTGATCTTACTACTATATTGGGCGTAGTATGGTTTTCCTCTTCATCACTATAGGGTCACTTCGTCCCATCTGGTATTCCTTTGCGGTCTTTCATTTTGATCGAAGTAGGACCTTGCCCTGTCCTCTGGCTCTTCCCTTTTCAAAACCTAGCTCCTCCCCTCATAAGACCATTTTCTTCCTTGGCTTCCCTCATAGTCTCGTCAAAACTTGCACCCATCTACCCCTTAACTTTTCCTTCATCTCCTCCCTTCTGTCGTGGTATCCCCGCCTCCTCACACCAGAGTTCTACTACTCGAGGTGAATCTTCAGTATGCCCTTTTCACAGACTAGAATCTTAATTGACAATTGTAGAGACAACAAGAACCTAACTCTCAGTCCGTTGAAAAATTCCCTTTCTGCTTTGTTGTAGGACTTGGTGGTGTTGAACGTGAACTCGGTGATATATCCTTCCAGGATACTATCCAACTAGACTTCAAAATCCCGTGATGCCTTTTTGTCAGTCTCTTGCAATTCCTAGATCAGTTCAAGGGTCCAAGATGTTGGCTCACCTCCTTGGAAATTTTTCTTGTGATAGGTGAATCAATCCAACCACTCATATAGAACGATGGGGAATTCAGAGAAAAAGTACTCATGTGGACCATCGAGTATGTACCTCTCCAACCTGTTATCCATTGTCAGTACAAGGTTCATATTTTCTATCTCAACAAATTCTCATAGCTTCTGATCGAACCAATCTTGAATTTCTGGTCTTTCCAGATGCCACATATCCTCCTCTCAGTTGCAGCAAGGTCCTGACAACAGAACTATTAGTTGGAAAAAACCCAGCCAACAAAACTAGTCGAGAAGGGTTCCAAATCTATCGACACTCAGCTCGCCACGATCTCCTGGAGAAACAGCCCAGAAATTTCTTACCCTACCCAACAAAACCCATGAAGTGGATGGAGTCTCACCTGAGATGTTCGAGGGAGAGATAACGGAACCAAGTTTCCATAGAATAGAAGAGGACTATGTGCATTGACAATAACTTATTGATTTATTCAACATATATGAATGATCACTCAATCATTAACATTACCATTTATCATTTCTCTTAACAAATCACATCATTCATTCATAAACATATTGTAGCAGAAACAAGTCTACCAAGATAACACCATTTAGAAGCAAGAAACATCATGTCATAGATCCATGTCGCAAGCATTCATCATTGGATTGCAGAAATAGTAAAATAGAAAATGATAAAATAAAGCAACAAATCAGATCAACTTCTTCCTTGTCATATTACTTCTGCGGAATAATCCACATATTCATAACAGTTCACAATTTCAGTTTGATCTATCCAAGATCTCTTTCTCTAAATCTCCCTGAAAATCCCCCCAAAAAATATCTCTAACACTTGCATTTCTACTTCTATTTATAGGCTTGCACCTTTACATTCAAGGTCCACTTCTAACTAACTCTTAACCAATTCTTAACTGAATCTACAAAATCATGACCAATATCCACAGAATATGGTCTAAAATACTAAAAGGTGACACAAAATACACAAAATAGTCTATTTTCCTCCTTGCGTGCTATTCTTTCTCTTGCGTGGTGTCTTTTGAGCTTGCGTGACACCCTTGATGCTACACAACTAATGTGTCTAAAAACCTTACCAACACTCCAAGACAATGCCATCAGGGAGCTAAAGGTCCAGTTGATGCATTACAACCCTAAAGAAGCAATGTGGGAGGTAGAGGATACCATGGAGGAAGCATATCCACAACTATTTCGAAATTTGGTATGTGTAAATAATGGTGAAATGCACTAAGGACGATGCATAAATTAAAGGGGAGGGGTATGTAACACCCAAGTTTTGGCCCCAATATGTTAAAAATGTAAATATTTATGAAAGGGATACAATCTTGATATGAATGGCCAAGAGTGACCAAACTATGCAAATTTGTAAATTTCCACACTTTAATTAAAAGAAATTCATGAATGATATAGACTAAAGAGAAAAATAAGAGATGGGGGACAATATTTACAAGAGAGAGAGAGAGAGAGAGATGTATACCATTATTTACCACCCCCTTGGGATCACTATGAACCTTTAACAACTTTAAGTTGTTGAGAGACTTTTATTTTCTCATAACTTACTATTATTCAATAAACAATAATTTATTAAGTTATTGAGAAACTTTATTACTTTCTCCATTGGAAAAATACACTTTCTAGAACCATTGGTGAGTTGTGAGGAGATTAGATTCATATGTTGGATCCTATATGTTATGAGCTAATATTAATAAAATCTAGGTGTCCACATTCATCCCCTCTGCATTCAACATCCACCTATATAATGAAGGTCCTCCGCTGGGAGAAGGGGAGAGATCCGAGAGAGTATCGTTTTGCTAGTGGATTCAGTAGTGGGTTCATATTGCTCTAATTATATCGAAAGAAAAAAAGAAAGTAAATCTTTCCCATTTGGAGAGAGATCGTCTTCCTTCTTTCTGTGATGATCATTGAGAGAGAGCCGACCTTTGGTGATTGAGGTGAGGAGGTGTTGGGATCAAGGATTCAAGGAGATACTTCATCATGAATCTGGGTAATAACATGGTGATGTATTGATTTTTATTTTGATATAGATATTGATGGTTTTCCCCATATTAATTTTATTATTTCCATGTTATGTAATTTTAATATGGGATCTTGTTATTTATGCAATTAAATCGATTAGATGTATATTATTTATGAATCCTATATTGTTGAAAAGTTTTGAGGAATATGTCTCTTATATCTTTGTCTGGAGGTACCAAGTGTTTGTAATCTAGAGCAAAGGATCTCTAGGAAGTACACCGGCCAAGATCATAGGAAGGACAACCATCGGAAAGAAGGTACGATTGAATCAATCTCTTTTGTATTGTATGAACAAGTTAAAGTGTTAGATATAGTTGGGATTTTTTTTTATCTCTACCCACACTGTCTATCTTGGGTATTGGGAACACCTAAGGGAGGTCTCACCTATCGGTAGGGGGGATCTATCCATAACAAAATTGGTGACCATACTCAAGACAGTTCTTGCCAAAATTTTACTTGGTTTACCTTTTTTTTTTCATGTCTAAAGGATTATATACATTTATTGTTATTATCTTTGAGTATATAAGTAGTGCTACCTTCCATATCTCAAATGTGATTCATATCTAAATCTAATTTTAGATCTAGGCTTTCCTTACCTTCTTTTTTCTAGGATTTTGAGGTAAGTTTTGAAACATTTATAATGTTCATGTTATTAACTATGGATATGAAAAGTAATATGTTAAATAAAATACTCAGAATTTTCCTATATAATGGCATTGATTTGGTACAAATATTATCACCTAGTAAATATATATCCTCTCTGCAGTATTTTCATTTGCGCAAAAAATTCTTGAAAAAAACTGAAGATTTGAAACGGATATATAGTTGCTTCCTGGAATTTCATTCGAGTGATTTTTTTTTCTCAAATCATGTATTTTTTTAGAGGAATTCATATCTATAAATTGTTTCTAGATGTTTTCAATGGAATGGTACATAAACTGGTATGATTTTTGTTGCTCTCTTTTGAGAGGATCCGGGATTATTTGAGAGGATCTAGGCTTGTTTGTGGGGTGTTTCTCATTTGAATAAAGGGTGATTGAGTTTACTTGTTGTAGAATTATTATGACTATGTTTACATGCTAGAGACTCCTTTTGATCCTCTTATCAGTGTATTTTCAAAGGAACCTTGGCATAATTTCCCCCTTTCATGAATTTGGACTTATGAGCTTGATTTGGTTTGAGGAAAAGATTTTTGACATATTTTTTTTCTTTGTGTGGTTTTTCTTATTGAATCACTTTCCATCATTTATTTTTTTGGTTTCCTTTGAAATTAATGCTAAATCTATAGCATTAGGATTCATTCTCTATACTTGTGTGGTATCAAGTCAGGGAATTGTGTGGTATCAAGTTAGAAACTTGTGTTGTATCAATTTAAGGAATTCTGTGGTATCAAGTCAAGACATTGTATTGTATCAAGTCCTATATATGTCCTCATGTATTGAGGTGGGATGTTGGTACTATGATATTGTGTTGTATCAATATTGGAATATTGTGTTTTATCAATATTGGAGTCTTATGTTGTATCACGACTGGTCTTGTGTTGTATCAAGAATGCAGACTTGTGTTGTATCAAGTCAAATGATTCCAATATATGGTATCCTATAATATGGATCCCCTTAATTGGAGATGGTATTATGTTGTATCAGTACTGGAGACATGTGTTGTATCAGTACTAGAGACATGTGTTGTATTGATTCATGAGGATATACTATGCGATGCATTTTTAGTCATGGTCACTCGGTGCTATAAGTCTCTTTTAGGTATTAGCTACCCCTAGAGAAAATTACTTGAGGATATGACTATATGACCTGGGGTAATACATATGATCATCAATATGGAACAATTCTTCTGATTATGATATGATAAAATGGTTAATTAATTAATACACATATGGACCATGCAATATTTAATTAATGACAATGAGATATAACATAGAGAAAGAGAATGAATTTGAATTGCACATACATGCTTTGAGTGAACTCGAATGATGGAGTCCTCAATTAATCCTAAGTTGTAAATAAAAAAAAATTCACTTAAAGAAGGGACATCTCGTTGATTCAGTCAAGGTGTTTGTGCATGGGTGACACTGATTGTGAAGTACCAAATACTTTCAGTTACTCTCCTAAATTTATGGTAATGCATTCAGTTTAATATTTATTTTAGTTCAGTCAGTTCACAATTAGTTAAAATAGTTCATATTCAGTTCAAGAAGTTCACATTCAGTTCAGTTTAGTTCAGATCAATTCACTTCACATTCAGTTTAGATAACTCACATTAAATTCATGTCAGTTAGCATATAGTTAAATAAAAATAAATGAGGGAATATATCTTTTTCATTCAAGAGAATGTAATGTCCCCTTTTTGCAATTTTATTAAAATGCCCAATTTTCCAATTTTTTCACAATTTTGGCTCTTGACTAGTTTTAGTGTCTTGGTCTCCAAATCAGCCGAATTGCTCCCAAATATTCAGAGAATGCATATTACTGATATAATAACTTAATTATTATTTTCAGGTATGTTTTATTGTCCTCCAATCCATTCTGCAAGTCTATATCAAATTCTGAATAAGATAGATGAATTTACTAGCAATTTTGGGGCTCAAATCCCTCATGAGTAATTGTCGGAATGGCTTCCCAAATGTACATAAACTCACTCAAATTCTCAAATTGAAGCAGGGTATTTATAGAATACATTATCAGAGACTCATATGCAAAACCAATCAAACTCTGATGGCTTTTATCACTTCCTTCAATCAGATATAAAAAACTAGTTTTGGACCCTTGGGGAAATGAGATGTAGTTTTCCCCAACTGCTATGAAATTCGACCCAATGGCCACAAATTATCAGTTACATACCATGAAACCCATAATATACTTTAATTATATTTCATTCATTCATAATTAATCAATGGTGCACACATATATTCGATTCCATCAATATTGCAAGAGTTTACAACAAGGTATTGGGGAAATGGCACTGTTTCTTCAATATTGGACAATAATACATGAGATATCTTGTATTTTCAACCTGAGAGATTTTTGAACTTAAATAACAGATAATTTACATCATACTACAAAATACTCGAGCAAGATAATCTCCCTCAAAGAGATGAATAGCTCACCAAGTGCGCCTCACTCCATAGTGCTGAAATATGGTGAGAAAACTTGAGATGAATGGAAGAACAAGATGATATTGAGATGTAAATTAAATTCCTGTAGCTTTAAACTTAAAATAATACTCCATTAAATATACATGAAATACCCAAGTGGCCTTTCAAAACACCAACTAGGATGGGAATATTTCACCCTCGAAATTGCCTTAAGCAAGAAAACTAGTCATCCACTAGCTCTCACAATTCACAAATGAGAAAAATATTCTTCTCATGACTGATACCTATATTTTATAAAAATTATTAGCATTCTAAGGTTCCAAATCCATCCATAATCCAAATCCAAGTCGAATTTGTGTGGCTGCTCATGCTATGCCATGTGGCCTCTCTCTTCACCTTCCATCTTCTCCCAAATTTGAGTAGGAGCCTCTTGGAATTCTCCAAATCTCAAATTAGACCTCTAAGATTCTCTATTCAGTCCTGATATGTACGTATGTCAGTATTTCAGCCTTCATATATGACTTGTGTCATAACTATCATAGAATATCAATCATTGTTGTCATAGATGTCATAAATGTAAGGGGAATCTAGCCAAGTGTCTATGAAACTCCCATTTGGCTCTTCCTCTCCCATGTAAGTTACAATTCATCCCAAATTTGACCTATGAAGTATATGGACAGTTATATTAACCTCATAATCCATCCCAAAACATTAGGCTTCCCTTATATTCGAAATTACAAAAGGAGGATGCCATTTAACATAGGAATGCTAGCTTAAGTGGGGCCCATAGTCTCCATGTGTCTCCATTCTCCATAGCCATTTAATTTTTATCTTGTATTTATTTAATAAGATACATTATTAAATATTTATCCTATTCTAATGTTTTAACATCATTTATTATCCCCCTTATTCCAAATCTCAAAGTTTCCACCCCCAAGCTAGGAAACTAGTGATTTTCCACCTTGGCAATTATTTGACTTTAGCATCCCTTTGAAAACTTTCATGAATATGGAAAATGTGATTTGGCCATTTTGACCCAATGCAAAATTTGGGACATTACAAATCCTCCCTTCCCAAGATTTCTTGTCCTCAACCAATTTCAAACATGGTTGTTGAAGAACCCGCTTTCTGTATGATTCTTTGAAGTTGCCACTAAGCTGCCCACCTTGAGAATTTGAGATTTCATAAATATTTCAGAGAGGAACCACCATGCTTGCTACTGCACTACTCTGATTAACATAAACTTATTATGTGGGGAATCCATCTCCCATACTACTGGTTTCCCAAAGATTTTGAAATCAATGGGACTAAAAACTATACCAGGTTCACATTGCTTGCATTGTACTCCAATAATTAAGAGTTCTCTCCAACCCATACCATTTGGAAAGAGAATTCTTGGATCCCATTTTCTTGTACGCATTCTTCAAAAAATCATGAGTGCATAATATATATCATCAAAGTATATAACAACATAATAAGAATGTACATCAAGGAGGTGCCTCACCAAGAAATCATGAAAGTGCTTATACCTCCCAGTGAGTAGACTACCATTTGCCAAGTAAATACATTCTTCAAGTGACCAATCAAATTTGTTAAAATTACATAGTTGAGGATCCCATGTCCTATAATGCTGCTCCCAAAGAATGTAAAATTCATCAAAATAATAATCATCCATTTTTTATTTCATCCAAGAAGTGAATGAATAACCTTGACCAAAATATGAACCAAATAAGGAGCAAATAAAACATGAATACTTCAAGTGTCTCAAAGAAGTCTCATCAATACACCCATGAATATGTATATCATCATGAAATAACAGAGAATGTTGCTGCCAATAATAATGTTCCTCAATCGTATCCCTCTTCACCCAAGTGTTGGATGAAGTTCCTCCAACCTCAAATGAACCAAGTGTTGAGCAAGAAAAACCATGAGTCTTCAAGTGACTCAAATGAACATCATAGGTGCACCCATGTAGATGTGTATAATCATAATGTAAAAAGGATTTTTCTGAAAATGTAAATAAGATGGTTCTATAATAATTCCATCATCAAAAGGAGAAATATAATTTCCATGCTCTTCATGTGGCACCATCAAAAATAAACCTTTCACCCATACTTCATTAGGATGACTGGCGCAAAATTTAGAAGTGTAGGATGTAGGAGAAAGAACCAACTCACCCAAATGATCAGTAAGTGAAAAATTGTCATAATGTGAAGTATCCATACGGATAGGATTATTCACCTCCCTAGAAAATGCAAAAATTTCCTCATGGGTTGGTTCCAAGGTGGTGGAATTATGCACTTCTTCAAAATTTGTGTAACCATTTTCAATAGGCAACTCAAGTTCCTCTTCCACCATTACTAGTGATTGGATCTCGTCACTATAATCCTCAAGCACATAAATAACCTGCAATTTTTCATGTTTCACATGATCCAACATTTCATGAGAATCCTCCAAGCAATCTACCTTATGAAAATATGAAACATCGGAGGAAAAACAAGTGTCTTGCAACTTTTCAAGAAGTTGCTAATTTTGGATTGTGAGCTTATCAATAGCTTCATTATTCTTCAAGTAGGATTCATGTAACCATTCAATAATATCAATGACATTTTTTCTATCAAAAATAAAGACATGAAATTACCTTTGATGTTGCACATTGCTCTTTGGATCTTCTCCATATCTTCAAGGAAGGATGGGTCCTCCAAGGAAGTAGCTCACCAACAAGAATTTGATACCAATGCTTGAGTGTCATGGAGTATGCTAAGGGCCTCTTGGATCTTATTTTAATTCATCTTTAGGGACCCTTCAAGAAAATGAGGCTCTTTCAAATTAACCTCCTCATATTATTCCTTCTTGGTTGGACCAACTTCATGAAGCTCAAGTGGTGGTGGGGAAGTTGATCTTGTTCCTTCTTCAACTGCTACAAGGTCTTCATTTTCATGTTTAATGGAATTTTGGATTGCAGCAACATTTTTAAATCTTATCGATATGTCACCAACATATATTTGTGAGCACCCATCAGTAGGTACTCCTTCATAGTTCAAGCATCCATCAGTAGATGCTCTTTGTTTCATTTCCAAGGTAGCATGTGTCTCAAACTTATCTTCAGTATTTTCAATGAAAACTTCCTCATACTCATGTGATGTCTCTTCATATTTTTCAAATTCAATTTTGAGTGAATTTATATCATATTCATGCACTACTTCTTCTACTCCACCTATTTCATAACTAGGTGGTTCATGGGTCTCCTCCTTTTGCTCCTTCAAGCAAACTGATGCATTTTTCCCTTTGGTTTTCTTAAAATCAATATATTTTTCCCAACTTTGATAGCCAAAAATTCAAATCCTTTCATATTATTCTTGGTCATATATTCAAATATAGTTTCCATGCTTTTTATTATCTCCTCACCGTCATATGAGGTTCTCTTTTCATGCCTAGTCATAGTTTCCAAAAATTGTCGTCTTCTCCTACTTTTTTTTTCCTTTTCAACAATTTTTTTTTTGTCTTTCAATATATAACGGTGTTCCCTAATTTATTGTCCTAATAAATATCATACCATACCAGGTTCCAATATCTTGCTCTAATACCACTGTAATGTCCCCTTTTTGGAATTTTATTAAAATGCCCAATTTTCCAAAATTTTCACAATTTTGGCTCTTGACTAGTTTTAGTGTCTTGGTCTCCAAATCAGCCCAATTGCTCCCAAATATTCAGAGAAGGTGTATGAATGATATAATAACTTAATTATTATGTTCATGTATATATTATTTTTCTCCAATAATTTCTGAAGGTCTATATCAAATTCTGAATAAGATAGATGAATTTACTAGCAATTTTGGGTCTCAAATCCCTCCCGGGTAATTGCCGGAATGGCTTCCAAAATGTACATAAAATAACTCAAATTATAAAATTGAATAAGGGGATGTGTATAATAAATTATAATATACTCATATGAAAAAACAATCAAACTCCCATGGCTGTTATCACTTCCTTCAATTAGATATAAAAAACTAGTTTTGGACCCTTGGGGAAATGAGATGTAGTTTGCCCCAAATGCTATGAAATTTGACCCAATGGAAAAAAATTATCAGTTACAGACCATTAAACCAATAATATTATTTAATTACATTTAATTCATTCATAAATAATCAATGGTTCACACATATATTTGATTCCATCAAGATTGCAAGAGTTTACAACAAGTTATTGGGGAAATGGCACTGTTTCTTCAATATTGGATAATAATACATGAGATATCTTGGATTTTTGACCTGAGAGATTTATTAACTTAAATAAAATATAATTTACATAAGAATAAAAAATAATGGAGCAATATAATCTCCCTCAAAGAGATAAATAGCTCACAAAGTGCGCCTCACTCCATAGAGCTGAAATATGGTGAGAAAAATTGAGATGAATGGAAGAACAAGATGATATTGAGATTTAATTGAAATTGCTATAGATTTAACCTGAAAATAAGACTCCATTAAATCTCCATGAAATACCTAAGTGGCCTTTCCAAACACCAACTAGGATGGGAATATTTCACCCTCGAAATTGGCTTAAGCAAGAAAACTAGTCATCCACTAGCTCTCACAATTCACAAATGACAATTTCACAAATGAGAAAAATATTCTTCTCATGGATTATACCTATATTTTATAAAACTTATTGGTATTCTAAGGTTCCAAATCCATCCATAAACTAAATCCAAGTCGAATTGGCGTGGCTGCTCATGCTATGCCATGTGGCCTCTCTCTTCACCTTCCATCTTCTCCCAAATTTGAGTAGGAGCCTCTTGGCATTCTCCAAATCCAAAATTAGACCTTTAAGATTCTTTATTCAGTCCTGAGATGCCAGTATGTCAGTATGTCAGCCTTCATATCTGACTTGTGTCATAACTGTCATAGAATCTCAATCATTGTTGTCATAGATGTTATAAATGTAAGGGGAATCTAGCCAAGTGTCTATGAAACTCCCACTTGGCTCTTCCTCTCCCATGTAAGTTATAATTCATCCCAAATTTTACCTATGAAGTATATGAAAAATTATATTAACCTCATAATCCATCCCAAAACATTAGGCTTCCCATAGATTCAAAATTACAAGAGGAGGATGCCATTTAACATAGGAATTCTTGCTTGATTGGGCCCCATAGTCTCCATTCTCCATAGCCATTTCATTTTTATCTTGAATTTATTTAATAAGATAAATTATTAAATATTTTTCCTCTTCTAATGTTTAAACATAATTTATTATCCCCCTTATTCCAAATCTCAAAGATTCCACCCCCAAGCTAGGAAACTAGTGATTTTCCACCTTGGCAATTATTTGACTTTTAGCATCCCTTTGACAACTTTCATGAATAGGGAAAATGTGATTTGGCCATTGTGAACCTATGTTAAATTTGGGACATTACAGAGAATATAAAGTGTCATCTGGGAATTGGATTTAAGGAGGGCCCTAATGACTACATGAGAGGATTTGTAGTGCATGCTACTCTCAGTGAATGAGCCTCCAATTCGCCCCCTTTTGCATGATAGGTTGTTTTTGCTTGTTATTAATATGCGAGGAATATGGAAAGTTCGACACCGGTTCATAATTTTTTTTTTACAGGGTTACATTGGATCTCTCTTCTCTATTGCTTTAGTGATATCTCTTATCAAACAATATGCTTATATGTTGTAAATCATTCTCTGCAAATATATCTATCATCCTCAAAGAATTGTTGGGTTTTTTCATCCTCCATGTTTGGAGGGTATTCCTAGGGTATATCCTGTCTCTTGTCGTGTTTGTTTTATGTGGTTGATTAATTCTTGAAGATTCATATATTGTTGATATAAATAATGATATGTGATGGCTGATATAAAGTTTCTTATGTGGCTAATTTAAAGTTTCATAAATTGCTTCAAGACAAGTCGTCACTTGTTATTCAGAACAAGTCGCATCATTCTTCTCTTGTAGGTGATTGTACATGATCTTTCTGACAAGTAAAATTCAATCGCATGATTAGAGCCATTTCTTAATTTTCAAAACATATTAATAATGAAAAAATATTATGTATAAAGACATAGGTCACATAGGTATGCAACTATTTTAGCCAATTCTTCAAAACAACATTCATCCATATTCTGTATGCACATGGTAACTTTATAGATGCCTTCCATCTCTACCAGAGCATAATTAAGAGTGTGCACTGCTCCCAACATGTGACCAAAGAGGTTTCATTCTAGATGAGGATAAATGGAATGTTGTGTGATATCATAGACCACTTCCCCATAACATTGATGCTAGGCTCCCTTGTAAGAGAATTTAGATAGATTGTCATACGATTTAGTCAGGTTCTAAATTTAGAAAAACCGCTAAATCTAGCCAACCTGGCCAATGTCCTAGGAAGAGCTCGATAAAGAGTGGACTTCAAACAACGATGAACTGGATCTCATAAAATTTCCACGTTCAACCTTATTTTTTAATCACCTTTCTAGTTCAGCAAGCAGAATCCTTTAATATCGTTGGATATTGATCCACCCAAATCAATGATGGACTCCAAAATACTGTAAAGTAGATTTAAACAAAATTTTGCTTCCAACCTCTATTCTTAATTGCCTTTCTAGTTGGCTCAGCGAAATCGTTGATGACCATCAGATCTAGATCCCATCAGATCGACGGTGGAATTCAAAACTCATTAACCATATTTCATAGAAATTTTGCATCCCATATCCATAGTTAACTTGCCTACTTGTTGAATCTGTGGAATGAATGAGGTCCGTTAGATCTAGAAAGGCATATGAAACTTTTATTTAAATTTCATAGAGAAAATTTTATTTAAATTTCATGCATATGAAACTTTTCTTCAACCGCTCTAGTTCTCCTAGTGGAATTGCTATGCACTATCGATCTAATTTGATGATTGATCTCATCTGTCGATCTCCAATCACTTCACAACGATTGGTTTTAAATTCCACAACCCAACCTCTCCTTTATCTTCCACGCTATTTTATTTGTGAAATTCATTCCTTAGTCATAGATCTATTTCAATCACGATATTGACCATCCACTCCTACACACACTTATTCCTTGGTTATCATCGATCCTTGCAGTGATCGATGTGAAGATACAAAACCCTGAAACAATTTTACTCTGCACACATTTATTTCATGAAATCCCAATTGATTATTCACCTAAATCTCATTTGATTGATCAAAGAATCGATCAAACGATCTCTTTTTCTCTCCCTCTCAGAAGCCCTAATTCACACCCAAGCTTATCAACTATTAACAGAGATTTAATCAAGCATTCATACATATTCTTATGAAATCACTCATTCAGACATAATTACATTTACACATAGTGATATGCCAAAATAGGAGTTTTCATTCACTCAATGAAACTATACATACAATTTGTCTTAGAACCTGTGTTCTAATCTCCTTTGGCTTGATACATGTTTAATTGGCGTTGTTTGAGCCAAATCTACTCTTTTATGGCTACTTATCCTACTTCTATTTATTCTTCTATATATGTTTGTATATCTTTCTACCTTGTAGGATTATATATATATATATATACACACACACACACACACACACAATAGGATTTATGAACCATTCTGGTTCAGATCCTCAATATACTCAACAATATGCTAATTAATTCAAACTGTCAAACCTATCCTATGACTCGCTACCATTAATTGAGGGATTTGTTACATGATTCATCACTCACCTAGTGACTCAACCAATGAATCATCATCTATCTAGAATCACATAAAACATAGGTCTATTTACAATGTGATAGTTCAAAGACCATCAATTCAGAATTGAAGACCCCTTCTAGACCTGATCCAACATTTAGCTTGGAATTTGAATGGAGAGTAGGATGCTCCTACATCACACATGCATATTAGTAGTATATTGTTCATCAATGAAAACACTTTAACATGAATAAATACACTTCCTAAATATAGGAAAATAAATATTTTCACAACTAAACAATAAAATTTAAGCAACTAGATATACAGGAAATGACAATTCAAATACTTATCTTTGGTTTTTTGGAAGGATCCCTCTTGATCCTTGTCTCCTTGCTAGAATTACCGAAGTCTCTAACAATGTTCTCTAATCCATTTCTTGATTCTAATGACCTATGTTTGTCTTTCTCATGATTTGCAATGTTGAACAACTCTTCTTCACCATAGATCACTTGGAACTATGTACTTGTGTTGAATATGAGTGCCCCTTCTTCTTGATTTCTTCTTGGGTTAGTCTCTTGAAAAGTGTCCTTTCTCATCACAAGTGAAACATATGATCTGTGAGAGGTCCTTCTTCTTAAATATTCTAGGTTTGTTGCGAGAATGTTCTTCCTTCTTGGTCTTTCCCTTCTTGGCATGATAGGTTATGGTTGTATTTCCATCTTCATTGATATTCTCTTCTCTTTCTACCAAAAAATATTCTTCTTGTGTGGATTCCTCCCATAGCTTACTGAATTTAGTGAGCCTCCTTCTATCACAAATTCCTTTAATGAAAGATTCCCATGATCTTGGGAGACCATTCAAGGTAGTCATCACCACTTCTTCTTCAACATTGTCTCAAATATATTCTAGTTGTTATTTTATCTGGGAGAGCCTTGTGAATTAATATTGTATGATTTTTGAATTATACATATTCACTCCCTTGAGATGAGTCCTCAAGGTCATCTTCCTATTGATGTTCTGTCCTTCATATAAGTTGGTCAAGGAATCAAACATCTCCTTGGCAGTTTTCAACGAGGATACATGTTGGATAAAATGATCCTTCATAGAATCTATAATAATCCTCTTGGCCTTAACCAAGTTCTTCTTATGATTATCTTTGTACTCATCTCCCTCTGATTTTTCAACTTCACGTTTGAGATATTCCAAATGATGTTCTTCTAGTATAAGAAGAACAATATACTTCCATGCCCAAAAGTTGCTAGCTCCTTTAAACTTGTCCTTGTGCTTGGTATTGTTTGCCATGTTGAGAAAATTAGAACCTCAAATGGAAATAGAGAGAATGGAACTTATCAATAAGATTTCTTCGGTCAACTGCTTGCTTCAAAGCCTTAATAGAAAACGACTTCTGGATGAGCTAGAATTTGACAAAGAAACCCTAATTTTTCAAATTTGGTAACTTGAAAATATGATTGGAGAGAAAGATACACCTCTTCAAGGAGAGTTAAGCAATATACTCCTTTTCCCAAATATGTGGACATAATTCCAAAATAACTTATTCCCTAGTTTTCCCTCGGTAGTAGTGATAAGGGGAATTTAATCAGTAGTAGTAGTGGTAGTAGTGAGCTGTGATTTTAATCACCAAATGTCAGATATATAAGGGGAATTTCGGTCATGCTACTCTCTTCTTGGAATGACATTGACCATGAACCCCATCCATGACAGTATGTAATGCCACTTCGGTAAGTGTCGTTCTTCTAGGAACAACCCTAGGAAAAAGGTGAACTGTCTTGCTACCCCATATTCCAAGATAGGTGAGTTATTTAGTATTATACCAATCACCCATAGTTCAAATCAAAGATAGGGTGTTTTTGGAGATTCTAGGAGAATTCTTCTTAAAAATAGAAAAATGAATAGTGCTCATGAAATTTTCAGAGATATTATATATAAGTGGCATGTAATTATCTTCCCATTATACTGAGAAATATATGTGAATTGGAGTTTTTTCTCTTGTCCAATGCTTATTCATAGAGGGAAAATAAAATGAAGGACATACAACATCCATGAGATAAGATGATAGGAACAAACTAGGTTTTCTTGTAGTTGGATTTTTTTTAATCATTGGACAATGACATATTTGAAGGTGATAGAATTTTTTTTTTCCCAATTGAAAGTGTAGTCACTATGTAATATTCCAAATGGGTCCACTCCAATGAGTCAAATACTGACAATTCTGTGCACCATAAAATCTACAAGGCATAATCGTAAGTAGTTTGCAGGGTTCTCTGAAACAAGGAAATAAGATACTTTTTGTTCGACTTGAGTATGAAAGTATCGGGGTCGTCCATCCATGTTTTCAATAGGACCTTAGGTTCAATATTAATTTCGAATTCCTTTATTATCTCCTATGTAAGAAGTTTCTTTGAAGTCTTCGGTGTATAGATTTTATCAAAAGTATTAGGCTTAACAAAGGAAAAAACAATCTGATTGGAATCCCTGGAGGTCCTAGTTGAAACATCTTCAAAGTCATTTACCCACTTGACCAAATTTGTATATGGTATATGAAAGATTGCATAGAAATTGAACAAAATTGTAAATTATTTATATTATGGTATATTGGGTCTTTGTTATGAGACTCAGATACCAATCAAGGCATATCATATAAGAGACACAATAATCTATATTGGAATAGAATAAAATTTTTGGTTATTTAGTCGTCAAATCATCAGTAGGATCTTTATACGTGGTCCTCTTAGCCATATTGTTCACTTGTAATTTTGTAAATCACTGAAACCACATAAATTCATGGAGTTTATTTAAAAAAAAAAAAATTACTGAAAGAATAAGTTACCTAAAGATCTTAAGAATGTTACAACAATTTTCTCTTCCAAGAATGAGTACTTGGTATGACATTGACGTCGAGTTCATATTTTGCTTAAGTTTAACGATGAAATAGGGATAAACTTGGGGTGGTTTAAATGCATACATAGTGGTTACAAATCGATGGTTTAAACCATAAAATACATTCAATTGAGTTGATACTTGAATTACCATGGCACGCACATAATTTTGAATTCAAAACTTAGTTTCTGAGGTGGGACCAAAAAAGTCGTGAGTCAAGGGTTGGATGATGAATCAATGTAATGATTTACAATCCTCTGACTTTCGAGTACTGAAGTAATCCTGAATGAATTGTGAAATTGGGAGTTGGAACTTGGAATTCAAGGAAAAAGAAGTACATGAAGTAGTAATGTCCCAACTCCCAGTATATGAAAAATATTTTGGATGGATAAAGTCAGGTGTTAGATAATAAATTCAAAAATAACAACGTTCTTCTTACCTCCATACTTTTGACAAATCGAGGCCAAGATGTCGGTGTTAAAAATTTTAAATTTCATAAATAATCACTGATTCCCAATTTCTGGAATCTAGAAAATGTGAAGTTGGGGACGAAAGAGTTCGGATAATTAACAAATGCATATAATCATACCAAACTTGGACTGTCAAATTCGGCTATATCAAGTAATTTCGACTTTGCTTATTGAAAAGTTTTTTCTTTAGATATCTTGCAATTTTTTATTAGGTAGGAAATAAAATCAAATCAATCATTGCAAAAATAAACCAAATTCATCTAAACTACGAGGGTATCCCATATTTATGAAGATGGTATCGTTGCAACTACAACAAACCCTAATACTATATCATCAATCACTAAGTCATAGTCATAACCCAAGATATGACATACCATGGTAATCGTCGCTTTTTCTAGTCAAGAGAAAATGTTAATATTACAAGGAGAAAGAGCAGCAAGAGGCTCAGTTTCAAGTGGTAAAAGTGTTCTAAGAAATATATCTCTGCTTCGAGGATACAATTCTCTAATTTTGGAACCAAGATATTGTTCATCAAAAAGTAGCTTCTTAGGATAATATTTAACTATATTAACTCCTAGAGAAAATCCATGTTTATTGAAAAAACTTTGGTGTCAATGTTGGACATGACATGTCTCTTTTATGGGACATATCAGTGAACACACCACTGGACCAATTCAGGGAAAGGGAAAGATTTGGGTAAAATGGCCCTTGCTAATCTATAGTTCCAAAAACTTGGGGTGTATGGGCCCTACTTTGTTGTCTCTTCAAATTCCTTGGCGATTATATGCATGTACGGAATAGAAAATACATGGTCATATATGTAAAACTGGTAATCAACCAGGTGGTTTTCAATACTAGAGGTTTTGCTTGTAGGTGGTGAGGATGCAACTTTTGGAGATATCTCCATGGATCTTACTACTATAATCGATGTAGAATAAGTTAAGGAATTGTGTAGAAAAAAAAGAGAGAGAAACAACCAAGGAAAGATTGCAACATAAGTATGGAAGAGCTTCAAATGCAATATTTTATAGACGAAGGATTTGAATTTGCATGCCTTTAATGAATAATACAGGTGCACCTAAGGATAGGTTTGTATAAAAGACACACTTAGAGCCTTAATTGGTGGGGATTGTTATATAATAAGGTGACGATGGTAGTATTTGTTCTGCAATGAGGTGATGTGGGATCCATTGGCCAATATGGCGAGGGAAGTGGTTTTAGGGTCATGTATAAGTAGTTTTCTTAGACTAATTTTGTGACCCTGAAAGATGTAGATGTACATGAGTGGAAGAGAGGATTTAACATCCTGACAAGAGTCTGAGGTTAAAAACCTTGCATCTTGTGAGGCCCGAACTCATCATAAGCGTCAATCTAGCCTACAAAAACATGGAGATGCACGCTATCTGTACCAGATAAATACTACAGGGCCCATTCAATTATTTTACTAATGCAACAAATTACATATTATCAAGGGATGGAAAATTTAAAGAAAGGTGGTTTTAAATCCACTCTCGAGTGGTATGGAAAAACTACTTTTGTGACCTTCAAGCACTACTCAGTTGACACAGGTATAGCTAATTTGAGAGCCAAAGTCGTCACCAAGGAATACAAGTTGTGCAGCTTGATGGTCCTGATGAATTATGCACTAATGATATTTATTTCCCGATCTTGAGTTATTAACTACCCTCAATCAATTTGCAACAACTATGTTGATTTCCTTTAACATTGTTTTGTCTCTTGTGTGATCAGTGTCATATTTGAAAGAGACAAGTGGTTTGAGGGTCGATTTAGAGTGGTATCACAAGAAAAATTATGTGACCCTAAAGCAGTGTACTATTGAGATGTGGAAAAGTGATTTGATATCCAGGATCATATAAGAGGAATATATCTTGTGTAGTTTTGCATGTCATAGCTCATCATGACTACCCATCTCAATTAATTTGCAACAACTCTGTTGATTTGAAAGAGATTCCCGATCTTGAGTTATTAACTACCCTCAATTAATTTGCAACAACTCTGTTGATTTCCTTTAACATTGTGTTGTCTCCTATGTGATCAGTGTCATATTTGAAAGAGACAAGTGGTTTGAGGGTCGATTTAGAGTGGTATCACAAGAAAAATTATGTGACCCTAAAGCAGTGTACTATTGAGATGTGG
>LPNX010427881.1:59099-127387 GCA_001517045.1 Pseudotsuga menziesii
AAAAGTGATTTGATATCCAGGATCATATAAGAGGAATATATCTTGTGTAGTTTTGCATGTCATAGCTCATCATGACTACCCATCTCAATTCATCTCCCGAGTAAAAAAATGTTCTTGTGTTTGCTTTGATATTTGTTGGTACAAGGATGATTTTTCATACATCTCTTTTGACATGAAATGCATTCTTATATACAGCTAATGAATCAAGTGCTCACAACTAATAAAGAAGCAAGAAAATATTGAGTCAGTCCCTCTTATCCACTAGATACACCGTTATCTTCAAATTTTTGTTGTGCATATAATGTCATCAACATTGGCTTCATAGGGACAACCTTTTTTTTGGGAAGAGGATGAGGAATTTTTGACTCAATGCTTTTCAGGTCCATTCGGTTTTGGATTAATTATAATATTGAGAGATCATCGAATCTTATTTAAATAGTTATAGGAAGAAAATTAATTTTGAAAAAAAAACAACTAAATAATGCTTTTGAGAAGAAGAGAAAACAAGTTATTGTACATTTATGATACAAATGTTCATGAGAAAGGGATCAATAATTAAAGAAACACTTTAGAAACATGCCATTCACATGGTTTCGCACCAGATCACCATCAAGATGTGTTAGATCATAAGTGTTATTGTCTTGTATTACTATTACTTTTAAAGGACCAATCCAAAGGTCATCAAACTTGCCAAGCTTGGGTTTGTCCTCTCTTATTGCATCCCATTTTTGAACTAAGTATCCTGGATGAATATCTCGACAAAATATTTTCTGTCAAATTTAGCTTTCATTTTATCCTATTGAGGGTTAAGTCTGCCATCAATCTATTCTTTGGCATGTTGTACTTCTATAAGTTTATGGATTCGTCTTTCCATATCATTTGGTTTGTCTTTCTTAGGTTACAATAGCTTCATGACTAGTATTCCAATTTGAATGGGAAGAACTACCTCTTTATCATAAACTAACTAAAAAGGAGAAGTTCCTATAGCTCTCTTGACATTGATTATATCGGCCCATAAATCATACTTTAAATGAGAATCTTGATCCCTCTTATTTTGAGCAAGAATCTTCTTAATAATTGTGATCAAAATTTTATTTGAATATTCATCCAACCCATTCCATTGAGGGTAGTAAGATGTTGAGGGGACAATATAAATGCTATAATTTTGGAAAATCTTATCATTTTAGTATATTTAAAATCCCGATCATTCTCTTTTACTGTTTTTCTTTGGAAGCCAAACCTTACCAGAATAGTTTCTTCAAGAAAATTCATAATAATTGTTTTGTTAGCATTCATGGTTAGGATAACTTCCATGCATTTAGTAAAATGTTCTGTTGATGTTAGGATCCACATATGTTTTCCACTGAAATTAGGATTCATTTCTGCAATGAAGTCTTTCCCCCACTATTGAAAAGGTGATCCTACCTTGATAGGATTAAGTAGTAGTGGTTGGAGTTTGTTTTCTTCTAAACATTTGCAAACTATACAATCCCTAACAATCTTATTTTCATCTACAAATAGAGTTTACCAATAGTAACCAAGCCTAAGTACCTTGTATGCAGTACCTCTCCATGCATGATGCCTGCCACAAATACCCTTATGAAATTCTTGTACTATACCTTATGTTTCTTCTTCAATAACAAAATTCAAAAGGACACCTAAAGTATATTCCCAATATAGGTAGCCATCCAAAATGCAATATTTCACATCCTTGAGCTTGAGATACCTCACTTTTTGTTTCTCAAGGTGAGGAGGACAGGATAAATTTTGAAGAAAATAGACAATATTTTTATAACACTCAGATTGAACAAATTTAGCAAAAATATTGAGTGTGAGATTATTATGACTACCCTCATCTGCATCATTTGTTAATAGATCTATCTAGTTTATTTTTAATGCATGATAATTAGAATCCGTCAATAATTTCGCTAGTCCTTTACCTTTCACCATCTTAGTTAGTTTTATCTCCAAGTCATATTCTTGTATTTTTTAAATCCATTTTCCTCTTCTACCTTGAAAGTATAGTTGACAGAGGATGTCTTTGATTGTGCTATCAGGAACATAGGCGATAATATTTGAATGTAGAATCTAATCTTTGAAATATTTAAGCGCTTTTACCAATGCATGGGATTTTTCTCCATAGTATTGTTCTTCATCTCGTCATCTCGCAATGCTCTACTAAAGAATGCAATTGGATGTTTTTGACCTACATCAATTTTTTGCAAAAGGACAGTTGCAATGGTAACTTCAGATGCAAAACAAAAGATAATTAAATCCTTACTATAATTAGGGATAATTAGAATAGGTGCTTGAACCAAAGCATTTTTATTTGCTTAAAAGAATTTATGGCTTCGATAGTCTATTTTATCTCAGGATCCTTATTTAGCATATCGATGATTTGCTTCAACATCTCATCGAAATTAGGAATAAATCTTCTAAGAAAATTAATTTTCCAAACAAAACTTATGTACTTATTTTTTGTTTCTAGGCAAGTTGATCAAGTTGAGGGCATATACCCTATATGGATCTATTTGGACACCATATTTTGACATAATATGACCCAATAAATTGCCTTCTTTCATAGAAAATAAATATTTCTTTGGATTCAAATACAAACCAAAATTTTGACAGTTTCTGAAGGTGTGTTGAAGGTGCTTTAAATTTTTTCCATAAGTTTTGGAGAATACATTCATATGATCTAGGTAAATGAAAATGAACTTGTCCTTTTCTCCCACAAATGTTATATCAAATTCCCTTTGAAAAATTTCTCCACTTTTTATCAATCCAAACAGAATTTTATCATACATCAATGTACCCCAAGGAGTGGTGAAATAATTTTTCTCTCTATCATTAAGGTGCACTAACATATTATTATAACCAAAGAAAACATCCATCATATATATTCTAGTAGACCCTCCCACTTTTTGTAGGACATGGTCCATTTTGGGAAAAGGGTAATTCTCTTTCAAAGAACACTTCTTCGGGTTATTGAAATCTACACACAAGAAAACTTCACTACATTTTGTCCTTACTGGCACACAGATGGCTACCCATTCAGAGTAATGGAGGTGGGGTATCATTTTAGAATCAATCAATTTTCTTACTTCTTTTTCAATGACAAGAAGCAATAGCGTATTTACTTTCCTCAATTTTTTCTTTACTAGTTTAGCATGTGTATTAAGCGAGATTCTATGTTATATCACAATAATGTCATGTCTTTAAATATTCATATTTCCATGAAAATACATCTAGGTGTTATTTAAAAATAGATTCATATTTGATATTTTAAGCAGATGATAAGGATTCAAAGAGCTTAATATACTTGGGGTCCTGAGCAGTGCCAATATTTATCTCTTTAACAGCTTATGTTGTTGGATGCAAAACATGTTTGATAGATACATCATTCTTATCCAACAACTGCTCTAGCAGTACAAACTATTTTTTAATGTAGTTATTCTTAAGATATAGGATCTTATGACCAACATCCTGTGACACCATTTTTCAAACTTCCCTTTGGTCTATTTGAAACACATTAAAAACATGTTCATCATTGCTAGGATTGATATTGATGATTGAAAAGTCCTCGATAAGTTCTATGAACCATTTAATCTACACATCATCTTTAAAGACTTTCTAGTGTGTAACATTATTGGGAATAGAGGGGAAATGGAACATTTAAACCTCACACTTCATCTTTAGATACTTTGGTTGATTGAATGTACTAGATTCTAGGTATAATACGTAATCTTGTTGATTAATATCTCTGGGCATAAATTTTATGTTGAAAGCATCAACGAAATTATCTATAATGTCCATATAACATTCTTATAGGCTCGTAATGTTGGATTGGTAGTCTGATAAACTCCTTTTATTTGGTTTACAACCAACTCTAAATCTCCAAACATGGCTAGTTTGGTAACTTTTAATTACTTAGCATCCTGCAATCCCATGATGAGGGCTTCATACTCAGCAATATTATTTGTAGTCTTGAACTCCAATTTTTAAGATAAATTATTTTTTTCACCATAAGGAAGAAATAACACAACAACAGCACCTGATTCATCTTTATCTAAAGCTCCATCAAAATATGGATTCCAAACCATGTGATTTTGATCTTTAATGAATTCTGGAACTCTATATTTGAACTCTTCATCTCTATAGGCCTCATCTAGGGAGAGAGTGCATAAACTCGTATCCTTCTCTATAGAATAAAGAGGGTAGTTTTCTAGGCTATTTATATCACTTACAACATAAGAGAACTTAGTTTCCTTGTACAACCTCCTAGTTTCACCCTCAATATTGGCACAGTGGAAAAATTCATGTCCATTTATATCGTACCTCCCAACTTTTTATCCCAACTTATAGAAAGGAGCATCCCATATTTCTCTAGTACATCAGCTACCACTACATTCATCACTATACTTTTAATAGGTAATTGATCCAAAGTGACTACCATATCTTTAATCATTCCAGGAACTTGACTTTTCTAGACACAAAATTGTAAATATCATGGTAAGGCCTAATTATCTCAACTCCAAGCTAATTCATATTATTTTAGCCATGAGGTTATGGGAAGCACCAAAATCGAGCATACATTTATGCAACAACTTATCATGGATGTTGAGTGTAGCATAAAAAGGATTAGTGGGTTCTTACTTGGATTTTTTTGACAAATACCTCGAACTCTCTCGGCCTCCCATTTTTGAATTAATATTAATCTCAGTCATTGACCTCTTTCCCAAAGCATACATCTTGTGTGGTGTTTTAATCACCTAAGACACTACATGATGTTATGGATATATAACCTTTTTTACTTGATCCTAGATTTCTAGGTTGGAAATTTTGTGAAGCTTTAGATGTGGTTCCTGTGAATAACCTTCCAGCCTTACATATTTTATTTTCTTAGATATGATTCCCTTAGGATGATATTTACACATACAACGGGTTCAAAGGTTCATACTAGCCAACATTTCTTCCACAATGGGTTTGGATGCTCTATACTTGACATTGAAAGGACCTAGCTCTTGAGGAATTCTTAAAGTATGAGTACTATTAAGCTTAACGCATCAGAATTAAACCTTTGCCTAATATACTCAACGAAAAAAACTCCTAGGAGTCATGCAAAGAGGGAGATGGTAGGGTGGTATTTTTTCTCCATATATACAAATTTAGGTATGGCCTTCATAGCAAAACTAATCACCAACTAGGACCTGAGGATTCAACTATAGCATAATTTTACACTTAGGAAAAATACTTTGGGGTGGCTCATCAAACAACAGGGTATAAATGTTTGACATCATATTTTTGACAAAATATGGGAATCCCTCACTGTTAGGTTTTGCTAAAGATTTTCTTAGGTACGAATCGTAAAAAATTCTTTATTTCGGTAAAGAATCATGAACAATAGATGCAACTTGTATCTAAATAACTTTATTGAGGAGAATCTTTTGAGTTGATCATGGATCATTTCAATTATAAATGAAACAATGTATAACTTTATGGGGGGCTCTTATTTTGACAAATTTATCATAAAAAAGAATGCTAAGATTGTATCATCAATCACTAAGTCGTAATTATATCCCAATATATGACATACCATTGCAATCACCACTTTTGTTGGTTCAGAGAAAATGTTGAGATTTAAGGTGAAAGAGAAACAAGAGGATTAGTTATGGGTGCTAATAGAGTTCTGAGAAATACATCTCTACTTTTTGGAGACAATTATTTAATTTTGGCACCAAGAGACTCTTCATCGAAACGTAGTCGCTCAAGATCATCTTCAATTTCAATCAAATCCTGGAGAAAATCCTTGTTTACTAGAAAAAAATTCAGTGCCAATATTGGACATGATAACACTCCTTTCTAGGACATATCACTAAACACACCACTAGACCAATTCAAAGAAAGGGATATATCTAGGTTAAAGGGTCTTACTAATCAGAAGTTTCACAGGCTCGGGGTGTTTTCCCTCTACTTTGTTGGCTTTTCAAATTACCTAGCATTTAGATGCAGGTTTCATAATACAAAGTATGGGGTTGTATATGCCAAACTGGTTATTTCATGGTTTCTCTTCAATACTAGATGTTTTTCTTGCAGGTGGCAAGGATAAAAATTTTGGAAAGGTTTGCATGGATCTCAATATTAGAATGAATGCAACAAAAGGTAAGGAATTATGCAGATAATAGTGAAAAAGAAAGGACTATGGATATCTTGTGACATAAGTATGGGATAGCTTTGAATGTGATATTTTATAGACAAAGGATTTTGATTAGTACATATTTAATGAATAATTCAGGTGTTACCTTGTGGAAATTGAACCCAAGAGATAGAACAATTACACTCACAAAATTGCTAATCAAACATGCAAAATTAACAACAAAGGAGACTGAAATTGGAGCATAACACTAATCTGTATTGAATAAGTGTACAATAGCCAACCTTGTGAAGTAATAGGATATTGAAATATATATATACATGAGATATTTGAATGCATAAGGATGTAATTTGAAAAGGTCAAAAAGTAGGCTTACTAAATCTAGTCAAATCCCCCATAGGTGCATAAAGAAGTTTCCAAATCCACCAAGATGCTCACAAATTGGTTAAGTCAAGTAGGAAAGCTAATGAGGGATGGAAATACAACTCATAAATGATTTTATTAGGAGAAAAGGAGGGAGTATGATGTGGGAATAAAACAAATCAACTACACCTAGGCTAGCTTTTCCTTTTGCCTTAATTCTCAATAAAATAGGCAACTTTTCAGAAAAAATAGATATGCACTTTGGAGGATCTGGAATAAAGAAGACATGCTAAAATTTCTCTCTATAAATTTTATCAAGTGCTCCATGACTCAGTTTTGGCATGTGTTCACTTCTAGGACATGAAGAAGGCAACTAGCATAGAGTGGAATCTAGGAGACTAGGTAATAAGAAAAAAATGATTTAATTGATGTCTGAGGTAGGTAACTATGGGTTGATTATTCTAAAACCCCCCCTTAAGCCTGGATTTATGAGTAAATATAAGAAAAATATAGGGCCTAGCAACAAGGCTTAGTCACCCTTTACATACTGCTTGTCCATACAACCAAGGAAAGAAGAAAAAACCTAGTGGGAAGATACTCCCTTAAACATGGACAGGAAAACAAAATTTGGAAATATTGTCATAGATCATGCTTCATAGCATGATCAGAAATCCCCAGTAGTTATTTAAGATTGCTCAATGTATTCTCACAAAATAAATTTGGTGAAGATGTCTACTACTTGTTCTGAAGATGCATAGAAGAGTAGATGAATGGTACCATCATGCACAAGCTGTTTGATGTAGTGCATGTGGATGTCAATGTGCTTGCTTCGCTGTTTCTGAACTAGATCATTGTATATTAGAATGGTGCTATGATTATCATAGTATATAATAGTTTAAAACTTTGATTCGAAGCCACATTCTCCAAGTATTCCTTGCAACCACAAACATTGAGTTGCTGCATTTACAACTCCTCTATACTCTGCTTCTGTAGATGAGAGTGCTATGGCACTCTGCTTCTTGATTGACCAGATGATTGGTCCTTCTATAAGAATGAACACATATCCTAATGTTGAATTTCGATCTGTGTTGTCACCTGCCCAATCACTATCAGTAAACCCAATCAAATGAAGATCAGATTTTTCTTTGTAGAAGATCCAATGAGTTCTTGTTCCTTGAACAAAGTTTAGGATCCTTTAGGATGCCCTCCAGTGGATATCATGAGGCTGATCCATGTATCTTGAAGCCACACTAACTGCATAATATAGATCAGTTCGAGTGTGTGTAAGATAAAGAAAACACCCATTCAACTACGTATACAGTGTATTATTTACCATAGGAGAAGAACCTGCTTCTTCAAGATTAAGTCCTGAAAGGAAGGGAGTCTTGCTTGGCTTGAAATATTTCATGTTGAACTTGTTCAGAAAATACAAGGCATACTTGGACTGATGTAATTTGACTCCATGTTGGGATTGAGCAATTTCGAGACCCAAAAAATGGCTCAACAATCCCAAATCTGTCATAGAAAATGCATGGTTCATTGCATCCTTCAAGAAGGAAATCACTTTCTTTGAACTTCCTGTAATCAGAAGGTCATCCACACACAAGATAGTAATCATCAAAGAACCATGAATCAGCTTCAAATAGACATTAGGATCAGACTTGCATCGAACAAAACTCAATGAAAATAGAAAGCCATCAATCTTGGCATACCAAGCCCTAGGGGCTTGCTTGAGCCGATACAATGATTTATTTAACATGCACACTAAAGATGTATTAGAAACAAACCCTTCAGGATACTGCATGTAAATATATATAGTGATATATCCATTTAGGAAAGAACACTTCACATCAATGTGATGTACCTCCCACTGCTTCGAAGCTGTAATGGCTAAAGCTAGCCTTATGGAGTCCATCTTTGCCACTGGTGCAAAGGTTTCATTGTAGTCAATACCATGTACTTGTGAGCAGCCCTTGGATACCAATATTGCCTTATATTTCAAAGGATAACCATCAAAAGAAACTTAGTCTTGAAAACCCACTTACATTGAACTAGCTTCCTCCCTGGGGTAAGATCAACTAGCTCCCAAGTGTTGTTCTTCTGGAGTGAGCTGAATTATTATTTCATGGCTCTTTGCCATATTATATCATTTGATGCATATTCATTTGTATTTTTATCTGATTCAACCATCAGATATCACTTCTCATCAAATAAGGGATCTTTCACACAAAGGGCACTCTCAAACTGAGATCTAGTCCTCCCAGTGTCACTAGGATTTCTAGCTAGTTCCCTAGCTGCATGAATGGTATTTGATGCCCATTTTGGTATTGTAGGACTGCTAGGATTTGCAATAAAATCATCATTATCATACATATCAGAATTAACAAACTCATTAGTCTCTCCACTTACAATCAATGGATCTGGTGGTGAAGAAGACTATCCAACTTCAACTGCTACTAAAGGCTCTTCTTGGAACTGAACACTTCTTTCAATGAAATATTTTTTATTGATCAATTTGATCAGCTTGTAACCTTTGGAATATTTATAATACCCAACAAATAGGAACTCTTGTATTTGGGGCTACAAAGCCTTCCTCTTTTCAGTTGGAATTCTAGCCCAAGCCTTAGAGCCAAAAATCCTGAAATGGGTCACATCTGGCTTGTGCCCACTCCAATATTTGAAAGGATTCATACCATCAAGATGCTTATAAGGCACCCTATTCTGGATGTAGGATGCACATTTTACAGCCTCGGCCCAAAACTTTGGTGGCAAAGTCTTATCCTCCATCATGCAAGTTGCCATCTCCTTCAGTGATCTGTTCTTTCTCTCAGCAACACCATTTTGTTGTTGTGTGTAAGGGATCGAATGCTGCATCTGAATACCTACATATTTACAATACTGAATGAACTTAGAATTGACATACTCACCACCATTTTCATATCTTAGGATCTTGAGTTTCCTCCCAAACTGGTTTTCAACCAAGGCTTTAAAGACTTTGAAGAGGTGAAAAACTTCAAACTTATGCTTTAGGAAGTAAACCCAACAATACCTGGAAAAGTCATATATGAAGGTCAGTGCATATCTGGCTTGACTCATGGAGATATGAGGAAATGGACCAGCAATGTCACTGTGGATCAATTAAAGAGGTGCAGAGGTTCTCTCATGACTAGCTCTCTCAAATTTGTGCTCTGGGTGTTTTCCTAGGATACAACCTTGACAGACTCCCTTGGAAAAATTGATCTTTGGTAACCTTATGGCCATATCTTTTTCAGTCAAATCAGAAAGATACTTATAGTTAAGATGGCCAAATATTTCATGCCAAATATTTCTTGCCTCATTAGCATGAATCAGAAGAGCGGAGGAGTTTGAGTAGGGTAGAAAAGGGGAAAACATGTATACCTTCGAAGTGTGATCAACAACACCTTTTGCTATGACTTTACCATTTGAAATCTTAGTTATTGCAACATCATCAGGGGAGAAGATGACCTTCTTCGGAGACCCAGTGTGAGTCATCTAATACACTGACAACAGATTAGAGGCAAGACCTAGAACATACAACACATTATTGAACTTACCATGGTCAAGATCAATCCTTCCTTTCCCTAAACTATCAGTGAGAGAGCCATCTCCCAAAACTATTGGTGGACCTGTCGACATGTCAAGAGAGGAGAATGCCTCTTTTGTTGAAACCATATGTCTAGAAGCTCTAGAGTCTATGATGAATCTAGGTGAGCTTGATGTGCCAGCAACCAAGGCATGTACTCTCTCTCTGTCCTCTGAATTTGATCATCCTTCCCTCTTCTTTGAGCAATCAGGAAGGGAGATGTTATTCTTCTCCAGGATTTGGTTCAACATGTCAATTTGATTCTTCATACAAGAGATCTCAGGATGATAGCCCTTATTACAGTATGTGCACTTGCTCATTTCTCCTTTGTTCTTCTTCTTCTAGAAGTACTTCTTGGAACCTTGGGGGTCCTCTTGAGACTTGTTCTTGTCTCTCTTTTGCTCAGGTGGATTTTTAGATTTTTTCTTTCTTTTGAATCCACTCGTGAATCTCTAGTAACCAAATCTTGGTCTTTGGAAGGTTTGATGGTTCCCACCATCACCAACTTATCTTATTCCTATGTGAGGGATTCCATTAACTCCGCAAGCTTAGGCATCTTCTAGGCTCGAGTTGTCAACTTGGTGGCATGGAAGGTAAAAAAAAACACTGAATAGTCAGGGTCATGCTTTGAGAGTATGGCCAAAACTAGCTGCTCTTCCTTATTTTCGATCCCACACTATTTTAAATGCAAAACAAGGGCTTTAAACTTGGAAAAATAGAGTTGCAAGGATTCAAAGCTACAAGGACTCAAGTAGATTATATAATTCTTGATTTGATGTCCTCTAATCTTATCTATCTTACCAAAAATATCTACAAGCTTCTCCCACACTTCATTAGGTGATTTCAATCCATCAAGATGGAAAAGGAGGTCTCTTGAAATGCTCATACACAAAAAAACCATAGGCCTCATCCCTCCTATTGTGCCATTTGATTTTCTCTGCAGTTGCATTGGGATTTGCCTCAATTTCCATAGTAACCCTGTAGATACCTTTTTCTCTCAACAATATCTCCATCTCATCTTTCCACTCAAATAAATTGAATGGAGTCAAGATGATCTTCTGAGATTGGTCCATAGCTCAGAAACTGTGCCCTTAAATCAGCAGAATATGCTCCCAGTCAAGATGTCAAACTTGAAATAGAAATATGTAAGGAGAAAAATTGATCTACAAAGGATTTGATACCATGTGTAAATTGAACCCAAGAGATAGAACAATTACACTCATAAAATTTCTAATCAAACATGCAAAATTAACAACAAAGGAGACTAAAATTAAAGCACAACACTAATCTGTATTGAATAACTGTAAAATAGCCAAAATTGTGAAGTAATAGGCTGCTGAAATATATAATTACATGATATATTCTAATGCATAAGGATGCCATTCGAAAAGGTAAAAAATTAGGCTTATTAAATCTAGTCAAATCCCCCATAGGTGCATAAAGTAGTTTCCAAATCCACCAAGATGCTCAGGAATTGGCTAAGTCTAGTATGAAATCTAATGAGGGATGGAAAGAAAAATCATACATGCTTTTATTAGGAGAAAAGGAGGGAGGATGATGTGGGAAAAAAACAAGTCAACTACACCTAGTCTAGCTTTTCCCTTTTCCTTAATTCTCAATAAAACAGGCAGCTTTTCAAAAAAAGTAGATATGCACTTTGGAGGATCTTGAATAAAGAAAACATGATAAAATGGGTTTATAGGATGTTTCCCAAGTGTTCCATGACTTATTTTTGGCATGTGTTGACTTCTAGGAGATGTAGAAGGAAACTAGCATAGAGTGGAATCTAGGAGACTAGGTAATAAGACAAAAATGATTTAATTAATGTCTAAGGTAGGTAACTATGGGTTGATTATTNCCTGAGGGTAGGTTTGTAGACATAATTAATGGGTAGAATTAATTGGCGGGGACCATCAAACAATGAGGTGATACCAGTAAGATCCATTGTGCAACAAAGACATGCGACCCATTTGTCTAGCCATAGACGTTGATCTATCCTACCAAAACCTGGGGATGTGATACAACTATACCACATAAAAAATATAGGTATCAATTGATTATTTTATGGATGTGACAACTGACATCTTATCAGGGGATGGTTACTTGAAGAAAATGAATTTTTAGGGCCACTCTCAAGTGGTATAAAAAAACTACTTTTCTGATTATGAAGCATTGCTCGGTTAACACATGTACAAGAAATTTGAGAGTTAGGGTTGTCATCAAGGAATAAAAATCATGCAACATGATGGTCCTAATGACTTATGCACCTTTGATATTGATTTTTCGATCCTAAGGTAACTTCCCTCAATAACTTTGCAATGGTTTTGTTGATCTCGTTTTACTTTTTGTTGTCTCTCGTGCAATCAACATCATATTTAAAATAGATAAGCAGTTTTAGGGTTGATTTTGAGTGGTATCCCAAGACATATTTTGTCACCCCAAAGAGTTGTCTTGCTAACATGTGGACAAGTGATTTGAGAGTCAGGATCATAATAATGGAATATCTCTCACATAGTTTTGCATGTCGAGACTCATCATGACCGTTCATCTTGATTAAGCTCTTGAGTAAAAATTGTTGTTGTGTTGGATTTGATATTTCCTTGTACATGAGTGAATTTTGCTTATATATCTTTTGACATGAAAATAATTCTTATTTGCAGGTGATGACTTGACTGATCATGACCAAGAATGCAACAAGAAAATACTAATGCACTCCTGCCTATCCACTAGATACACCCTTATCTTCAATTTTTTTGTGTGCATATAATGTCACCAATAGTAGGATATGAAATATTGGGGCCAACAATGTTGTTTATAGTTGCTCCACCAATGGTACTTCCACCAGGATCCTCAATGAAAAAGAGGGAAATTTATGCCATTGAAAATATTTCCACTAGAAATAAGATAACTAATTGAAATAGGGATACTACCATCCATGGTTTCTATTATAATATTAAAAACCCACTACATACTTAGGACAGAAATAATTAATAATTTATGATTAATTTCCTATATTCTAGACTAGGTAGTTGGCCTCCAATTGCACTACTTGGTCAATACTTGTCATATTTACCACAAGAGCACATTTATATTGATTTTGGTTAAATTCTTCCATCTTTATTTACTTACCAGAATAGAAATTGTGCCTTCCTATATTTTTTACCTTTAGACAACTTTATCTTGTTTTTCAGTGAATAAGGGAAAGCTAGTCAAACTTCTAAACTTGCATCTCTTTTGTGACCAACTAATCCCCCATAATTTTCTCTCCGGATTCCATTATTATCAATCCTTTTCATCACTCATCATCACTCAGTCATTCTTTGTCCAATTCGTGAGCACCTTGATATATTTGGAAATCACTTTAGTCACCTGTGGGGGTTTATTGTATTTACTAAGCCTACTTTATTAGCTATCATGAGTTGTCTCTTAGAAACTCTATTTTCCTTTATAAATATAAGTTTGTATTACCAATGTATTAATCAATCAATTATCATTCTTCACTTATCTTGAGTTGAGGTTCATTATTCCTCACTCTATTTTTCATGTGCATACTTGTGGGAAATATCTTGTAGCTAGATCCTTATCCTGTGTTTCCACATGGTATAAAAGCCTCAATTTCTACATGGTATTATATCATAAGGTTTATCAATATCAAGCTCTACTTTATATCATAGCTTTCAAATTTTCAATTTAGATAGATTTAAGGAGCTATGAGTACTGTACATTAGAGCGCATCCAACATCCTATCGCTTTCTAAAGAAGAGCTTGAATTGAGCTTATAGTTATTGTTCCTAGTTTATATTTGTGCAGGTTGCAGAGAGCATCTCCAATAGAGAAACAACAAATAAGAATAGGTTCCTCTTCAGCTATGATCCTAACTCCCTTCAACTATCATGAATGGAAGTCCAACATTGGCATTTTGTTGCACAGTAAGGGACTCGATAGAGTTTCTTTGGCTCTAGAGAATGAGCCCAGTGCTATTGTTGAGAAAGATAAGTGGCATAATAGGTTGGATGAAGCCTGTGTATTTCTTTGTCTCTCAATTTCTCTTGGCCTTGTTTTTCATCTTGATGGTTTGACAACTCCAAAATAAGTATGGACCAAAATTGAGTCTCTCTTTGGAGTACAAGATGAGATAAGAGCGCATCAATTGCTGAATGAGTTATTATCATTGATTCCAAGCAGTTTTTATTTCATTGAAGGGTTCTTCGCCAAATTCAAGTCACTTTTTATATTTCTCAAACAATGTGGTATTGAGAAAAAGGAAGATCAATTGATTCTTTCCATCCTATCAAATTTGGGTCCTGAATATTTGGTTTTTGTTTCAAAATTTCATGCTACTAGGCTTGTTATTTCTAATTGGAAAATGCTTTATTTGAGTACATTCTTTGATACACTGAAAAAAAGAGAAAGATAAATTGATCCATATCTGATCTCTTAAAATCTGCAAGGGAAAGGATCATTCTCTTATAGTTGAAGGAAGAAGGAATGCAAATTCAAAAGAGAATAAAATAGTGAAAGAGAAGAAGCCAAAGTCAGATAATGAAGATGAAGGATCAACACCTACTAATGGAGGTTCGAAGAATGTCAAGAAGAAGCACATCTAAGTGTTCTTATTGCAACAAGGGTTTTCATTATAAGAATAATTTTTTCGAGAATAATATGTACATCATGTATCAATTTCTTGAGAAGCATAACATTGATGTACCAAATGAACTAGAGAATCATGTTGAATTCTCAAAACATTGTCACATTACGTAGTCCCAAGGTAATAACAAGTATGCCTTGACTTCTAGAGTTAAACAATTTTCTCAAATATCTGATATAGATTCATTTTCTGATATATAAGAATCATAAATATTAGTTTATTTCTTCAATAAATCACCTATCAGTCCACTAGATCCATCTCCCAATGATTGTGTTTTTTAACTAGATCCTGACTTTCCTTTAACCAACTATTTCTCACTCCATTCAAATGATTATGAATCTTATTTAGTATTAGAATTTGAATTTCATTTAGATCTTCAAGCAGCTAGTTCTAATAATGTTTGCAACAAATAGATGGAGAATGAAGATACAAACTGAACAAAATAAACCACACAAGAATCTGACAAGTATTGCTCAGGAATTTACAGTATCATTCACAATAATAAAATCTGGTTTTACAATAGTTTACATAGGAAAATAATTCAAATGCATGAGGTAGAAATTCGAATTTATCCACTGGATCTGACTGTATCTAACTCACCATCTAGCTCATGGTGTCTCAATCAATGTCGGAGTCCAAAAAATCAACTCCCAGATGTCCAACAACTCAAACAATCAGTGACGGCTAGTTAACTCAGTGAAAATGACCGTGGTAGGTGGGAAAAGGCATGTACTCCACATGCAACCATGCATTAGCAATGAAAATCTTGCACTAGCTAACTGATTGTGAACTAACTGAAAGTAACTGAGGGCTAACTAATACTGACTAGTACTAACTCCAACTAACTGAAGTAGGTGGGTGTCGGGACTCCTAGTGGCTCCTAAAATGTAGGGATTAGTATAGGAGGCACCCAAACTGATGCATGCACATGCAACAAGTGGAAGTTAACCTCTAGCAGTGTTCCCCACAATCCAGTGACTGGTACATGTGGCTCCAATAGGCCAAGTGGACCCAATGGTACTAGTGGACCCAATTAAGTAATTAAGGTTCTTAAGTTAGGCTAAATAATCTAATAGATAGTATGGTGAAGGGAGGATTGATAACCTATCACCCCCCCTAAATCCTAAATTGGACAACTGTGGACCTTGGTAACAAGACCATAGCTCACCTAGATACAATATAAAATACAGGAAATAAAAATGCTTCTTAATACAACTGAGGAAATAGGGGAAAACCTCATGGGAACCCCCCCCCACCTCAAAATAAGCAGAAATAGAAATTTTGAAAAAAACTTGTGAAATTTTTTGCTGCTATTTATAGTCGTATGCAGCACCAATATCTTGGTTCTTTTGTGTAGGTGAACCCATGAATCCAAAAAAAAGTTCTTATTTCTGGAGGAATCTTCCTCTTTGGAATAAGGATAATTTGCCCAGCTGAATTAGGAATATAGACAGCTGCAGGATGAAAACTGGACCCATATAGAGCAACTAAAATCAACTAATGAGAGGGAAAAGGTGCTCGAGAATTAGAACCATGTGAGGAACACCCAAAAATATGATATATGTCAGCCTTGAAAATAAAACCATGAGTGTTAATTGTTAGTTTTTCAATATTTAAGCTAGCATTATGTTAAGATCTTTTCACTGAGAGAATAACAAGCACAACAATAACATAAGCACATCACATGAGACAAGAGACACAAAGAATTTTGATCGGGGAAACCATAAATGGAGAAAACCCCACAACTTCTTCTAAGATAGTATCACCACAAGATGTGAAACCCAAAATAGTAAAATGACCTCCCAACATAGCAATAGCCTTCTGTCTTCTGTCAATCCCAAGTATTTCCTTCTCCAAAGGTGCGCCACACTTGAGAGAGCAAGTGATGTAAGTCACAAGTGATAAATAGAGAGACTCTCACTCTCTATTTATATTCATCCGTTCACTTGAGTTGCCATTTTACACGTAGGCTCAACCTAATAATTACTACTTGAGCCTACACCTTAATTAGTGTATAATAACTCAAGTGCCCCGAAACTGTGGGGACTTACCTAATGACTTGATATGACTTGTTTATATTATTAATCCTCCCGATCGGCACATCAGGGTAAGACAACATGACTCAAATGCATAAATAGAAACATCCCGGAATAAACATCAAGTTACAATACATGAAATACATAGAAGAATACATTCTGAAGTTACATATACATCAACACTCCCTCTTAACTAGGAAGGTATTCTTTCGACACAATTTTCAGCACTGTTCTTCTTCTCTGTATCAACTGGATCATCTCATCTTCAAGTCATCTTCGTCTTCAAGTCATCTTCATCTTCAAGTCATCTGGATCTGGATCATCATAGTACGTCATCACTGGATCTGGATCATCATCACTGGACTAGATCTGGATCATCACTCAATCTGGATCACTACTACTGGATCTGGATCATCACTCGATCTAGATCTCTCGGAGTCATCATAACTGGATCTAGATCATAGCTCGATCTGGATCTCCACTGGTCATTATCATGTGTGTACTATCTCGTCATAGGAAGTTCTACAGAGCCAGCCCTTTTTCATGCTGGTTGTAGGCCTACTCTCATGTAGGTCTTCGCCCAGCACTTACATCTGACCTGCTCATCAGAAAGGCACGCCCAGCACTCACATCTGATCATGTAGTGAACTAAAATCACATCAGAAAGGCCCAGCACTCACATTCACCAGCATGATAGGCATAATCAACTACCATCTATGAAATGGCTCTGCACTTATATCTGACCTACTCGTCAGAATGGCACAGTACTCACATCCATCCAGGCTAGATCACATCCGCTCACAATGATGGGAGAGTTCTACACTTCCATCCAGGATGGATCACATCCGCTCATAATGATGGAATATTTTCTCACTTTCATCTAGGCTGGAACCATATCCGCTCACAATGATGAAAGACTCTCATCCAGGCTGGATCACATCCGCTCACAATGATGAGAGATTTGTGCACTCACATCTGACCTGGTAGGAACTGAATCCTACACCCTCGTCAGAATGGCCCCCAGTCCCTGACTGAGCTACCTGGTAACTGACCAGGCACCCCCACTCTCCCTAAGAGTGGCAGTTTCCCTTACATCTGTCCTACTCGACAGAATGGCCAGCACTCACATCTATCATGGGAGGAACTTAATCCTTTAGCCATGACCAGAATGGATCAGCCCTTACATCTGACCTGCTCGTCAGAATGGCTCTCTTAGTCCCTGACTGAGTGTTCCTGGTAACTGACCAGGTGCCTCCATTCCTCGAATGGCAGTTAGCACTCATATCTGACATGGAAGGAACTAAATCCTCTCACCATGATAGAATGGCTCAACCCTTACATCTGACCTGCTCGTCAGAATGGCTTTGGGTCTCATCACTGTCTCTTGGAAGGAACCTCGATCTGGAGAACACCAAGTCTCTCTCTGAAGTACTCAAACTTCATCCTAGCCAATGGCTTTGTCAATAAATCAGCTATTTGTTCCTCCATCGCAACATATAGGAGATTCACTGCTCCTCTCTGCACCATATCCCTGATATAGTGATACTTGATCTCGATATGCTTCGACTTGTCATGGAACACTGGATTCTCTGACAACTTCATGCAACTTTGGTTGTCACAATGTATGCAAGTAGCATCCAACTGGAGATCAAATATATCAGACAGTAGCTTCCGCAGCCATACTGCCTCACAACTAGCTGAATAGGCTGCGACATACTCTGCTTCAGCTGTACTCAGTGCCACACAGGATTGCTTCCTGCTAAACCAATAGATCACACCTGATCCCATACTGAAGCAACATCCCGAAGTACTCTTCCTGTCGATGGCACTGCCTGCTCAATCTCAGAATATGCTTTGCAACAGTCAAGTGAACACTTCTCGGATCCGTCAGGTACTGGCTCAAGGTGTTCACAGCAAAGCAAATGTCTAGTCCCGTGTTCGTCAGGTACATCAATGACCCAATCATTTGACGATACATCATAGCATCAATCGACTCTGACGAAGCATCACTCAATAGCTTCAGGTTCGATGCCATGGGTGTAGCCAAAGCCTTGCATTCCATCATCCCAAATCTCTTCAGGATCTCTACTGCATACTTCCCTTTCCCAAGGAAGATTCCATCTGTACTCTGCCACACCTCCATACCTAGAATAGTAGTGCATCGACACATAACAGGAGCATCACTGGTCTTCCACCTTCAACCTTGGAGCAAAGGTTGGAATCCACTTTACTCTCAGTAAAGCCTAGAGTCATCAGTAATCTATCCATCCTGTCATATCATGTCGAACCTCAGGATCTTCTGTAGTCACTCCCTCTGAAACAGAGCATCATACTCCCTCTGTCTTCCGTACTCTATGCACTAAAACATTCTGTACTGGAGTGACAAGTAGTATCCATCTAGGATTACTGGATACTAAGATCCTCTTCTTCAAAAATTCATCTTGCACCCATCTGTGAGCTTGTCATCCTCTATCAACCTTGTAGCAAAGGTTAAGATATTCATCAAGCTCATCATGTATGTGTTATCCCATGGGTGTCTTCTGAACTCTTACAAGGCCTTCTTTCATTTGCACACATGATTATGCATGTCATGTGACTTCACTTCTATTAGCTGTAAATGTTTCTTTCTAGACTATGCCTTCTCTTCATGAGAAGCCTCATGCTACGAATCTTGCTTTGTATCCCACGATGTTTCCATCTACTGCATGATGGAACTATGAACTTCTATTCAGGTCTCGATACTACGCCCAAACATCATTCTTCTTGAACTGATCTTCCCTTTCTTCTTGGTGGCTGGAAGGTTCTGCATCAATGATGTCACTGCACTCATCATATCATTCTTTGTCTTTGAACTGTCGTCACTTGTTCTTCGGAACAAGTCTTCATTCTTCTTTGCTTGTAGGCAATTGTGTATGCGATCTTTCCTACAAGTCAAATGCAATTGTATGGTTAGAAACATTTCATAAGGAATATTTATACTGGCAAACACTTATGCATAAATATATGATCATGCAACTACTTTAGCCAATACAACATTCATCCATATCTCATTGAAACTTTCTAGATGCCTTCCATCTCTACCAGGACAACATTGAGATTATGCACTAATCCAATATGTCAGCAAAGAGGTTTCATTCTAGATAAGTAGCAATGGAGAATTTGTATAGCCCCATGAGCTACTTACCATCACATGCATATTAGTAGTATTCTGTCATTAATCCTATCATGCATATTACAATAACTGAATATAAACAAATGCATAACAAAATAATATAATGAAATGACAATTGAATACTTATCTTTATTTGTTTCTAGGGTAGACTCCTTCTTGAGCCTTCAGCTTCATCGTCTTCTTCATTCATAATAGCATTGTTTCTTATCCAAAAGATAAGGTGGATAAGAAGTTCTTCAAGAGTTGAGTTCTTCATATTCCTCATTGCTTGAGGGATATTCTTTGGATGGAAAGAGCTTGATATTCAGTTGCTCCCACCTTCTCTTCTTGAGCTTCTTCTTCTTGTGAGTTCTCTTTCTAGAGTCTATTGAAAGTAATCACTTCCTTCTAGCACACATTCCTCACATGAATGAATTCCATGATCCTGGGAGGCCATTCAAGGTGGCCATCACCACTTCTGCATTCTTCACTTCTTCTTTAGGTCATATTCTGATTTTTGTTCTTCCCTTCAAATAGCTTGAAATTCTGGAATAGCTTTGCTTACAATAGGTAGTGCTCTGTAGTGCACATGTGCAAGCCTTCTATGCCAAAGCTCATTTGGCTCTACCGTATCATGGATCGAGGCTTGTTCTGGATAGCCCTTCAATTTGTACAAGCCTCCTTATTGTTCTCTAATCACTACCACATCATCGATAGTCTTTCCTTTTAGCCATATGATGACTTGACCATCTATGAATGCAATCTGCATTCTTTTTACATCAATGCTGAAATGGAGAGAAGGTTCTTCTTGAATCCTGGAAGAAACAATACTTCTTTCATTGTTAGAGACTTACCAGAGTCTAGCTTGTATGAATATTCCCCGCTACCTTTTATTGGATATTGGTAGTCATCTCCTAGTTTGACCTTGTGAGGTGATTCATGTTCTGAGAGTCTTACAAAGGATTCCTTGAATCCTGTCATATGTTTGGAAGCCCCATTGTCTATAAGCCAATCATCACTTCCATGAATAATGTCACCTATGAGAGCTGATATTAGAACATATTCATCCTCGCTTGAAGAATCTTCACTTTCATGTCTGGATCTCTTTTGGATGGTTCATCATCCTTTGTAGCATGAGCATGATGTCTTCTTTGGCCTTGACCAAGTCCTTCTTATGAAAGGCTTCTAACCTCATCTCCCTCTGAAACTGGAACCTCTATACTCATGTAGGTGTCCAATCCATTTTCTTCAAAGAGATCAAATACTTCTTTGTTTGGAAGTTGTCAACTTCCCCAAGCTTGTCACCAAGCTGATGTGATATATCATATTGAAATGAGAACCTCAAATGGAAATAGCAAAGGATTAGATCTTACCGATTTGAGGTGTTTGTCCTTGTCCCGGAGTTCGCTGATCTAGGGTTTGTCACAGAAAACCTAATTTTAAAAACTTGGAATCTTTTAGATATGATTGGATTAATAGATATATCTCTTCAAATGGAGCTATCCAATGTACTCCTTTTCTGAAAACAGTGGAGGGAAGCTCCCAAAACAGGAAGCCCTAATTTTCTGATTTCTTCTACAGAAATGTCTGTTACTGTTTCTATGATATCTATGAAATTACTACTCCTCTATGTCCACAATTTCTTACTAAGGTAACCTCGCATGTCCCTGATCCAAAACCGTAGGTTTCATCAGAATTGGTTTCACCATTTGGGATTTATGATACTTTTCCCAAGGTGACCTGTTACAGGACTGTTCGGAACAGCGAAGTTGTACGGAATGCCACGTGTCACTAGTTCATTTTCTGAGTCTAATATTTGACCCACAGAAATTAAGGTCCGTGCCCTTTTTGGAACATCTTCAGGAATTCCATTTGGACCTCTGTAGCCCAAGATATTGTAGATCTCCCCAGGTGTCCTATTTATGGATGATTTCTGGAAGATGATGGAGTCCTAACTTGGAGAGATCATATCTCCCAGAATATAGCGAATCTGAGGCTGATTTTTGGACACAGTGTTCATCAGGATCTTATATTTGGTCCCTGAAATTTTCAGTTTCTGATACTTTTCCAATATCTAAATATAGCGACTGTACCAAAACTTAGTAGTTTTAGTATTTAGGGTTTCTCCTAGCTCAGGGTCAAACTAGGGTTTGACTTTCCTGGAGTTTCACCCAAACAAATTTCTTGATACAGGTCTCTAAACTTCAGTTTTGATGAGGATAATAACCCTATGTTGATCTCACTCAAAAATTCATCTTCTGTAGAAAGCCCTAATTTCCACATCGAAACTGAAAATGCTTGAAATTGAATTCCGCATCGACAGAAGGATGCACCCTTCAATGGAGAGTCATCTTAGCATACTTTTGCTGAAAATATGTGGAGGAAGATCCACAAAATAGGAATCCTTAGTTCCTGTAGATGCACAATGTCTTCTTCTCAGGTTAGCTCTGATACCATGTTAGTTTTTCAATATTTAAGCTAGCATTATGTTAAGATCTTTTCACTGAGAGAATAACAAGCACAGCAATAACATAAGCACATCACATGAGACAAGAGACATAAAGAGTTTTGATCGGGGAAACCATAAATGGAGAAAACCCCGCAACTTCCTATAAGATAGTATCACCACAAGATGTGAAACCCAAAACAGTAAAATGACCTCCCAACACAGCAATAGCCTTCTGTCTTCTGTCAAGCCCAAGTATTTCCTTCTCCAAAGGTGCGCCACACTTGAGAGAGCAAGTGATGTAAGTCACAAGTGATAAATAGAGAGACTCTCACTCTCTACTTATATTCATCCGTTCACTTGAGTTTCCATTTCACACGTAGGCTCAACCTAATAATTACTACTTGAGCCTACACCTTAATTAGTGTATAATAACTCAAGTTCCCTGAAATTGTGGGGACTTACCTAATGACTTGATATGACTTGTTTATATTATTAATCCTCCCGATTGGAACATCAGGGTAAGACAACATGACTCAAATGCATAAATAGAAACATCCCGGAATAAACATCGGGTTACAATACATGAAATACATAGAAGAATACATTCCGAAGTTACATATACATCAACATTAAAATCAGCCCCAAGTGTTAGGAGAAAGTGTCCAGGTAGATGCAGAATGTCTTCCTCTTTACTAGTTCTATGAGGAGATGAGCATGTGACCAAAGGTAGAGAATCCCTAGGAATGTGGAGAGTGAATGATTGAGATCCATAATATAATATAGCTTCATAAATATCCAATAATTCACAAAATCTAATATTAGAAATATCATAATATAAAACTAACATCGAATCCTTAGCAGCCAAATTGAAGGAGACTTGCGGTGCTTGATTTGTCACACCAAATTGATGAAACCTGTTATAAGAAATACTGTAATCTATTGAATCTTAAAACATGAACCACATATTATCATATAATAAAATAAATCAGATCCAAAAATGTTCATATCAGATCCAAAACTATGAAGTGAAATCAAATCCCCAACAACAATTTTGAAGGAGACTTGTGGTACTTGATTTGTCACACAAAAATGGATGAAAGCAGCTACAACCAGTATTGAAAGATCATGAACCTAAAATATTGAACCAAGTAATATCATATCAGGTCTAAATAATATCATATCAGACCCAAAGAATTCCATATCAGATCCAAAATTGTTGAATGAAATCAAATTCCCAGCAACAATTTTGAAGGAGCTTGCGGTACTTGTTTCTTCACGCCAAAATTGATGAGAACAACTACATGTAGTATTGAAGGCTCATGAACCTGAAATATTGAACCAAGTAATATAATATCAAATAAAAATAATATCATATCATATCCAATAAAGTTCATATCATATCCAAGAGTTTGCTCCACCGAGATGGTAGATGCACAATTTTCTCCTTCAAAATTCTGAATATTGGTGCATGTAATCATGTAGAAATTTGCTGGAAGATCAAGATCAATGAGAGTGAATGGATCACTAATACAACCTAAAATTATTTCCAAAATATCCAAATATTTACAAAATATAATATCAGCAAACGCATGAGAGAAAAATGGCATCAACTAACCAACATGACTTTTGGTACTTGTTTCTTCACACCAAAATTGATGAGAACAGCTATAAGCGGTATTGAAATATATTGAACCCTAGAACTAAGTAATATCATATCATATCCAAATAATATCATATAATATACAATAAATTACATATCAGATCCAGGAGTGTGCTCCACCGTGCTGGTAGATGCACAGTTTTCTCCTTCTTCAAAATCTTTGAAAGAGATTTTTGGTACTTGTTTCTTCACACCAAAATTGATGAGAACGGCTACAAGAAGTACTGAAATCTATTGAACCCTAGAACCAAGTAATATCATATCAAATCCAAATAATATCATAGCAGATCAAATAAATTCCATATTAGATCCAAGAGTGTGCTCCTTCGAGATGGTAGATGCACAATATTCCCCTTCTTCAAAACCCCAAGTATCGTTGCATGCAATCATGCAAGAATTTGTTGGAAGCTCTAGATCAATGAAAGTGACCGAATCAATCCTACATTCTGATATTATTTCCAAAATACCCAAATAATTACTTATCTTCACACCAGCAACATCATTAGAGACAAAGAAATTAAATTCCTCACCCTTTCCTGGAGAAATCACCAGTAAACTATGCACAAAATTTATAATAGAAGAATCACTGGAGAATTTTTGCATAGAATGGAAGGAGATATTTTATTCCACAACAAAGATTCAAATTTCTTATTCTATATTAGCCATGTGAAGAGATGAGATATCTGATATCTCATACACTTCCGGAGCAGCAAGAGAAGGAGTCACTCCAATGAGACTTTCTTCAATTTGAATTGATTGTGAGGAAGATTATGATTCTTCTTCATCTTGAACAACATCATCAGAGAGAGTAGAGGCTGATAATTTTGATTAAAGAACTCTTGTGGTTCTGAATGTGCTCCCCATATTTCTATAACAATCCTCATTTTGATTCCCAAAGATTCTATCCATCTCTATCCACATATCCTTTGGGTATTCTACAAACTCAATAAGGTCTATAAGCAAGCTTCGAGAAAAAGTCCCACATATTGATCCATAAGCTCTGTCACCATCATTAGCCAGTCTTTCTCATATTCATAAGAATATTTACCAAGTCCCATAGATACCTTGTCTCTTCAGAGATGCAATCATCTTCGAATTCCATTCTGAATATTTTGTGGATGGAGTAAGAAGAGGAACTGATAATATCATATCCATATGAATTTGAACCTACAAAATATCACTAAAAAACTAAAAATATCTGAATTGTTAGAATCATGTTTTTCCTCTCAACATGAACATATTTTCAGGGTCCGTCACACCCTCTTTGCTGCTCTAAATAAATCCATATTATAATTTGAATTCCATTTATATCTTCAAGTAGATAGCTCTAATAATTTTTTTCATCAAACAGAAGGAGAATGAAGATACAAACCGAACAAAAAAAGCCACATAGGAAAAGGACAAGTATTGCTCAGGAATTTATAGTATCATTCACAATAATAAAATCCAGTGTTACAATAGTTTAAATATGAAATAATTCAAATGCATGAGGTAAAACTTCAAATCTATCCACTATATTTAACTGTATCTAAATCACCATCTAATTCATGGTGTCTCAATCAATTTCAGGGTCCAACAGATTAAATCCTAGATGTCTAACAACCCAAATAATCAGTGACAACTAGTTAACTTAGTGCAACTGAGTGTGGTAGGTGGGAAAAGGTGCCTAATACACATGCAGCCATGAATTTCCCATGCAAATCTTGTGCTAGCTAATTGCTTGTGAACTAACTGAAAGTAACTAGGGTTTAACTAAGACTGGCTAGTACTAACTCTAACTAACTGAAGTAGGTTGGTGTCGGGACTCCTAGTGGCTCCTAAAATGTAGGGATTGTTCTAGGAGGTACCCAAACTGATGCATGCACATGCACTAAGTGTAAGTTAACCTATAGCAGTGTTCCCTACACTCTAGTGATTGGTACATGTGGCCCCATTAGGCCAAGTGGACCCAATAGTACTAGTGGACCCAATTAATTAATTAAGCTTTGTAAAGTTAGGCTAAATAATCTAATAGACAGTATTGTCAAGGGAGGATTAATAATACTAACATTTAAAAGTATGTTTTCAAGATGATATGCATGTTATTACATCATCCATGCCCATTATCCATCCTTTGAATAATCCTGATACTATACAAACCCCAAGTTGACTAGTTGATTCCTTATTGGATTCCTATGCAGTGCTACTCATTTCTGCTAGTTTCAAGTCTTGTCTATTTTTCACTAGTTGGTTATTTATGGCATTAGTCATCATTGGAATTTTTCTACACATGTTTGGTTTTGATCTAAACATCTATGGTTCATATTTCAATTCCATCTATCATTCATATTTACACATCTATCAGGTTTACCTAGTTGCTCATCCTTTTCCTATTATGGCCCTATATCCTCATAGAGACACTATAACTTTGGTATTTTATCCTCCATATGATATTATGATATTTTAGAGTCTCTTCAACCTCATTTCATAATTGGTAAGGTTCTATAGCAGTTTGAAAAAAAGATACATGGTCCATTTCACCATTTTGCAGTTATACAAGTAACTGATTGTATTGAATTTTTACTCTTTGGGAAGGAGTATGTGTTGGTCACTCTATATGCTCATTGATTTCATTAAAAAGATGAGTGATCAATATAAATTCTCAACCCAAGAAATTCTAGTTATTTCAAAGGTAACTAAGCAAAATATATGCATAAACACTTCAGTAGTTGATCAATGAAATTCAAATCATTCATCCTAACAACTACTCAGTAAACTCAACTCCGTATGAAAACCAATCTTAATTATCAATCTAAGAACTCAAAGGATTTATAATTCCTACAATATAAATCCCACAACTACTGATTTAAGAATGGATTAACTATAATTTCTTTTGCAAGAAGTTAAATCCTAAAATACCAAATTAAGAAAATTACAAACCATCAACAAAATATTCAGTTCATGAAGATAATGATCTATTTAATTCAGTAAATTCTAGGAAAGATAAAAATTAACAATGCGTAAGAAATGAGCATGATTGTAACAACGATACTAATTAGCACACTTTGCATAAGAAAATAAATTACTCTACATAATCGACTGTTCACACCACACTATTGCAGCAAACCAAAAGAAAGTATAACGATGCAATAATCTGATAGCTACTATTGCAATCATATGAGAATACACCTGAATGGAATTCCACACTAAGCAAAAATAATTAAAACTAAAACATATACTAACATTAGAAACTCTATAAGAAAGAGGGCTCTAGAGTTCTAATATAGATGTTTTAAAAGGCTTAACATAATCTACAACACAAAGATATTTATAATTGCAGCTCCTTTTATTAAAATGTCTAAAATACAATTACAATATCCTCTTTTATACAATATTTCTTCAATATTTCGAACCCCCTGGCTGAAATTGCACGTTCATAGTTATACAAAGATGAAGTAGTCTAGATCCACTAATATTGGGAAGCCATGAACATCTACGATCTTTAGGATGCCGAATCAAACATAAATAGTTATAGATATTATTGCATTACATGGAATTAGTTCATAATCATGAATGATATTTTAATCTGAACTGTTCAATCTCCGAAGGTGTTCCAGCTGATGAAGGAAGATGCTTGGGTTGTTTCAATTGGATGTGTGGAAATACACTTAAGCTTATCTCATCAACAAGTTTGAATGGATCGTAAAAAGGGTAAATGATGCTATACATTCTTCACCTCCTGAGTTCAGGGAACTGTTACACCTAGAACATTTCTAGATTCTGAAATTTTATTATAAATCCAATCATGATTCAGCGCAATTTAAAGATAAAGTTCATAACCATAAACAAAATCAAGCAATAACGAATTATACCTTCAAAATCCATGCTTGTTCTTTGGAAAGGTAATGAATTGGTTATAAATAAGAGGAAAATTTAAGGAAAAAGGAATAAATAAGATTGGGAAAAGGGCATTTCTAGCACCCAACATATCCCCCCAGCTATCCCATTACATGTCCCCAGGAAACAACATTCAGCTATTCGGATTCTAAGTCTCACTCCAAACTGTTACACTTAGAACATTTCTAGATTCTAAACTTTTCTTATAAATCCAATCATGATTTAGCATAATTTAAAGATAAAGTTCATAACCATAAACAAAATCAAGCAATAATGAATTATACCTTCAAAATCCATGCTTGTTCTTTGGGAAGGTAATGAATTGGTTATAAATAAGAGGAAAAATTAAGGAAAAAGGAATAAATAAGATTGGGAAAAGGGCATTTCTAGCACCCAACATCTCCCCCCAGCTATCCCATTACATGTCCTCAGGAAACAACATTCAGCTAGTCTAATTCTAAGTCTCACTCCAAACTTTTCCCGTGGAAATTGGTGAAGTTGAAGGAAGATTCAGGCCTTTCTCTTGTATGTAAAAACCCATTTCTTGCAATTAGGCTGGCCCAACAATACCTCCCTGATTTCTTGGTTAACCTATATATTGTCTTATACTGCATTTTTGGCAACCAAATAAGTGTAAATTTGAACTTCAACCACATCCATCCTGATCCACATGTTTCCATACATTTAACATATCCTGGCACTCGATATAAGGCATACTTCAATTTTCAAAACAACACAGATCCTTTTCCCTTAAGGATATGGAAGAATATTCCCACCGATAATTTCTTCCTTTCAAGGCATAATCCTCCTATTGAGAGATAATGCTGACACAAGTAGAAATCATATCCCTCTGGAATACCATTAGCTGATTAACATTTTTAGGAGACAAAAGATGTATTTTGAGTCTAGAAATCAAGGGCACAGGGGACTGAGGTTCACTTGAAATACAAAGAGTGGATTTATCCTCATTCCAATGAAGAATTTGAGAAGCATTCCACTAGTCCATATGTTTAATGAAAAAAGAAGTGAATTCCCTTAGGTGAATATCCCTATGTGAGGAACAACATTAGACTAGGAGTCCATAAGGCATGCCATTTCGTGCAGGTATAACTCACATAACAGATTATGTCCAGGAAAATCACTCTGACTGAAGGTATCCAAAACTTGACGGGTTGTCTTGATCTGATAAGGTGTACCTTCTTTAAGAGCTCTTATTTTGAATAGGGTCATATGCTCAAAGAGAAATAAAGAATAGGAGGGTGATGGAAATCTGCAGCTCAGCAGTTCTTGAGTATATATGTACATCTACGCCTTTTCCTTCTACATAAAATTAAACTACTTTAATTCTTTCAGTTCTTCTTGTAACTTATCCAAGAAAATTTTATGGAAGAATAGCTCCTCAACCCACCTTTCTCTAAGTTATTTAATAACATTCATGTGCTCATGAAAGGGGATTGTTCCCTCCTTGTACTGGACATCACGATATTTCCACTTTCTTAACGGAGCTTTAATAATGAAATCTCTCTCTCCATCTCCTAATTACCTTCATCTCTTGCATCTACTTCATCATTAGTATCCATCTCAATGATTTATTCCTCACCCTCCATATTTCTAGGAAAAGGTAAGTTACCATTTTCAACAACTTCTTTTCAACTTTTTGGCTCAAGGATCACAACAACCTCTTCATATAAAACTAGTTTTTGTGGGTCAATGACGTTTTATTGGATAGCTAGTTCTTTTGTTACAACATTCACCTATTAAATTATTGGTTATGATGCCTCAACAACGTCTCCATGTGCTACTGGTTCTTGTGTTTCAATAGCTTCCTCTTATGCTACGGGTTCTTGTGTAACAACATCTAGTTTTTGTACCTCAACCTCAATAGCTTATGTTTGAGTGATGCTTCAACAATGCATTTTAATAATGATGGTTCTTGTGTAACAACATCATGTTCTGTAAAAATTTGCGTACCTTTGGACAGCTGAGATTGGCCCTGGATCATTTATGTGTCTCCTGACTGATGAGACTAGTCTAGAAATAACTCAATGTCCCTTGACTGCTAAGATTGGTCTAGAAGAAATTAAGTACCCTTTGATTGTTGAGGTTTCATTTCTTCATATTCCTATAATTCCTTATCAAGAGTTATATTTACCTCTAGCTCCTTTTCGTTCATTACTTATGTCGTTGGTATCTCACCTCCCTTTTGGATTAATTGTGATAGTTTCCATGCAGACACTTCCACCTTTATGACTTCGTACCTTGAAATAATAATTCATCATTCTCCCCACTCTTCAAAATAGAAGGTGGATTCTCCAACTGATTAGTAAATTCAACCAATGTATTCAACCTGCACGCTATCTACTTTTTAAATGCTTCTTTTTACCTCTGCAATTCTTCCCTAAGTGTTTGCACCTCTTCTTTCAACAACTCATTCTCAAAAGGAAAATTTTCAAATTGAGGTTGGTTTGCACAAAGTTATTGTGGATAGGTGGATTCCATAGTTACATTACCCTCCCATTCTTGTGTTATAGAGGGTAGTTGAGGTTTTAAAATAGGAATTTCAATATTTTTTTCCCTCTACTGCAGAAGAAGATCTAGTATTCCTTCTTTTTGCAGGACCAAATGATTGTCCTTTAATACTTTATATATTCCTTCTTGTTTATGACATAGAAGGGATAAAAACTTGTCCTTATTTAGTAAGAAATTATTCTTCTTGAATTATGGTTCCCATTATTTTAGAGGAATATTCAATGTTCAACACTTCCCTCATTGCCCCTGCATAATATTCGGTTTGATGCATCAGGCTTCCTCTATTCTCTTCAGGGTTTAATCTCTAAAAATATTTTATACCTGTAACTTCTTCTCATACTGCAGCTTTCGCAGATACAAATTCCATTGTCGCAACTGATCTAGCTTCAACTTCTGCTGCGTCAGCTGCTAATGTCACAGTTTCTTCTTCCACCACCACCACCCTATCCACTTCTTCCATAGTTTTTTTTGTTGTTGCAACTTCCCTAAAATTTATTCTCGCACATTTTCTAATCCTTCAAAGTCTTCATCCATCCCCACAGTTGATCCTGGTGAGCTCTGCTCGACATCCCCTTATTCAATACCCCTTGATTCTACTACAGGTCCCTTGTTTACCCCATCCCAAGCAATACATTGTTCTCGTGTTTGATTTCTCTATGCTAAATATCTTAGAACTAAAAATTTAATCAGTCCATGGTTTGTAATAGAGGACAATGGATGTTGAGAGGTTTTCACATAATGGACCATGTTTTGTAGGATTATTACAAGATAAAATGGCATATTATGTAGTATACCATGGAGAAAATGAGAAAAAATGAATAAATAATAAATATACATGACTAGGTACCTTCCCTCACAAGTGATGTACCTATTTAAGAAGACTATAACTTGGTCCCAAGGTCTTGGTAGTGTTTCCAATGCTATTCCTATGGACCTCATCTGCACACTCTCTCCTACTGCAAGGAATTTTTCCCTCACAGTTAAGCTGTGCCTCTTTCGACAAAACCATCTCCTCCTGATTCTAGGTAACCTTGTGACTTCTGCCAAAGTCACCTATAATATGTCTATATTCCTCAGTACTCTAATCTCTGAATAGTCTCCAGTAAAATTCATGGAAAATTAAAGTGTCATCTCCTCGTGAAAGCCATTTAATATCGGATAGTATTCTATTCATTTGACTTCCTCAAATATAGCGAAAAAATCTTTGTTTCCACGTAGAGAATCTAAGTTCTGGCGATTATGTCTTACTAGAAGACCCATAATGCCTCTCTTCTACGAGCTCTAATGCTGAATGCAAAAACTAGAGTTTCAACCATTTGAGTTACAACATGCAAAAATAGTTGATGGATAGACAGGGCTCGTGTTGATATTTTTATAAAGTTGGTGTAGTTATGGACTAAGATATTTTAACAGGTTATCACACGCATTGGATGGAACGAAAATCGTTAAAAAAGTACATGTGGGATATTTGACATGCTTCACTTTTAGGTTGATTGCTTATGGGCTACTAAGAGGGACTAAAATACATGGTATAATCGTGATTACCATATCAATTTATGCTTAATCATGCCTATAGTCAGAACTTGTACCTTTTCAATGTCGTACTAAACCTTCATCTTCCCAAGGTGGATTTCCTTCATTTCTAAATCAATTGAGAGGGACATAATTACACATACTATTTTGCAGAACTTGTCAACCTTTGTCCAATGAACAGATTGAATACATTTGTGTTAGCATTAATTTGAAGGACACGTTGAAGATAGATGAAATATTTGGCGTTCTTTTCAGGAAATGTAGTAGAGTGATGGACTTTTCGTAGAATCTTTTCATAAATCAGAATGATTTGGGTGAAAATATTCCCATGATGTAACGCAATTTTAGTGATATTTAGTGAAAATATTGGTGGAGTTATAGCTGAAAGATTGGAAGAATTTCAACAAAAGTGGAAATATTAGTGGATTTGCAGCAGCAAATTGGTGGAGTTGTAGTGGAAAAAAAATGGCGTTGCAGCGGAAAAATAGTGGAGTTGCAGCGGGAAAATAGGCAGTTTGGAAAATTTTCAGCAGAACATAGACAGTTTAGTGGAGTTTCAACAAAGAAAAATAGACAGTTTGGTGGACTTTCAGCAGAGAAAAATAGACAGTTTGGTGGAGTTTTAGTTGAAAAAAAATGACACGTCCCCGACCCTCCTACCGACGAAGAGGACGTGACCAACACCACACAACCGGGAAAACAAACAGCCCCATGAACATAAACAGTCAACATTGCTAAAATTAAAAGCTTATCATAATGCATACAAGGATAACCAGATGCATGATCCATCATACAAGGATGCAACATTCATCAACATTCAGCGAAAGCAACACACACAATCCAGCATTCACATGGTCATGATAGTTCATTAAACAGTAGATTAATTGCAGAGATGAAATAACATCGGTACTTATCTTTTGATGAAGAATCCCGCAACCATCTACGTTGCTGCAATGTTCCACCCAACCATAGGCTAGCGTGCTCATCAATCTTTCAGCAAAACTGCCACCCCCAAGCTGGGCATGATTCCTCCAAGGATAAGGGTCAATGCAAGCTTACACATAGCCAAGGGACACAATCAACAAACCAACACAACTAGGTTTATCAGGACATCAACAGACCGGCCAAGCCAGCACAGTCCGAAGACCAACCACTGCATACATGCAGCAAAACAATCCCTTCATAGCCCTGTAAAGAAGGAAAAGATTGATAGTCCCAACCAAACGGTGAACACAGCTCAAGTTTGACCACACTGCTGAGTTGTTCTTGGCCCTAGCGTGGCCAAAAAAACTCAGCAACATCACCCAGAAGATTATTGCATCCATAGCAAACCAAAACCAGGGTGATTCAACAGCCCAACACACAAGGAAAACGATGGCAGTTGTGCATAGTACCAAACAAAGGAGAAGCCAACTCCCAGCATGGGCAGAGGAAAACTCAACCAACGGATTTGGAAATCCACAATGGCCCAAAATGAAATCAGTGAGCACGGCTCACAACATGGGAAAATCACCCCAACGGTCTGTGTGTGAGGAAAATTTGCACCAACCGCAAAACACAGAGGATAACATACCTGATTCCACTATGTGGAAACTGTGAATAACCACCGGTAAGCAGCGCCTCTCCTGGCTACGTGAGATCCAGAAGAACCACTGCCGTTGCATGAGGATGAGTAAGACTTCCGCTCCTGCGTGAGAGTGAAAAACTCCACTCATGCGAGTGGATGAACAACCAATGGAGGAATGAGCATACCATAGAGACCATGTGTAGTGGAGAGTGCGTGGGGAAAAAAATAGAACCAACCTCTGCGTGAGGATTCCCCGAATAGAAACGTACACCCCCTAAATCAGCTCCACATGACGAGATGAACCGACATTGATCCAACCAGGGAAGGAGTGGCATCATGGAGAGGATGGTGAGAATGACAGAGGTTTCTCCCCCCAACGTGAGGTCAACTCGCCGGTTGAGTGTGCGCGTGGGCAAAGGTTGATAGCCTGCCACACTCCACTACCCACCATAACTGCCCCAACTACCTCAACAAAAACAATAAAGAGGTTGACAAGGGAAGATGGAAAAATAAACAAGGTTGTAACACATGGGTTTCCCCCCAAAGACCAAGGTTGACATCCCCCCACACCCTTATCCTCTGGAATCATGCCCTTTTCATTTTAACGTTGCACTGCCGTAGCTGGTTGTGGTTTTAGTTTTATTTGATGTGCGTGTTTACATGATGCCAACTATAATGTGCTGGATAGCACGATATACCATCGACAACTTCCCCATTGCCGAAACATACACAACCAAATCAATCGTGGGGATTTTTCCTTTAGCTCCTCACCACCATTAATTACAATATATACATCATGCAAACGGGGTCAAAACTGGGGTGTTACAAAAAAAATGGATCAAAATTTGGTAAAAGAATGGGGAGAGTGATTGATTTTTAATAGAGGTCTGCAATTCTGTTCACTTTTCCTTACAATGAGTAATTCAATTTGAGAAGGATCACCCAGAATTCCCATAATCGCTTATCCCAACATGATTTCTTCCCTCCAACTGAAGCTTCACGTGTATTCCTGTACACAATTCTCAAAACAACAAATCAATCAAAGTTTAACAAACAAAATAAATCAACAGTTTATTTATATACAATTTTCTATGTGGAATTGTAATAAATTTTAAATATTTTCCGAAACAGGGGAAAACCCCTACTCCTGTATCAATTGACAATTCAAATCAGCTGCAACATGAGATATGAACGCGTCCTTTGAAATAGGTTTATGATAAAGTCATGATCGATGACCATTCGCAAACAAAAATGTCTGATTTTCATCGATAGTGGTCAAACAGACAGTTCCATTATCGAATACCTTATCTATTATGTAGGATCCGCACTATCTTGTATGCAATTCTCCCTTAAAATCCTTCTTGAAACGTGAATCATATAATAAATCCCAGTCTCCTTCACAAAATACCTTTTTTTCTATAAACATATCATGCCATTTGGAGCGTTGTTGTTGAATTAATGTTGTATGATGTACAACAGTTGTGCACTTCTCATCTAATTCATTTAATTGATTCAACCAGTTCCCTTGAGCCTCCATTAAGTCCATATTTTCTTCTATAGTTGTCCTTCGGGTTTTGATATAGAATTCAATGGGGAAAACAACATTCTTCCCAAACACCAATTCATATCAGGAGAAACATGTAGTGTTGCGCCATGTAGTACGATATGCCCATAATGCTTCTAGAATCCTTTTAGCCCAATCTTTATGGTGACTCTACACTATTTTTGTAAGGATATGTCCAACTACCTTATTCATACTTTGCACCTATACATTGGCTTGTGGATGATATGGTGAATTTATCCGATGCTGAATATGATATTTATGAAATAGGGCTTCCATTTTATGAGACACAAACTACGGTCCTCCATATATTACTATCTCTTTGGGTACCCCAAAGTGGGTGAATATCTCTCCATATAAGAAATATATCATGGCTTCATCATTGGCTTTTACCAAAGCCATAGAGTCCACCCACTTAGTCATATAATATGTGCAAACTAGGATATAAACCTTTTGTTTTGAAGGAGGGTTGATAGGACCTACAAAATCCAGAGCCCACCTATCAAAAGGTTCAGCCACTAACTATGGCTGAAGTGGCATTTCATCCAATTTGTTTCGATGGCCCATCCTTTGGTAGTTATTGCAAGCTTGACCATATTCCTTTGCATCCTAAACCATGGTTGGCAAAAAATATCCCATTCTTAATTCCTTATGACTGGTTATCTTATAAAAAAAATCACCCCCATAGGGCTCATCGAGGCACGCTTTTAGGATGCTGTGAATTTCATCTTCCCTCACACATTCTTTGATTTCTAGATCAAGCCCCATGTAAAAGAGATTCCCTTTGATTCAATAGTATCTAGAACTCTATTGTACGATCCTTCTTCTTTCTCGTTTTGATAAGTGCATTGGAAGCTTACCTGTAGCCAAATAATTAGGGATATCTACATACCATGTGGAGTATGTTGAGATTGTGAAAAAATGCTCTCCAAGAAAGGAATCCTCAACTGGTGAATTATCGTCATTGTGATTTAGTCAAGAAAGGAAGTATGCAACAACATTTTTGTTTCCTAGTCTATCAACAAGAGTTATATCAAATTCTTGTAACATCAATGACCACCTAGTCACTTGAGCATTAGTAACAATTTTATTCATTAAATATTTAATAGTTGAGTGATCAACATGCACAAAAGTAGAATACTTAGTGATGCACTGTCTAAATTTATAAATGGCATAAATAATAGAAAGGAAATTTTTTCACTGTGTAGTTTAGTTCAGCAGGAGCCATATGGCATACTAACATAATAGATAACATATGGGATATGTCCTTCTTGATGTGCCAATACTTATCCAATAGAAGTATCTAAAGCATCAGAACAAATGTGAAAAGGAAAGGCTCAATTAGGCCCTCTTAGGATATGTTTTATGGATAACCTTCTCTTCAGTTCTGCAAACGCTGTCTAGCATGCATCTGTCCAAACAAATTGTGCATCCTTCATTAATAAAGGGGATGATAATTTAGAAAACAATTCTATGAATTCTCTATAGTAACCAACATGTCCAATAAAACTACGTACATCAATCTGTGTTTCAAGACTAGGAATGTTTGCAATTACCTTTGTTTTAGATGGATCTACTTGGATTCTTGTGGCAAGGATAAAATGCCCAAGAACTATACCCTCACTCATCATAATATGACACTTTTCAGTACTTAGGGATAGGTAGGTCTATTCTCATAGGTCTAAATTTTTTTCCAAATTTCTTAAAGCTTCGTCAAAACTACTACCATACAGAGTAAAATCATCCATAAATATTTCCAAGCAATCAATGACCATTTCAGAAAATATTCTGATTACAGCTTGTTGAAATGTAGCTGGTGCATTACATAACCTGAAAGAAAGTAACCTATATGAAAAGGTTCCCTAAGGACAAGTGGAGGTGGGTTTATCTTGATATTCAAGGGAAATATGGATCTGATTATATCTACTAAAGCCATCTAGAAAAGAAAATAATATTTTTCCAGACAAGGTATCTTAAACCTGATCGATAAATTGTAAAGGGAAATGATCTTTTTGTGTTTATTTATTCAATTATCTATAATATACACAAATTCTTCACTTTCCATTTTTCTTGGTTGCGATCACTAGTGGGGAGACCCACTCACTGTCCAAAATTGTATAGATGAAACCTGCCTCCAAGAGTTTATGAATCTCTTACTTCACAATATCTCTTAAGTTTTGGTTCATTCTACATTGAGGTTGGAATAATGTCCTGGAATATTTTTTGACATAGATGTGGTGAGTACACAATTCTGAGGGGATACCCTTGATGTCTGTATATTCCCAGGAAAAGGCCCCTAATGCTTTTTCAACAATGTAACTAGACGTTCTAGTTCATTGGCCGTAAGATTAGGATTAGCATTCAGTGTATTCCATGGTTCTATTTCAACTTGAGTAATTTTTTACTTTTCAATTACTCGTATTGTTTCTGTAATGTCCCTTTTTAAGAAATTTTATTAAATGACCAAATTTTCACTTTTTTCCCAATTTCGACCTTTGACTAGTTTTGACGTCTATGTCTCCAAATTGGTCCAAATGCTCCCAAATATTTAGGAAAGGTATATGATTGATATTAAGGTTTTAAAATTATTTTCAGGATATCTTTATGACCCTCTAAATGTTTCTGCAAACTTGTTTAAGATTCTGGTTGAGGTAGGACTTTTGACTAGTAATTTGGGGTTCTAATTCCCCCACAATGAATACTAAAAATGGCTTCCCAAATGCACTTAATACAACTTGAAATTATGAATGGAAGAAGGGAACATGTAAATAAATAAATATGAACTCATATTCATCACCATTCAACTTTTAATGTATTCTATAACTCCCTTAAATCAGATGCCAAAAGACTAGTTTCAGCCTTGGGGGAAATGATTGGAAAACTTCTCCAAATGCTATGAAACTCAACAAAATAACTCCAAATTATTATGTACAAAACATTGAAATCATATAATACATCAATAAAAGTCCATCTATACATAAACCATCATTATTTTACTTATCCAATCTAATCCATCAACATTACATTGGTTCACAACAAGGTAGTGGGAAAATGGCACTGTTTCTTCATTGTTTAACATTAATACATGAAATAATTTGGTTATTTGAACCTGAGAGTATTATGAAATTTAAATACAGAAATAAAATTCCATTCATCCATAAACTATCAGTATTTTACTTATCCATTCGAATCCATCAACATTATATTGGTTCACAACAAGATATTGGGGAAATGGCACTATTTCTTCAATGATCAACATTTTTACATAAACTATTTCAGTATTGTGAACTGTGAGTCTTCTGAAATTGAAATAAAGATAATTTACATTATAACATAAATAATGGGACATTATAATTTTCCCCAAAGAGATCAATATCTCACCGAAAGCGCAATCCCTCGATGAGCAAGAATATGCAATAAAAACTGGAGATGGTTGAGAGAAAGTACTAGAATAGAAGTAACCACAAGCTTCCCTGTAGCTTAAATATGAAAATACAAATCCATTAAATATCCATTAAATACCTGATTTTCCTCTCCAAACACCAGCTTGGATTGGAATATTTCACCCTCGAAATTGGCTAAGACAAGAAAACTATTACACTAGCTCTCAAAATTCACAAATGACAATTTATCAAATGAACAAAATATATTCAATTGGTTGGTTCCTATATTTTATAAATATCCTTATCCTTATAAGGTTACCAATCCATCCATAATCACAATAAAATTCTAATATGGGTGTGGGCTCAATATTTTCCATGTGTCCTCCCTTTTCTAGCCTTCCATCTTCCCCCAATTTGAGTAGGAACCCATTGAGCTTCCCCAAATCACATGAGCGCCCTCTTGGATGATATATTTCTACCTGACATGTCATACATGTCATATTTCAACCTTCAGATCTGATTTTTTTCATAGGTGTCATAGCATATTCATCATTGTTGTCATAGAGCTAGGGAATTTAGTCCAAGTGTCTCACTAGCTCCAAAATGACTCTTCCCCTCCCTTGTAAGTTACATTTCCTTCCAAATTCGACCTATGATGCATATGGACAAGTATATTATCCTTCTAAATCATCCAAGAACATTTATGCTTCCAATGTATTCGAAATTGCAAGAGGAGGATGTCATGTGGCACATAAACTCTAGCTTGTATGGGCGTGGTGTGGGCCCCATAGTCTCCATGTGTCTCCATGTTCCATTTCCACTTCAATTTTCTCTTGTATTTATTTAATAATATACATTATTAAATACTTATTCAATTCTAATTTCTTAACAGATTTTAATGTCCCCCTTATTCCAAATCCCAAATCTTCCACCCCCAACCTAGGAAACTAGCAATTTTCCTCCTTGGCAAATATTTGACCCTTAGCATCAATTTGACAAAATATCATGAATATGGAAAATGTGATTATGCCATTGTGACCCAATAAAAAAATTTGGGACATGAAAAATCCTCCCTTCCCAATATTTATTGTCCTCAACCAATTTCACACATGGGTGTTGAAGAACCTTCTTTCTGTATCGTTCTTTGAAGTTACCACTGAGTTGCCCAACTTTGAGTCTTTGAGATTCCATGAATATTTTAGAGAGACACCACCATGATTGCTACTACACTACTCTAATTAAAATCAATTTATTAAGTGGGGAATTGATCTCCCATACTGTTTGTTTCCCAAAAAAATTGAAATCAATGGGACTAAAAACTATCACAAGGTCCCATTGCTTGTATTGCACCCCAAAAATTAGTTGTGCTCTCCAACACATACCATTAGGAAAGAGAATTCTGGGATCCCATTTTATTTTATGAATTATTCGAAACATCATGAGTACATAATATATATCCTCAAAGCACATAACGACATAATAACAATGTACATCAAGGAGGTGCCTCATCAAAAAATCATGAAAGTGCTTATACCTCCAAGTAAGTAAACCACCATTTTCCAAGTGCATACAAGCTTCAAGTGACCAATCAAATATGCTCCAATGACATAGGTGAGGATCCCATGTCCTATAATTCTTCTCCAAAAGGATGTGATATGCATCAAAATATTCAGCCACGTTTTCTTTCATCCAAGAAGTGGATGAATAATCTACGCTAAAATATGAACCAAATAATGAGCAAAAGAAACAAGGAGACTTCAAATGACTCAAAGAAGTCTCACCCATACATCCATGAATGAGATAATCATAAAGATATAACAAAGTATGTGGTTGGCAAAAAAAAATGTTCTCCAATCATAACTCTATTCACCCCAGTGTTGGATGAATTTCCTCCAACATCAAATGAACTAAGTGTTGAGCAAGAAAAATCATGTCTTTAAGTGACTCAAATGCATATCATAGGTGCATCCATGTAGATGCGCATCATCATAAATTAACAAAGGATGCTGCTGAAAATGTTAATAAGAAGGTTCCCCAACCATGTCATCATAAAAAGTAAATCTAGGAGTTCCATACTCCTCATTTGGCAACATCAAAAAGAACCCTTTCACCCATATTGCATTGATACTAATGCTACAAAAAATGGAATTGTAGGATGTAGGAGAATGAACTAACTCACCCAAATTATCAAAAAGTTTAGAATTTTCATCATGGGAAGGATCCATATGGGTAGTATCATGCAACTCCTTCAAAATTGTGAAACCTTTGCCATATATTGGTTCTAATGCAGAGGAATCATGCTCTTCTTTAAAAATTGCATAACCTTAATCAAGAGACAATTCAAGTTCCTCTTCCACCACATAAAGTGTTTGGATATATTCAATTTCATATTCAAACACATCAAGCACATTGAAATTTCTACATTTCTCATGATCCACCATGTCATGAGAATCCTCCAAGCAATTTACCATGTGAAAATCTGAAACATGGGAGGAAGAACAAGTATCTTGCAACCTCCCTAGAAGTTGCTCATTTTGAATTTGGAGATTATGACTATCCTTATTACTATTCAAGTATGCTTCATGTAAACATTTATTAAGATCAACCAAATTGTTTCTATCAAAAATCAAAGATATGAAATTACATTCAATGTTGCACATTGCTATTTGAATCTTCTCCATGTCTTCAAGGAAGGATGGGTCCTCCAATGATGAAATTTTCCAAGAAGAATTTGACACCAATGATTTAGTGTCATGTATTATTCTAAGGTCCTCTTGGATCTCATTTTCATTCATATTTAAGGACCCTTCAAGAAAATGAGGCTCTTGCAAATGAACCTCCTCATCTTCTTCCTTCTTGCTTGGGCCAACTTCATGAAGCTCCATTGGTGATGGGGAAGTTGATATTGTTTCTTATTCAACTACTACAAGGTATTCATTTTCATGTTTACTAGAAATTTTTCTTGCAGCAATATTTTTAAATATGATATCTGTGTCACCAACATAGAGTTGTGAGCACCGATCAGTAGGTACTCCTTCATAGTTCAAGCATCCATGAGTAGGTACTCCTTAAGGATTTCATTAATGAAATGTGCGTGCAGAGTTAACCTTGTTGCAAGTTATGGAGAGAAATTGACCGTTGCAAGAATCGATGAGAACTAGGATCTAAACCTATGTAGGTTTGGATAGATGAGATCAAGCGTAAGAAGATCTGACTACTGCGAGAAGTTCCGCAGAAGAATAGTGGAAGGAATAACATTCCGCAAAGGAAGTTAGATTGATGATGGAGATTGCATCTGCAAATATCTAATGGTCAGATATTAGATCCACAAAGGAAAAGAGATCAAAGGTCTAGATCCTCCCCATAGAAGATCAACGGTTCGGATAGAATTTGCGGGAGTCGTAATTCAGAAAATGAAAAGGTGCATCCTGCATGCAGAAAGACCATTGTGGGAATGTAATTACGAGAGGTCCATTTTAATTGGAAAAATATATGCTTGCATCCCACATCCTACAAGTGTTGAAAAAGGAGTTGCAAAAATATATTACAGAAGGACATAGCCGGACTACTAAGTTTATAGGTTCTGCTAAATTTAGAACCTAACTATTCCTAGGAAATCTTATTCGAATTTGTTTACTGGTTCAATTTGGTGATTTGAATGCAGTAATCTAGTTCAAGTTGGAATCATTTGGTATCATAGGTCATCAAGATAATATACTGATAATAAAAAATATACACCCACATCCCGCAGGTGTTGGAAAAGGAGTTGCATAAGGAATTAGTCGGGTAGCTAAGTTTAGAGGTTCTGTTAAATTTAGAACCTAACTATTCCTGGGAAAGCTAATTCAAATTTGTTTATTGGTTCAATTTGGTGATTTGAATATAGTACTATGGTTTGGTTTGGCATCATTCGGTATCAACGTGGGACAAATATTCTTCCAGGTAGCTCAGTTGATAAGTCAAGCGAGCTTGTGAAGAAAGTTATACAGGAGAGAACTTATAATACCATGGGATAAAGCTCTGAAAAATGCTTGATGTGGTATTAATGGCAAGAAGGAGACTTGCTATGAAATCTTGAATGCAGCTCACTGACTGAGCATGAGGAGAATCTCAGTGATGCATGAGGAGGGAAGAACAATAATTCTTCGTGCAAGGTAAATCAATCTCTGATTTTCAATATTTATTTTAAAATTGAAGATTAACGATTGTGAGAGAAGGTCAGTCAGGTAAGAGGGTATTCAGGATCGATTGCAGACAGAAAATGTGTGGTTAAAGTTGATGATTAGCCACATAGGAATGCAGAAGAATCCTTGAAAGGATTTGACAGTCTTGTGGATTGATGAAAGATTGTAGGTTGCAGCAATAAAAACTGGGGGATTTGTGCTCAAGGACAATTATGTTCTTGATGAAGAGGAATATCTTTTGAAGATAGAAGTGGAGATTTTACAGCCAACTATACAAGTGAAAAAATCTAAAGGTATGGACTAATTGATGTTTATATTTTGACTATGGTTATGTAAATCTACAGCATCAAAGAACAGAGAATTTCTTAAGAAGAGAAGGTAGTGGAAGAACCCAAAAATCCAATAGAAGTTCGATAAGAGAGGACTAGTGTATGTTCTCAAAAGAGGAGTGGAACTTCAGAATCCAAGAAGAGCAAAGGATATTCTCAAAAGGTTCTAGAGGAGAAGAACCATAGATACCAAAAGGACAAGCTCAAGGAGAGATAGCTTGTTGAGGTATAACATACAAGTATGGAGACTTGTTGAGGGAGGATTAGGAAATCAGTCCACAGGTGAACAGAATTAAATTCACAAAAGAGGACAGGGAGATAGAAACAATGAATACTAGAATTAATTGCAAGGGTTCAAAGAAAATCCACAATAGAAGAGAGAAGAAAATAATTCAAGAAGATGACAGTGAGTTACCAGAGTTAGAAAAAGACATTTTGTGCTTTGAGAATCAGATGCAAGCTACTGAAGAAGAGAACCAGAGGTATGGTTGGGTCATGAAAAGGGAGGTAAGATGGCATTCACTACAGGTGAAGATACAACAAAAGATGGTTGCTGGATTGAAAAAAGAACTCAGAGAAATTGAATGTGAGATGGAGGTTTCATATTGTGAACCTGAACAGGGTCCTTTGGTTGGAGAGGATGATGAAGCAGAAAAAGAGAGACTAATTGAGAGTCTCATAAATTCTGTAAAGAGTAGAAATAAACTTATGGAGGAGATGACTGTGAGGCCAAATGAGACCAAAAGGTCTTATGTTTTTGAGACTGATGATTTTTTTTTTATTGCAGGTTTTGTTGCAAATGATGGACATGCTTTTGAAAGTGTCTTAAAATTTGATAAAGAAAGTATCTCAAATCAGAAAAAAGTCTGAAATATTGCAGCAAAAGGAAATAATTGATGAGTTGCTTGATGGAGGAACACAGTCAATTGAAGATAATATGAAGATGAAGGCAGCAAAGGAAATGTCCAAAGACATTTCTATAGGAAAGAATCAGATTTGCATTCTAATGAAGGAGAGAATTAAAGAGTCATCTTGTACTGTTATGGAGTTTGAAAAAGAAGAAGATGTGCTTTCCAAAAGCATGATAGCAGAACATGATTCTGTTGAGATAGACGATGAAAGGATACCATATGAAATTGGTATATAACTTGTAGCTTAGAATGTTGGAGAAATAGGTGATGGTGACAGATTGATGTTATGTTCAGACCAACATGACAGAGGGATGCCCAAGGAAATATTAGCAGGTACTTTAGAGTCTCATTTTTTTAAATTTAATGGTTTTTGTATGATTGTAGGCATTGAAGAACACTTAGATGATGTGTTTATGTAGGATGATAAGAAAATGAAGTATAGGATGCATGCTTTGGGGAACAAAGGAAAAGGAAAAATTAGACCGTTGACGGAAGAATATATTCATTATTGTGAAGCAAAACATAAAGTCATATTAGAAAAAGATGGTGCAGAAGAGGGACTAGATGAAAGTATCATGAAATCTTGGGAGAGTTTGGGAGAGTTCAGATCAGCAAAAAGAATGTGTTGATAAGAGAGTCAATGGGAAATGAAAACCTCAATATTTTTGAAATTAATGAATTGTATGTATCTGTAGGAATAACATGTAATGAACCTTGTGAGGTTGTCCCAGAGGTAAAAGAAGAAGAAGGATAGTATCCATGTATTCTTGACATGGGCCAAAGCCAGAAATTTGTTCTGGGATTGAAGGACGAGATGACATTGTCTAGTAGAGATAAACCAGAGAGAACACTTGCATATTTGGATAGTGGTGTTACTAATAGTTTGGGGAAGAAATTTGTCATGACACGGGAAGAGACTATATTGTCTCAAAGAGGTGATCAGCACCTAAAGTAATTTTTTGTTGTAGAGTTCATGGCTAATGAATACAAAGGAAATTTTTCTAACTTCGGAAATTATAATGAAGAGTTAGAAATGTTACAAGAATGGTTGATCAATCCAAAGGTTGATAAACATGACTACTTAATGTTTGATGACAGCATTGGAAAAAAGCAAAGGTAAAATCACTGAATTATTTTATAATTTAGTGGATAGTAGCAAAGAGTCAAGGAACAACAGTAGTTTCAGGAAAAGAAGATGTAGGTGTACCAAACAAAGGATAGATTGGATATGGAGATTGAGGAATTAAGGTTTATGATGATGAAGATGTTTCAAAAAATACATAAGGAAATAATGAATATTTACATCAGCAAAGAAAATAGACAAAATAGTGACAAAAGAAGATTGCAGAAGTGGGGCTAGTGGAGCATGGCAACATAAAATTTGGAAACCATGAGAACTGAAGATGACAAAGACAAAACAACATGATGAGATGGGTTTGGGATCTAGGTATATTGAGAATTGAAGGATATGACCTGGAGGTCATATTTCTTTCTTCCTGGGGAGTTTGATGTAGGATCATCTTGCTCTCAATCCAAATTCAAGTTCAAAGTATGATTAGGCCTAGAAGGGGTCTTAAATTCTGAATTGGTGGTATTCGAACTATCACTTTGTAAATAAATGTAAAATATGTGATTCTAGAAGATGGTGAGTCATTTATACAAGTCACTAGGTGAGTGATGTGTCATTAGATGAGTCATGTAAGTAAGCCATGTCAAATGGAGTAAGTCATTGAGATAGGATTGAAAGTTACTTAAAATAAATAATAGTTGATGAATTGTACAAGATTATCGAGTGTTTATTGGGTCTAATCTAGAATTGGGTTCCTAGTTCTTTTTGTATATATATATATATATATATGTAATCCTACGGGGCATAGGGGGGGTAAATAGATAGACAGGGGACAAAGATAGAGGACAAAATATGGAAGGGCGGACTAAAGATGTATCAGGGCTAAGAAAATCAAAACACGGGTTTTGAAATTAGTTTGTATGTACATTTTCATTAGATGAATGAAAAATCCTATTTTGGCATAATTTTGTGTGTGTAAATTGCATTCTATCTGAATGTGTGAAATTGTGAGTTAAATGCTTGTTTAATTCTGTAAAATATTGACAAGTCTATGTATGAGTTCAGGATTTCTGAAAGTGGGAGAAATACAGATCGATTGATCGATTCTCTGGTCAATCGAAGGAGAATTAGGTAAACAATCATTGAGGATTTCATTAATGAAATGCATGTGCAGAGTTAACCTTATTGAAGGTTACGGAGAGAAATCGATCACTCCAAGAATTGATGAGAACTGAGATCTAAACATGTGTAGGTTTAGAGATATGAGATCAAGTGTAAGAAGATTCGAAAGCTAGGAGAAGTTCTACAAAAGAATAGTGGAAGGAAGAACATTCCACAAAGGAAGTCAGATCACTGATGGAGATGGGATCCGCAAAGATATAATGGTCAGAGATTAGATCCACAAAGGAAAATAGATCAAAGGTCTAGATACGCCCCGCAGAAGATCAACGGTTTGGAAAGAAGTTACAGGAGAAGATTTGTGAGAGTCGTAGTTCAAAAAATGAAAAGGTCCATCCCACATCCTGCATCTAAAAATACTGTTGTGGGCATGTAATTGCGGGAGGTCCATTTTAATTGGAAAAATATAGACCCGCACCCTGCATCCCACAAGTGTTGGAAAAGGAGTTGTGGAAAGGTATTGTAGAAGGACTTAGCCATACAACTAAGTTTATATGTTCTGCTAAATTTAGAACCTAACTATTCCTGGGAAAGGTGATTTGAATTTGTTTAGTGGTTCAATTTGGTAATTTGAATAGAGTACTCTGGTTCAAGTTGGCATCATTTGGTATTAGAGCTCAACAAGAGAATATGCTGATAAGAAAAAATATACACCCACATCCCGCATCCCACAAGTGTTGTAAAAGTAGTTGTAGAAAGGTATTGCAGAAGAACTTAGACAGATAACTAAGTTTAGAGGTTTCGTTAAATTTAGAACCTAACTATTCCGGGGAACACTGATTTGAATTTGTTTACTGGTTCGATTTAGTGATTTGAATACAGTACTCTGGTTTGGGTTGGAATCAAAAGGTATATGAATGATATTAAGGTTTGAATATGATGTTCATGGAAGATTTATTACCTGCTAAAGGCTTATGTAGACTTGTTTAATATTCTGGTTGAGGTAGGATTTTTTACTAGTAATTTGGGGTTCTAATTCGCCCACAATGAATACTGAAAATGGCTTCCCAAATGCACTCAAGCCAGTTTGAAATTATGAATGGAAGAAGGAGACATGTAAAGGACATCAATTTGAATGCATATGCATCATCATTCAAATTTTAATGTCTTCTATAACTCCCTTAAATCATATTCCAAAATACTAGTTTCAACCTTAGGGGAAATTATAGGAAAACTTATCCAAATGCTATGAAACTCGACAAACTAACTCCAAATAGTTATGTACAGAACATTGAACTCATATAATACATCAATAACAGTCCATCAATCCATAAACCATCATTATTTCACTTATCCATTCGAATCCATCAACATTACATTGGTTCACAACAAGTTAGTGGGGAAATGGCACTGTTTCTTCATTGTTTAACATTTATACATGAAATATTTTGGGTATTTCGACCTGAGAGTATTCTGAAATTTAAATAGAGAAATAAAATTACATTCATCCATAAACCATCAGTAGTTTACTTATCTTTTCGAATCCATCAACATTACATTGGTTCACACCAAGATAGTGGGGAAATGACACTATTTCTTCAGTGATTAACATTTTTACATGAAATATTTCAGTATTCCAACCTGAGAGTCTTCTGAAATTGAAATACAGATAATTTACATCAGAAAATAAAATAATGGGGCATTATAATCTTCCCCAAAATATCAGTAGCTCACCCAGAGCGCAATCCCTCCATGAACAAGAATATGCAATAAAAACTGGAGATGGTTGAGAGAAAGTGATGCAATAGAAGGAACCACGAGCTTCCTTGTAGATTAAACCCGAAAATAAAACTCCATTAAATATCCATGAAAGTCCTGAGTGGCCTCTCCAAACACCAACTTGGATGAGAATATTTCACCCTCGAAATTAGCTAAGGAAAGAAAACTAGTCATCCACGAGCTCTCACAATTCACAAATGACAATTCATCAAATGAAAAAAAGATATTATATTGGTTGATTATTGTGTTTAATAAACATCCTTGGATTTCTAAGGTTACCAATCCATCCACAAACTCAAGCCAATTCGAATTTGGATGTGGGATCAAGATTTTCCATGTGCCCTCCCTTTCCTAGCCTTCCATCTTCCCCTAATTTGAGTAGGAACACATTGAGCTTCCCCAAATCATATGAGTTCCCTCTTGGATGATCTATTTCGACCTGACATGTTAGATATGTCAGATTTCAGCCTTCATATCTGATTTGTGTCATAGAATCTTCATCATTGTTGTCATAGAGCTAGGGAATCTAGTCCAAGTGTCTCACTAGCTCCAAAATGACTCTTCCTCTCCCATGTAAGTTAAATTTCCTTCCAAATTAGACCTATGATGCATATGGACAAGTGTATTATAATTCTAACTCATATAATAACATTTAGGCTTCCCACGGATTCGAAATTGCAAGAGGAGGATGCCATATGGCACATAAATTATAGATTGTGTGGGCCCCATAGTTTCCATGTGTCTCCATGCTCCATTTCCACTTCAATTTTCTCTTGTATTTATTTAATAAGATCCATTATTAAATATTTATTCCATTCTAATGTCTGAACATCATTTATTGTCGCCCTTATTCTAGATCCCAAATCTTCCACCCCCAACCTAGGAAACTAGTAATTTTCCTCCTTGGCAATTATTTGACCCTTAGCATCAATTTGAAAAAATATCATGAATATGGAAAATGTGATTAGGCCACTGTGACCCAATGCAAAATTTGGGACATGACAGTTTCAAAATTATTGACTAGGGTCTCTTCAGTGAGTTATTCTTGTTCCAGTTCTCTTAAGGTATTATTCAAGACTTGATATGTGTGTTTGGTGATAGACATTGCCTCAGTAATAAAACTGATGATGGTATCATCTTCAATGTCATTCTTGAAAGCCAAGGACCTTCCAATTGTTAGCAATGGTTGAGTTCCTTCCTCTTCCTCCAAATCCATCCACAATGAAGTTTCAACATCTGATCTTAGTCAAGATGGAGGATATAAGGTTAGTTTTTTTATATCAGTTCCATTGAAAATCATCATGGATCCTACTCTACAGTTGACACACACATCTGCTGTAGCTAACCATGGTATTCCTAAGATTAATGGGCATCCCCCTAGCTGCGTCTTAGGCTGTAAAAAAAGGAAGTATATAGGGTATTCCCATGAGTCGATGGAGACTACCAAGTCATCCAAGATTCCTTTAGGTCTGATCGTAGATCTATCAACCAATTATAGTACAGTAGGGGTAGGCCTCATATTACTACGTCCTAACTTATTTATAGTCTCAATGGTCATAACATTTATCGCAACACCTAAATCAACAAAAACATTGGGGATTTGGGTATGCTAAATATATACTGTGACAACAGGGTTACCTGGATCATCGTATTTTTCCAGTGGAGCCCTTCCCATCATAAGTTTAGATAAATTCCCCATTGTTTGAACTGTAGGAGGATCCTTAGGATTCCTTCCTGGATTTTTCACACATAGATCCCTAATATTCTTGGCATAGATAGGTACCTCATGTATGTCTTGCAATAGTGGAATATTTACATAAATATTATTCAACTCTCTTAGGAGATTGAAATGAGGTTGTTCCACTGCCTTTTGTAAGGCCAAACGTTCAAGATATGGAGGTTCTCTCAAAAATTGTGTAGGTTGAGTCTTGGGACGTGTTTCTGCAAGTGTTTTAGCCAGTGTCTCCTCATGTGTTTCAGTTGGTTTTTTTACTAGTGTTTCAACATCCTAAAAAATGGGGATTATTTTACTGAATGAATTCTCAAATCACTGAGTCATTCTCTCTTCGGTCATAGGGGATGGAACATCCTCAATGGCAATAGGTTCCACTACCCTCCATGATCATCAGTGTAATTCATTACAGGGGAGAGGGGAAATGGAATAAGATGGCATGTTGGAAGTTTCAAATTGTTGCACTGCCTTATTATTAGGATCATGGTTAGGTTGATAAGGTAGTTGAGGGAAAATTGGTGCATTCATTGGTGTAACAATGTTAGGGAGTTACAGCTGCGACTGCTGATACTGCATGTGAGGAGCTTGATTGTGAGGAAACTAGTTTCCTGGATAAGGATTCATCCAACTAGGAGACCAAGGGGCTTATTGGTTTGAGTGTGGTTCCCATGAAGTCCAAGGGGTACGATATGGCATTGTAGGTTGAGTAGGTGGATTCCACTGTGCATTGGGATAAGAATATTGTGGAGAGAACTGACTATTCATGTTATTTCAAGAATTAAAATATGTAGGGTATGGATTCATACCTGGAGTCCGAGGTTTCCAATGCTTCTTTTGTGAGATAAACAAGCTTATTCCGTGTCCACGGTGGATGCTTGAAAGACTTCTTTGACTTTTGGAAATGAATGGAAATATTTAGTATCATGATCCAAATCACACAGGACACATCCCTCCACCTTTTCAAGCGGAAATTCCCTCAATGGGTGCTTCTTTCTACACCAAGGGAAAAATACACCAAGTGCCAGATATTCTTCTAATTGCCTCTGGTTTTTTTCTCAGGAAATCCAATTGTGAGGAAATGGAACTCATCATATCGATTTTAAAATTTTCAATAATATTACCTATTTTTGTCTGAGTAGACCCTCCATTGACTAACTTTTGTTCCCTTATAAGGACATCTGAGTTTCTTGTACTGGTTCTGGAAGACCCTTTGGAGGATCTTCGACATAGATCCACAATATGATCAAAAAACTCCTTAGAGATGCCCCCCTTTCCTAATAAATTGAGCATATCAATGAAGTCTTATCTTATCCCTAGTAATAAAATCATTTTAAGGACATCCCTCCAAACATCTATATGGCACGATCTCTACACATTATATAGGAGTCTTTCTACAAAGTTCTGAAAGATTTCTTAATATTTCTACACCATTTTGAATAGTCCCTCTCTCTTTTCCTTAGTCCTGCAATAATCTTGGTACTTCACAAGAAATATGTGTTTCATTTGATCCCATGTTGTAACAGTTTCACCACCCAAACTCATAAACCATCATAAGGAATTGCCTTTCAAAGTGGTAGGAAATAATTTCAACTTCTACTTGCTAGAGATATAATTATAGCTTTGACAAAAGATATCCAATTCAAACAGAAATTCATCTAGATCTTAAGTGGACTTACCATGGAAATTTGGTAGTAAGTAGGGCAAGATATTTTCATGGGATCATGTCCATTTACTTGCAAAATGGGGAACTGGAAGGGTAGCAATTGTTTCTTCACGTTGGTTTTGATCATTGTAGTCCACTACCTCTTCATGATCTCCAGTATGACATTCATTATTCATGATTTCCTCTTTTCCCTACTCTTATTTCTTTCTCTGATCCTCAATTTTTTGTCAAAACTTCAACCACTCTTCCTTATTGACCTCCTTCCCATTGATTCGATATATTTCTTCTGGTTTACTTTCCCCCAAAGAACTTCCCCTATCCACTGCAGGTTGCTTATCAGGACTACCAAGTGGGGTTAAAGCACCCACTGATTTCTCCACAGTTGATATTGATTAATCCATCCTAGGAACAATAAGGATCATCCTTACGGAAGATAATCTTTGATATAAATATCGATTGGAATAATCAGCCCCAACAATCAACTCGTCAATGAATGTCCGTCTTCCTAGACCTTGGTTCTTTCCTTGATATCTTCCATCTGCAAAGTTAGTGCTTCTGGGGGTTTCCCATTCATTTCTTCTCGTATTAATGTAAGATTACATAATCATACCTGATCCTTGGGGTAATACCCGTTTGGTATGTTGAAGGATGTACAACTCTTCATTGCATCTTATCATCCATGCAACCCTAAAAGTCATCTTTTTAGAGTAACTTGGGAGTGACTTTCGATCCTCATAATATAATTCTTTTTCTGTTTCACCACCCAAAGAAATTGGTGGGTCCTTGGTCTCCTCTATACTTGTGCATTGTTGATTATTCCTTAATGAATTCATATTTTAATTATTTTTCCTAAATTCATTCAACCAATCATAAAATTCTTCAAAATGAATGGTATTATGTGTCTCTCCATGATGGAAACTTCTACTACCCCCTTCTTCCAGCTTACCCTAAGTTTGCTAGCCATCAATTCGAATCCTTTCATAAGCTATTGGTTCATGTTATTGGTTATTTCATAAAATAGAGGTTTCATCATTTTTATATGCTCCTCACCATCATATGAGATTACCTTTTAATCCATAGGCATAGTTTCCTCAAAAAAATTCCTTCTTCTCCTACTTTTATTTTTGTTCCTCTTCAACAAAAGCACTTTTGGGTTTCAATATATAATGGTGGCACCTAAATTATTTTCCTTATAAATATCATACCACATCATGTTCCAATATCATGTTATGATACCACTGTAATGTCCCTTTTTGAAATTTTATTAAATGACCAATTTTTTCACTTTTTCCCCAATTTTGACCTTAACTAGTTTTGATGTCTAGATCTCCAAATTGACCCAAATGCTCCCAAATTTTCGCAGAAGGTACATGAATTATATTTTAAACTAAATTTGATGTTCACAAATGTTTTATTCCCCCCCAATACTTCTTCAAACTTGTTTAATGTTTTGTTCAAAGTAGGAGTCTTTACTAGCAAATTGGGGCTCCAATTCCCCTTGCATAATTGTCAGAAATGGATTCTCAAATGATCCCAAAGTCACTCAAATTTATGAACAGAGGAAGGCAATGCATAATGGATATTTTTAAATTCTCATATGCATCATTTTTCATTTTATACAGGTTGTTATGACTATTTCCAAAACAGCTCCCAAATCACAATTTCGACCATTGGGCAAAATGCACCAAATTTTCTCCCAATGTAATAAAAATGAGTAAAATGAATTAAAATGCTTAAGTAATGAACATGATACTTTAAATAAACATTAATTACAGTCAATTCATCATACATTTATCAGATATATATTCCTCCATTCGAAATAATAAGAATTACCATGGCATATATCAAAATAGAGTGGAAATGGTCATTGTTTGCTCATTGAAAGTCATTTTGACATACAAATATTGGGTATTTAAACTTAAAACTTTATAAGAATGAATAAAAAATAATATTTAACTTATTAAAATCATAAATATACTAGGAATATCTCTCCAAAATATTAAAAGAGCTCACCCAAGGTGCAATCCCTCCATAAGCATGAATATGCAAAGAAAACTGAAATGGTTGAGAGAAAGTGTTGCAATAGAAGAATCCACATGATTCCCTTTAGATTAAAAATGAAAATAAGACTCCATCAAATCTCCATGAAATAGCTAAGTGGCCTCTCCAAACACCAACTTGGATGGGAACCTTTCACCCTTGAAATTGGCTAAGGCAAGAAAACTAGTCATCCACTAGCTCTCACAATTCACAAATGACAATTTCTCAAATGAAAAAAAGCCATTATCTTGGTTTATTACTGTATTTTATAAACATACTTAGCCTTATAAGTTTACTAATCCATCCGCAAACTCAATCCAATTCGAATTTGAGTGTGGGCTCAATATTTTTCATGTGTCCTCCCTTTCCTAGCCTTCCATCTTCCCCCAGTTTGAGTAGGAACCCATTGAGCTTCCCCAACTCAAATGAGCACCCTATTGGATTCTCTATTTCGAATTGATATGCCAGATATTCCATATTCATCCTTCATATCTGATTTGTGTCATAGGTGTCATATAATCTTAATCATTGTTGTCATAGAGCTATGGAAGCTAGTCCAAGTGTCTCACTAGCTCCAAAATGACTCTTCCTCTCCCATGTAAGTTAGATTTCCTTCCAAATTTGACCTATGATGTATATGGTCAAGTGTATTATCCTTATAACTCATCCAAGAACATTTATTCTTTCCATGGATTCGAAATTGCAAGAGGAGGATGCCATGTGGCACATAAATTCTAACTTGTGTGGGCCCCATAGTATCCATGTGTCTCCATGGTCCATTGCCACTTCAATTTTATCTTGTATTTATTTATTTAGATCCTTTATTAAATATTTATTCCATTCTAATGTTCAAACATCATTCATTGTCCCCCTTATTCCAATTCCCAAAGCCTCCACCCCCAACCTAGGAAACTAGTAATTTTCATCCTTGGCAATTATTTGACGCTTAGCATCAATTTGACAAACTCTAATGAATATGGAAAATGTAATTAGGCCATTGTGACCCAATGCAAAATTTGGTACATGAAATGCCTTACAGAGTATAGGTTATTAAGGATAAAGGCTTGCAGGAATAGTAAAAGATTGGACATGATCAAAGCAAAGCTAAAAGACATCTGAAAGGAAGTGAACACAAAATATTGGTTATGTAAGTAAAACCAAGGATGGTGTTACTTCTAAGGGGGAAAGTATGTAAAATCCCATTAGAGAAGGCCAGAAAACATGAGAAATTTTACCACAAATTTGGGTATTTCCCTTTATTGACATGGGAAACAACGTGGAAACAACTTTGGAGGCTCCGAAGTTGAAAAAAAGTGTCCTTCTTAACTTGTAGCGCATTAAAGTTTTGTTTGTTGAAGTAGTGGTTGGGGAGAAAACTGGGGAAGTTTGAACCCCTTCGAAGGAAATGTGTCCACCAACCACTGCCATTTTGCCCCATTGGTAACCAGAGGGTTCAAACCTTTAACATCCTTACGTAGATGTGAACGGGGGGTTCCTCGGAGGCAGGATGGGGAAACAAAAAAACCAAAAACCTCTTTTTGGTCTACGCTAAAGGAATGATCCAGATCTAGTTGTGGATCGCTTACACTGAAGGTATGTGAATCATGATCTCTAAGAATGATTCGTGATCTCAGATCCATATTTTGTTTTAATTCTTATTTTTTACTGCATTTTATTTGTAAAAGGAGTGATTGTTTATGTGAATTGTGATCTCTGAGCCAAAGGAATTATTCGTTACCCCAGATCCAGATCTATGTTTTTTAAATTTTCTCTCGTGTAAATCGAAATTCAGATCTTTTTATTTGTCCTCTGCGTTCTAGTGGATATATGCTTATGATCTGAGATTTCCTCATTGAAATCCATATCTACATTTAGTTCTCTCTGTTGTAGAAAATCGAAATCAAAATCTAGATCTTCATTTGTCACCTTCGTTTTAGTTGATATTGCTTATGATCTAAAGTTTTCATTGAAATCCAGAAATGAACCTTGGATTCCTTACCTGTACTTTAGTTTCTCTGATGTAGACGACCTAAAGTTTTTCCCATTAGAATCGAGATCTGAAGCTTGGATTCATTACCTGCATTTTAGGTTTTGGACGTGAAGAGAATGTGAATGCACTTTCCTTCCTTTTGGGTGGTGCTGTATTTTCTTTTAAGTCGGCGTTTTGTTTTAATAAATATCTGATCTGTAAATGTGTAACCCTCCATGTGTATGAAATAGTATAAATTTTTTATCTAAACTAGAGCTAGTACCATAATTATGGTTTCGAACAAATGATAAATTAGGTAACATCGTCCACGATTTGGGGTTGGAATAGATACATTGTCTATTTTTTATGATGTACAGATCTAATATATATTAAGATATACAAAGTATAGTTCCAGTATATGCATCTTATCTGCAATGTATGAACCTTGTATGCGTTTGATCTAGGCCATAGTCTGGTTGGGTTTGTACCTCGAGTGGAATTATATTTGTTACCTTCGTTTGGTATATTTGTGGATTTCAATAGGTAGAATCTTATTGGAAATGATAACCTGTTATGTCTGTATAATAAACCTTTCCTAGTTTTGTATGTATGCGTAAAGTTTAAGGATTTTCCTCAATATAGATTAGGTTGAAGTGGTTTTGTTTAAAAAAAGTCTGCTAATGTTTTCCAATGTCTGCATTTCATAGGTATTGATTTATGCAAATGAAATCTTTTCCTGTGAGTTGAATAGATTTGAAATGTTTACTGTAGTTTAGGTAGACATCTTGAAGAAAATTCCAATCCGATCTCTTCCTCTGGTTAAGGGTTGGTACTCATTGCATTTTAATATGAATTTATTTATATATTGCTTGGGGAAAATGTAGATGCAATCTCTGATATACATCCTTTCCCTTTGATAATGTTTTAATCAGGCTTATTAATTATGAGTATCAGATCCAAGTGTTAGTCAAATGTTGTATATGTGTTTTTTCTTATCCCATATCTCTCTTTTGTTGTATGGTCAAAAAATATCTTTTAACCACATTTGTATATACCGTTTCATAACCCAAGGCCCATGCTCCACCGTTTGTGACTTGGCAGGACCACCATTTGTGACTTGGCATTTGCGTATGACCTTAGAGAACTTTTGACTTGGCATAGTATTAGTATTTCATGGTCTGGAATACTTTTGGTACCTTGTGTTCTTTCTAGAGCACAATATGGGTGTGAATCCTTGTGAGTTTACCTTTAAGGAGTTGAGTTATGGAATCTATTAAACCTTCAAAATTTCTCTCTCTCTCTATCTCTATATATATATCAAAGGGATAGATCTCTCCTTAGCTATGATTCCCATGAATTGCGGTTAGTCTAATTGGATAACTCTTAACATGCTACTTTATAGGTAAATACCATTCTCTTTTTAGAATTGGTTCAACTTTTGAGATGTATTATATTTATGGTGTTATAATCATTTAAGTGTAAATACTTAGAATTGGTTCAACTTTTGAGATGTATTATATTTATGGTGTTATAATCATTTAAGTGTAAATACTAGGGGCGGCCTTTTGAAAGGATGGTATCGTTTGATATCTTTAAATATATATCTATTTATACATATTATTTGTGGTTCAAAAGGAAACTCAAGCGGGGCTGCTTGCCCCCATTGGTATCATTTGATATCTTTAAATATATATCTATTTATACATATTATTTGTGGTTCAAAAGGAAACTCAAGTGGGGATGCTTTGCCCCCATTAGTATACGATTATATATAATCAATCAATGTCTTTTGATATCTTTAGTATGGTAAGAAAGGGAATAAACTCTCTTCGTGGAATTCTAATTCTTAATGAACAAGAGCCTAGGACTAAGTGAAAAAGTTTGTTATTATATCTTTTATGAAAGGATATATGATAAAGCATATATATATTAATGAGGAAGCCACTACATATCTATACATTTCATAAAAGATGGATTGTTTGCTACTAAGTGAGTTATTTCGCTTCCAATTTACTGTTGTAAGATTCAAATGCTTTGTACATGTTGTGTATAATGTTAAGGTATCTAAGTTTGAGACATTTGAATGGTTTTTGTATATTGAGAATATATCACCATTGGATTACGATTATCCAATGTTTAAGGGGAGGTATTACTTTGATTAAATAGAAAAGGATTGTAAGGATGGATTTTAAAAAATATTTATTTCTTTAGCTATATATAATAGCTTAAAATGAAACTTATAAAAGTTATAGGTTTATGGAACTAATGGTGGAAATATACTATGAGCCTCCTTCTTGAGGATTAGATAAAGATTTCAATGAAATCAATTATAGAAGAATAATCTAGAAAGGTGAAATGAAGGTTTTTATATGGGTGCAAACATGGTTAGCATAAACAATATGAGATGGAGTCAAAGTAATATTAAGAATATCTAACTATGTAGTTTGTGTTAGACCTTTTAAATGATGTTATCCTTAAAAAATTTAAAGATAAAAACATATCAAAACTTAAAATAATTAATATATATCTATAAATAGAAAAAAATCATATAGAAACAACGATGAATCTGATCTTATTTATTTCAACTTATTTCAACTCCTCCAAGGCGATAAAAAAAAAGTGTAAATAACCAACATTATCCAATAAGGTATATGAGATAAATATAAATATATATTATACAAAATCAATAAAAATGCATCTAGCTCTCAACATCTCATTGCTTAAGAGTTTTCATTCACCAAGGTGATGTGGAGAGAAGCTATGCGGCTAAGATAAAGTCTTAAATGAACATAAAAAAGACTCATGTGTTGGTGAGTAAGAAATGAAGTACTATTATGATAAAAGAAGTAATTAAGTAATTTATATGGTATGTTTTCCAAAAAAATAATTTCTAATGATGGTGTGTGAAATATAGGAAAAAATAGAAATCCCAAGGATAATAATAAGTTTAGAAATAGAGATGTTTTATAGGAATTTTTTTTAATGGTAAAAGTCAAGAAAACATTAGCGTGGGTGTTGTGTTGTAGAAGGAGATTAAGAGAATGTTTTGAGACATTGTATTCATAAGAATTACAATTGAATATCAATGTTGAGAGATGTTCTTTTATTTCAAAAACAAATTGATATTTCAAAAACAAATTTATATCAATACAAGTACAAAGATAATAATAAACAGAATTTTTTGTTTTATAAAAGTAAGTGGAATATAAAAAATATATAAATACCAAGGAAGATAATAAGCCCAAAAATAGGTATTTATTCCATTGATTTCTTACATGGTAGAAGCCAAAGCAACCTTTATGGAAAGGCATAGAGCAAATTATGGGAAAGCTTCAATAGAAAATAATATGAAAACAAGAAATGAGATTCTCAACTACCACATTATATAAAAGTTTTAAAATTTTGAATTAATTATATCTATTAATGATTTTAAATTTTTTATTATATTAAAAATAATATTTATAATTGTTTTTAAAATATAGTTATTTTTTAAATGTATTTATTTATACTTTCAAAAAATTTAAAAAATTAAAATTAAATATTTATAATATTAAATTTAATTTAAATTTATATATCAAATATTTAAAAAACAATTATATATTGTTATTTATTTTAAAATTAAAATACTCTCAAAATATTAAGATGTTATAACTTATATTTAATTTTATTTTCTGGGATATTATAATTTATACTTAATTTATTTTTTTAATAACAACATGAAAATGAAATTTTTATTATAAATAACATACCAAAATACTATAACTATTTGGCAATTAAAAATTCTATATAATTGATATTAATTTTTATTTGAATGTAACAATAAGTATTTGTATTAATGCTATCTACTTAGTTCAAAATTTCTATTATGAATGACACCAAAAAAAACTTATGACAATTAAAAAAATCTAAATAATTAACATTAATTTTTAATTGAATGTAATAACAACTATTTGTATTTTGAGTTAAAATTTTACAACTTAAAAAATAATAAAATAATAAAAACAGCCATAACATGCGATTCTTTAAAATATAGATATATTAATTCTTTATCGCTTTTTTAATTAAATCTTGTCCAACATTGTAATATTGTTACACCTATTTCATATCCACTCCAACTGTTGGGTGCTCAATTCTTTCAAAATGTTGTGTCAATTAATCAAATCTTGTCCAACTACTTTCCACTTCGTCACGAACCTTCCTCTCATATCCAATCAGATTTTCAGTGAACAACTTTGAAGCATCAATATTAGCAGGACTATCTGGATTTGGTTGGTCAAGAAATTGCTGACACAAAAATACATTTAGCCAGTAAATAGAAAACAATTTCAAATTTATCATATTTATAATTTTATGAAACAATATTAATTTAAAACTATTCTTTTCAAAACCGATTTCATATATACAGAGAGTCACAGAAATAATCTAGTTTTTATTTTTTCACTTTTAATATAGTATTCTTAATTAAAAGATCCCTTTCTTTTTTATGATTGTAACTTAAATTTTAATCGAACATTATAAATAATTAAATATTATTTATTTAATTGCACAGTAAATAAAAATACTTCAGTGGAAACGCTTACCATGATTGCAATAAGAATTAACCTAATGGTAAAAGCTGCATCATAATTGTCCTGTAGAATGTCCACGCAAATTGTTCCAGGTGGCTCTGTTCGGGAATCGCTAGCATACACTGTAACATCATAAGCCAAATAATAATATTAAATATGTAAGAGATATAAAATTAATTGAAAATAATAATTATTAATTTATATCGTGTACGAAATGTGATTTAAATTAAAAATTGTTTTTTATTAAAAAATAATTGATGATAGTGTTGCTGAATAACTTTCATTAAAACTAATTTGATATTTCAAAATTGAGAAATGAATTTTTTTTTTATTAATTTTAATTTTGTATTAAAAAGAATTTTCTAAATTATGTCCTCACTAATGGTATATTTCGTGTAGATTTATTTTAATTCTAGATCTATTAAAAAGAATGAAATCTTTTGAATTGTTAAATTTATACTTGAAAAAATTAAGTTTGCAATTATGATTCAAATTTATTGTGATGTTCAATTTGCACATAAAAAAATAAGATTTAAAGTTATATAAATCCCTCGTTTGTAAATCATGGTTTAATGATGAGCTAACTCTCATATCACCATACACTAAGTATCTCAATTTTAAAAAAAAAGATAAATAAATGCTTACCATTGACATGATGTATGGCTGGATCAAAAGAAATATTTGGAGCTTCATAAGGATAAGTTGTAGGGAATTTTATGAGTAACTTGAACAGTCCTTGAAATTACAAAGGAAAAACAGAGACAATGTGCAAATAAATTTTTATGTATAATGTAGAAAATGGAGTTTAAAAATTAAAAATTAAAAACAGGAAAACGGTAAAGAATATACCACCATCCCATATAGTGTCGTCTGGTCTGCATGCACATTTTCAATATAAATTAAACGAAACGAAATAAAAAAAAGGAAACATGATTAAAATTAATTAAGTGAAGGAGGGAGAGAGAGACCCGGCTACAATGGCGTGCCATATGAATGAATCTTGTTCGTCGATGGCCACAGAGATGCCCGGCGGCTGTTCGGCCTGTAATTCTCTGAAATCTTTGAGCAGCCTCTTTAACGCTGCGTTTGAATCATTTTGACCTGCCATTGCACTTTGGCTTTCCTGTAGCTAGTACTAATCTTCTGTTTTTTCCAGGGAAAGCCAAAGCCCAGGCCCTCCCCTCCAATTCCTCAACCCTCCTTTTTTAAACTCACATACAGTCGGAACAGGGACGGACTTAGGGCAGAAACCGTTGGGAAATCAGTTTCATCAACTCTTGTGCATCATAACTGTTTTCCATTTTGCTTGGTACTCTAAACATTCTAAGTTTTTAATTAAATTTTACTTAAAAGTCTAAAACATAAATATGGTGTTTTTAAAATATCTAATAAATAGGCTGTTTTAAAATAAATAGACTGTTTTCTTAGTAATCAATCTTAGAAAAATAATTGAGCAATATTCACAAAAAAATCTAGAACTGGAAGCGATTGTGAGATCTGAAACTAATAGAGTGCTAACAATAGTAAACAACAAAAAAATACAACAGTAACCAAAGTAATATTAACACTAAAAGCAGTAGTTCAGTAATAATAGCAGAAATCCCAGCAATATTCTGCACTAGCCCCTTAATGAATGTGCAATTCCCTTCCTTTCAAGAGATACCCCTGTTTTATGTTTATTGATCCCCTGCTCTTTGTTAATCGATATCTCTCTTTTGTTCTGTATAGGTCGGGATCTTCTTTCTCAACCAGTCCTGTAGCATTGGTATGCGCTATCTTTATTCAACTCCTGCCTTGCGGTATAAGTCTTCAGTATCTGTGTGGTAGCTTTTCCTGTCTCAATGGTCTATGGCCTATCAGCCTTCCCTCTAGCTGCTAGCTCTATCGGGAATCGGTCTGCTCTTTCTGGCTTCGGTGAATCTCTCGTCCTGCTGTATTGATCTTCTGGTAACGCTTGCAATGCTCATCTCTTGTTTCCTTTGTTTACCGCTTTCCGTAATTCAGTACGATCCCCTGTAAATTCCTGCTAACGGTCATCATTTGATAGCTGATTCTAGAGCAATGATGGTAGAAACAGCAGTTTCTAACTTTCTAGTAACGATAATTTAATGCTTGGAATCCTAAAGCCAACTCGGGACAAATCCTAAAGCCAACTCTTTGGTTGACTTTTTATTCATGAATTGAGTGGGAGATGAGAAATATTGTTGGCTGGAAAATGTCGTGAACATGCTTCAACAAATCTTCCCTAGAAATGAGGGGTATGGCTTCTCATTAACTAAGGGAAATACGTGACATACCTCCATCACCTTTGGCTGTCCAAGTTACATCAAATCTGAAAATTCAACCATAGGGTGCTCGTTGTTGGTGTCATAGATGGGATCTCCATGAATGAGCCAGTTGTCTACATCTCATCTATTTCTACCAATCACAAGAAGAGCATCCACATCATCCTTTTCTTGGCTGCCATGTTGCCTATCAATTGGGCTAGTGGAGGCATTTGCGAATTCTTCCCTCTCTACCATATTAAAATCATGAAGTCTTTGATCATTAGATTCACAAATTTGAAAAGGCATGCTTACCAAACCCTTGTCCTCCTTGGAATCCATGACGATGTCTGCTGCAATGTCCTCCTGCAATTGCATCTCATCGTCACCATGCATCTTTCCCAGATTTGAAATATGATGCATAAGGGGCTCTTCATAGCTAGGGTCCCATTGCTTGAGAAATTCCTTAATGAAACCTACAAAAGATGATATTTGAATTTCCCCTTTGTTCAAATCTTTAAACTAATCCATTGTATCATAATCAAGGAAATTGACAAAAAACTTCATCATGGCATCCTCATGGACAATGCCAAAATATAACATAAGCTTTGTGAAAGATATGGCATGTAATGTGGTTATATCAATGTGCACATGAAAACAATGCCATGCTCATCCAGATTTACATGATGAAACTCATTTAGATATCCAGGGATACCCAAGAAATGCAATTGGCGATACCAACATTCATCTAGGGACCATGCTATATTTCTTTGCTTCAATCTTCAAAATGAGGTGTTGACATAAAATCTGAAAAATGCACAACCATCATACCTCATACCCAAGTTGCGGAGTCAACAAGGTGAGTCTTAAAATGTTTCTTCAACTATGCTATATGTTTTCACCTCTAGAAGTAACAATTTCTTCAATAATGGAGTCACCATATGAGCATATGATCTTCAAATACAAATCTTCACCAATCAATGAAGTAGATCTATTAAATAACAAGAAATGGACTTTGTCCCTAGCAAGAGTTCCAAAATTTCACCTCCCAAGCTTGCACTTGAAGTGGTAAAGCCCTAAAAGTTTAAAACACAAGTGAAACCCTAGGGGAACTTAGAGGAGCTATCCATTGTCACCACAATAGCTCACTCTCTTGCTTTAGGCCAGCTCTCCTATGGTACAAGGGGGGTTTCGCTAAGTAAATTTATGATATACTTTATAAGAAATAGATGGATGGTGGGTTGCTGCCAATCTAAGGATTATGGAGTCAAGGAATATAAACAAAGAGGGCTTGGAGTGAGTGCTAGAGAGAGATAAACTCATACATGAGATAGACAAATCAATTAGGGGTCAAAGTGAGTGCAAGAGAGATAAACCCATACACGAGAGAGAAAAATTACCCAAGCACAACTAAATGTCAAAATTATAGATTCCTTTGGGCATAAAACACTTTATAAACAATGATGCCTGTAGGCTAGCTGCTAAAGAATGATCAAGAAGATCACAAGAGGATGGCTTACAAATGACTCTCGAGTGTGTATTTATACACAACTCAAGTTGTAAGGCTCCTTCACCAAGACGGATTATAGACCCACATATAAGTTGACTAGGTCTGCTTTCACCATAACCTAGAATTATAATAAAAGATTACATTAATGCCTAACCTAATGTATTAAAAACACAATATGAGTTGACCGTAACCAAATGTGAGAATTATACCGTTCTCAACAACATATATATTTTTCCAAAGGAAACCTAGTGGGGAAACCTAAAGGATGCTTCCTCACATTTGTAAATGGCATCCCTATTAAACTTGCTGGTGTAGATTAGTGCTCCTCACACAAGGGGATTAAAATCGGGCATGTGCTGGAATGAAACTAGCCAAATGCCCAATAAATTAATAATATGTGCCAACTGGTTGAGCTAACCCCTTGGCCTGCATTTTCAACAATATATGTATGTATGCATTAAGTTTTTATTATCAGTTTCTAAGTCACGGAGCTCATGTGTGACTAATTTATAAAAATATTATTTTCATGTACATATATCATTCTCACACTTGATTCTGATATGAAACATCTGGGAAATGTTTCACATTTCCAGAGCTTTCCGAAGGATTTCCATAAAGTTTCCAAACCATAAATATTTCCCATATGAAAATGAGTCCCAAGTCAGATGTTCCATTTACATAGAAAGTTACATTCCATTGTTTTCAAATACAAGATTTAAATACAACATTACAAAAACAAATTACAATTCAAGCCCGCAACTTTGAACTTTTGAAGTTGCACTTCTGAACCATTAAATGTCTTAGGAATAGTATTAAAAGTAAAAAAGAATAATACATTGGGAAGGTACTAGGTTTTTCTGCAATGTCTAAACATGCTTTGTGTAATAGTGTGTAATAGTACTAACTCTTCTCATATATAACAAAGATCTCCTTAAACTATTCCATAAGGTGTTGGATTGGGTTGTTTCTCTGTGACCTCATAAATGGAATTGGATGATACTCCTGATTAGGCAGGCTTCTCTTTCTCATTATCTAGTTCTGCTTGTTACCTGCATTATTATCTTCTAGATCTGCCTTAGGTGAACTGTTCAATGTGTGGATATCATTTATTGTCTCCTAAATGCTATGTATTCAAACTTCTTCAAGGTCTTCAATATAAGCAGTAGAAGCTTGTGAGTTCAGAGTGGTTGTGTTGACATTCCATATTGCTTGTTTCTTTCGCATTCAACTAGATGGTACAAGTTTTATGCAGGTATTGTGACGATTTTTGCAGCAGGCGAGAGTTTGACACATCATCCTGTAATTCAATCTTTGAATGAACTGAGAGCAATAGCTTCCAGTCTGGGTCTATTGGGTTTGCAAGAATTGTCTGAAAAGCAACCAAGTGCTCAGGATGTAAATGGATATAAAAACATAAATCCCACACTCATCAAAATAGTAGAAGCATTAGATGCACTTTTCTTAGCATGTACTGCAAGAATGGAGGAGTTGAGCTTGTCACTTCAGTTTGTGCAACTTTCAAAACTGGTGGTGAACGATTGTTAACATCTTCTCTAAAGGTTTTGGGTTTGCTTTTGCAAGGTATGAGCATGCTGTGTAGGTTGTTATGTTTTAAGGATCTGAAACTTTCCTATGAATAAGCAATAAATAAACAGCGGAATATAGACAGCAACAATTCGTAATACCTTTATCCATCTTGACAGCCTCAGACTGAATTCGAGACACCTCTGTCCCTGCAACGTATTGAAGAATCTTGATCCAGCACAGAACAGAAAACGATTTCTCTCTCTTGCCCTGCACCAATGCGTTCCTTCAGCTCATCTGATGGGTATTCTGAAAGGATCATTTATAGGCAGAGAGAGGACCGGTTTCCCCATGACACTTATTCTCCACCTGTCCATCGGAGTAGGAGAAATAGAAACGGCTGCCAAGAACCCGTCTCTTCATATGGACAACGTAAAACTGAATTTCTAAATTTAGTCTTACATTCTCCCACTTGGCACATATGATAACTTAATGTTAGAGTTTATCAGAGTATACATTAGGTGCGCCATAAGTCACATTCATCTTGGTTTTTAGTTTGGTCATCATAATACTATAATTAAACAACCTGATAATGCGAGTCATGACGGTTCCATGTTAATAGGACAACATAGTCCCTTTCATGCACCACGACATTAGTAACCTGTTTAATAAGTCTGTAAACAAGGAGTGATTTCATAAGGTCCAACAATAATGTCCCTTGTCAGAGACTATTCCTGTCATCATTCATTTATTCTCATACATGTACGTACACTTTTAAAACATGATTTATCAAACAGAAACGCTTTTATTAAGATCTCAGAGTGTCAATTAAAACAAAAAACATTATGTGATTCATCTCATAAAGGTAGCAACTGTTATGTGCTACGTTCAATCCCCATTCTATAAGCATGTTCTTTAAATGTCTTCGGTGGCAATCCTTTTGTCAATGGATCTGCAACCATGAGCAGAGTGCTTATGTGTTCAATTGACACTCGTTGTTTCTGAACTTCTTCTTTAACGGCAAAGTATTTCAGTTCCATGTGTTTAGCACCATTAGAATACCTGTCATTTTTAGAGAAGAATACAGCTGCGGCATTATCACAGTAAATCCTCAGCGGCTTCGCAATAGAGTCGACAACCCCAAGTCCTGAGATAAAATTTCGCAGCCACAATCCATGAACCGTGGCCTCAAAGCATGCCACAAATTCAACTTCCATAGTGGATGAAGCAGTGATGGTTTGCTTCGCACTTTTCCATGATATTGCTCCTCCGGCTAATAGGAACAAATAGCCAAAAGTAGACTTCCTACTGTCAACACATCCAGCAAAATCTGATTCTGAGTAGCCAATCACCTCCAGATTATCAGACCTCCTAAATGTGAGCATGTAATCCTTCGTTCCCTGCGAGTACCTCATCACTTTCTTTGCAGCTTTCTAGTGTTCCAATCCAGGATTAATTTGGTATCTTCCCAGCATACCTACTGCAAAACTGATGTCTGGCCTAGTGCAAGTCTGTGCATACATTAAACTTCCTACTGCAGAAGCATAAGGAATTCTTTCCATCTGTTTTCGTCCCCATTCATTCTGCGGACATTGCATAAGGCTGAATTTATCCCCTTTCTAAATAGGGACATCACCAGCTGAACATTTATCCATTCCGAATTTCTCTAGAACTCTTTCGATATAAGCCTTCTGAGACAATCCTAGCATTCTACGTGATCGATCCCATAATATTTCAATTCCTATCACGTAATATGCCTCACCCATATCTTTCATTTCAAAATTCATAGAGAGAAACCTTTTGGTTTCGCGTAATAAACCAAGATCACTGGTGGCAAGCAATATGTCATCAACATACAGGGCCAAAAATATAAATTTACTCCCACTAACCTTCAGATATATACATCGATCAACAGTGTTTTCCTTAAATCCAAAAGGGGTAATGGTATTATGAAACTTAAGATACCATTGCCGGGAAGCCTGTTTAAGCCCATATATTGATTTCTTAAGTTTGCAAGCCAGGTGTTCTTTTCCCTTAATGGAGAAACCTTCAGGTTGATCCATATAGACGTCTTCCTCCAAATTCCCATTCAAAAACGCAGTTTTCACATCCATTTGGTGCAGTTCTAAATCATAATGAGCTACCAATGCCATAATGATTCTATGTGAGTCTTTCTTGGACACAGGAGAGAAGGTCTCTCTATAATCAATGCCTCCTTTCTTAGTGAAACCCTTGGCCACAAGTCTATCTTTATATCGTTCGATATTACCCTTAGAGTCGCGTTTGGTCTTAAAGACCCACTTACAACCAACTTTCTTGTATCCTTTGGGCAATTCAACGAGATCCCAGACTTCATTTTGGTCCATTGATTTCAATTCATCATTCATGGCATTAATCCATTTAGCAGAATCATTACTTTCTATGGCTTGTGAAAATGAAACCGGATCCTTACATGTTCCTATATCAAAATCAGATTCTTGTAGATAAACCACATAATCATCCGAAATAGCAGACCTCCTATCCCTTTGAGATCTCCTTAATACTACTTCTTGTGGTCCATCTATTATGGGTTCATTGGTGACAGCCTCATTATGGAGTGGTGGTTCATTAATTTGTTGTTCAATATCGCCAGGTTGTTCATCAATGATAGGAACAACAATTTCCTTTGAAGCCATAGGTACAGGAACTTGTACCCTAACTTCTTGGATAACCACATTTTGTAATTTATCACTCCCACCATTTTCAATGAATCTGGCATGACCGGTCTCTACAATTCTCGTACTGTGATTAGAGCAATAAAACCTATACCCTTTGGATTTTTCAGGGTAACCAATAAAGTAACCACTGATCGTTCTAAAATCCAATTTCTTTTCATGTGGATTGTACAATCTAACCTCTGCTGGACAGCCCCAAACATGCAGGTGTCTTAAACTCGGTTTCCTACCTGTCCACAGTTCAAAAGGGGTTTTTGGAACTGACTTACTAGGAACCCGATTTAATAAGTATATAGCGGTCTTAAGAGCATACATCCATAATGATTTGGGTAAATTGGAATTACTTAACATACTTCTAACCATATCCATTAAGGTACGATTACGCCTTTCAGCTACACC